>BMAU01000961.1:0-383822 GCA_019973935.1 Trichonephila clavipes
AAAAACAAGAAGTCAAAGTATTTATTTTGATATAAGGATCAATTTATTACTACCTTATGTGTATAACAAAACAAAAAAGGGCGTAGAAATAAGTTATCAATTTTTACTGTATTTATGGTTCACTACTTTGGCGAAATAGCGCGGCCTGGTGTAGACAAAAAAAGGTAGAGTTTTGCTTCACACATAAAAGATAGATGTATGCTATCGCCAAATTTTGACAAATTGCAAATTTGGCGCGTTTTTGCGTAATGGAGTAGCAACCCTACCACAACATTAAACCTTCTCCTTGCCTGATAAAAAAATTTCAGGTGGGTTACCAGATTTGGCACATTTATCAATTTTGCAAGTAAAACCGTGGCAGGATATTCCTACTTGACAATTATAATTAAATTTTAGACACTTCCTTCAATATCTTTATAAATTATAGCCTATGTGTTATTCTGACGCATATATAAGCTATATTATTGTAAAGTTTCATTAAAACCCATTCAGTTGTTTTTGTGTGAAAGAGTAACAAACATCTCCGTCCATGTAGACATCCAAACTTTCGCATTTATAATATTAATAAGGATAGTTTTAGTTATTTATTGGATATATCCCGGTAATGGATTTGCGACTGTTCTGAGTTGTTGACAACACAGACATTAACAATACCCAAAAAATGATACAGTCAACACAAGCACCGTAACAGAACAGAACTTCACATGTTCTTCACTGTGTTTGGCTTCATAGTCCCTATAATCACTACGTACCAATACATATAAGCAAGTATAAACCTGCAGTAAGCTTTTATAACAAGAAAAGGGAGGAGTTTTTCTTTAAGTATTTAACTACTGTCTTTCAGCCGTATATATAATGAACTCCTATTTTACAAACTTTTTCCTAGATCTAGTTTATAAAGTATATTATTGAAAGATGAATGTAATGAATTTCCTACATCAAGGGTGGCGAACCTTATAGCTATGGATCGCCAAACAAATTCACCAATGATTCAGCATCCCACACTATAGGGAATATTTGAAACAATTCAATTCCGGTGGCAATACATATAGATTTAAAGACATTAATAACATAAAAATAAGCTATATAAAATGTATATATCTATTCCTTCAGCGTAGATAAAAAAAATTCAAATTGTACACATAAATACGCATTTTGTAAAAACATTGATTAAAATAAAAAATAACAAAATATAAGTATTTCAGCAATATAATTAGTATACCTTCAATAAAAATTTTAATTTAAATATGAAACTTGTACCTGCAAAGCTCTACTTAATATTGCAATATAAGTGGAATAATTCGTAACTTTCAATCTGACTCGCACATCATTCTGAATGTTCAAATATTAAACAATTTCTTTATGGACTCAAAATATATTTCATAAGAGAAATAAATGTCTTCATATATAAATATATATATATGGAACCAAAAGTGGAAAGCAGAGTGCATGCAATTTTCTTCGAACACTTAAATCACTCTAAAAATGACATGCAGCAGTCAAAAATAGATGTCAATTTATTGATAGAGTAACCTTACAGAGAGATTTTTTCATGATTCAATAAATACTGCTTTGCATAATTCTGAATCTTTATGCAAAGCAGTATTTACTGAATCATGAAAAATCTCTCTGTAAGGTTACTCTATCAATAAATTGACATCTATTTTTGACTGCTGCATACCATATTTTGCACATGATGTGAATATTTAATTAGTCACATTTAAACAGATGATGTTAGTGTGTTTTTTTTTTTACATAAACCATTTACATACATAAAAATTTTTACAAACAACATTTTTCTGCTACATATTATTATCTAAGCACATTTTTATTCTTTTATTACTTTTTAAATGTACAATAATATACTTTTATTCTTTAAAATTTACTGCTATTCAAATGTATGTACATATTCGATTTTATTTTTAATTAAATACATATTTCAAACAAATTGCAAAACAATTTCATATACAAATCTTTTATTCTGATCATCAGACCTAATGTGAACTTGATACATGATTAAGAGAATGCAGCTAAAATTCTTAAGAAACAATACACATGCAATTGAGCAATTTATTATTTTACCATTATTGCATTAAAACAGTAGTTTAAATATAATGTTCGATTACTTCCCCCCTCCATTCATTTTAACACCCATACAATTTTAAAATAATGGAGAAATTATTCCAAGTAAATTTTCTTTCTGTGGAATTTTTCCCAACCATGGGATTATTTTTATGTGAAATAACTCATTATTTCAAATTACATAATTCCTGTAAAAAAAAAAACAAAGTTTTTAATTTCTACAATATTGCGAATTCATTTTTTTAAAATTGTATTGCATGTACTGCTCTTACTAATCCACACAAATTCAATAAACAGGTCATTTTTAAATTTAAAGTATTGTATCACATTAGCAGGAACTTTTTTGAATACAATCAGGTCAAGCTTTTATACAATAGTCATATACAATATTCAGTTGAGGATCTGACACAGTAGCAATTTTAAATTGAGAAATTCTACGTTCACTCATAGGGAGCTCTTTAACTGCATGTACAAAATATAAAATATCTGGATCATCATTTATATATATACCTCATCTTTAAGATATGCTCTGGAAATTGCATCTGCTAAATACATTTCAGTTCCTTTTACATAAACCATTTCAAATTGATAGTTTAATAATTTTAACAACTTTCTTTGCAACCTGGTAGAAAAGGTTCCTTTGCAACTTGGTATTATCAGTTTGTATGGTAAAGTCTTTTCCATATGATACTAAAAATTTTCGGCTTGTAGCCAGCGGATAGCGGTTTCTTACCATTAAGAAGTATAATTATATATTTCTGTTTATAAAAATTTTGTCAATATACCTATATTAATCTAAATGATTGAACTTATCACAGCTTTGAAGTTTTATACAACTTTCACAACACGCAAAACAATACTTTAAAAAAAATCAGTTAATTGCTAATTACATTAATTTAAAAACTTAAATTTTAATTACATTTCAATAATTAAAAAAGGCCTATTGACCATACGCGCGCGCGCGTGTCTCATGCTTTAACCCGTTGGTGTGGTGTGGTAGTTAGGAGAGGGGGGTGCCAGCTCAGGTGTCGTCCACGTCACTTGACCATGGTTCAAAATTACGTGGTCCGTCGCCAAAAGCCCTCGTGCAGCTGAACAGTGAGACGTTAATCTTCACTCACTCACTCATGCTTTAACAAACCTTTAGATAATTTGTAATAATACACTCACAGGCACACATATATTATACACGCAGACGTGCTAGTGTTTCATGTTAAGTCTTGATTCCCCAAATTACATTTTTGTAATTAAAATAAACAGTAAATTAATAACTGTTTTATGACACCCCTAAAGATGCAAGCTGATCAAATGACATTTCATGTACAATATCAGATTCCCTGCGTCATGACGTATGGCGTCCTTTTGCGAAGAGAGGTTTCTTCTTCGTTTTGCAGCCGGCAGGAGGAGGGACAGGAAAAATACTAATGTTGAAAATAACCCAAATCACCAGGGACGCTGACATGGTTGGGGAAAGGGTAAATTTACTGTTGCATTATCATTTATAATTTTTTTTTGGTGACAATCACTTATAATTTCCAATTTTTAGAGTAATAAAAATAGAGTCAAACATAATCTTAATAAAATTTTCTCTTTTCGGGAGAGAACATTAGTTTAGTCTTCTGCCGTAATTTATTTTACATTAACCTTGCATTTATCTGTCTTTATAAAGGGTCATTAATTCACTCGCGTGTTTCTGATTAAAACAGTAATAGTACAGATTAAGACGGTCTTAATTGTGTCAGTAATTTAATAAATAGTATATTTTTATAGAACCATGAGTTTTTTTCATCAAACCTAATTATGTTAAATGTGCAAACATTTGATCTTCAAAGTGAATTTCTGTTATACCAAAATCTTGATTCTAGTTATAGTTAAATTCGGATAAAAAATTGTCTATACCTTCATGTGCTGTAATTGATAATATTTTACTTTTTGTGTACATGCGTGTTGCTCTTTTATTCTGGTTTCCAGCATTTCATATTTACACCTTGGAAGTTCAGAAACCTGCCTTACATTTTCAAGTATATAGGGAATATTTAAATATTAAAGGAGTGAAAAATACTGAAAGGCAATGCATTTGACATATATACGTATATTAAAAAATAAGTAATACTACTCAAATATATTTAAATATCTGGTTTAGAACTTTGAAATGAGAAAATGTATACTATTTACAAGATGAGTGTCACAATTTATAAAAGGTATGTTTGGAAAATTAGTGATAGAAGCTGAAAACTGTTATCTTGTACAACTTTATACAAAATTGAAAGGTTAGTAATTATAACTGAATGTCATTTTTTTGTACATTAAATATTAATTTGAATGTAAAAGTATTTATTATGTTACTTTGGAAATTTCAAAACAAACAAAAATATGGATTATATACATTCATGACTTATTTTTTCAGGGTACTCTTTTAATTATTCTTATTTGGGTTTTATAAGAATTCTGTTTGATTGAGATACTAGCTGATGTTTTTTATTAGGTTAAATATATTTATAATTTTAGTCTTTTAAAGAATATTTGTTAGTGACTATTCAATGAACACCATTGCATTTGTATAATTGATTTAATTAATATTCATTTTAATTGTACTAATATTGTGGATGTTAATTATATATGTGTATATATAGTGTTGAAATTTTGTTTGAAATAAAAAATTTCTTTTGTACATGAAATTTTTCATTTGACTCGATTACATTACACAAATAATTGTAATTAATACATTGGAATAACTTTTATGAATTATTCATGAAAGTTTTTCAGGTTACCATAATTTTAAAAAATAAGTACAAAATTGAATGTGAACTAAGTTATTAAGAAATAAAAAATATAGATTATATTTATATACCCTTTTTTTTTTGTTTTTTTTAAATACAATACATTAAAATCACTACAGAAGTATTAGAGTACAGTGTTACAAGTATCTAAAGCTCATCCTATCCATTAAAACTGAAAATTTTATTCATATATAACTTTATTTTGCAACACTTTTAAAACTTTTATTATAATAAAAGAATACCAAAATGTGTTTTATATTTATATATACTTCCTACAAGATTGTGAATATTCTGTTTCCTATCTCGGGTTCACAAGAATTTTATACTCATTAATCAGCACAATGTCTTGCAAAACAAAATATTTTCTAATGAAAAATGCACCTTTTTACATTTGTGGAAAACAACACCTATAATGGTGGAGTGAGCGAATATTAACGTTCAGCTACATGAGGGCTTTTGGCGACAGTCCTCGTAATTTTGAACTATGGTCAAGGAGGACACCTGAGCTGGAACTTCCCTCTCCTAACTACCACACCAATGGGACGACGTTTAAGCTCTCGACTGATTTAATGTGCATTGTATCCCTACACGGCGGGTCTTTAGTGGTACTCGCTGTTCAGGATTGTCTAGACAGCGAGGGTGTGAAGGTCTCTCCTAGGACCTCACTTTGAGAACGAGAATAAATAGGAGTCATGTAAGAACCAGTAGCCATTTTTATAAACAACTTTCTTTATTTGGTTATCTTATCCAAATAGAATCAAAGACTTATTAACAGATTTGTTTAAATAATATTATGAGGTTTTAAAGATAATATCCTTTAAATTAATTAATTAATGATCTCATTAATTAAACATTAAATAACGATCACGCAGAGATTACCACGATAAGAGATCCCAGAATTATATTTAATGATGTTCTTATTGAACATTTAACTTTAATCTCACTCCTAAAACTTTAATGAGACTTTATAAACACAAATCAATATTTACCACTCGGAATCTCAGTTCTTGAGATTAAATATCTCTAACAAGAAATCTTCAATTTAAATCCACGATAACTTTCTGCTTCAATCTCTATCACCTACTGCTCTAACTTTACTATTTCGTTTGACTTAAATACTTAACCTAATCTGCATAACAAGGAATACTGTCCGCTTTTTGGAGTTGATTGGAAATAGGTAGGGAATTAAATTTCCCTAAAAAGGTCGACTCAGAAGGTTAGTGATAAAGTTCCGTATAGATTCGTCACAAGGGTATTCAACGTCTCGTATGGCCAGCGCGTTCTCCAGATCTAAACCCCATTAAAATGTGTGGGATGCTTTGGGGAGGCAAGTTGCTGGTCGAAACTATCCTCCTACAAACAAGAACACCCTTATCCGTGCACTCACAGAGGAATGGGATAAATTGCCTCAACAGCTGCTGGATAATGTTGTGCAAAGTATGGCACGACGTGTGGAATGTTGCATCACACTCTATGGTGGACATATCCCGTACTGATACCTTTCTTTAAGGTGCCTGCTGACTTTTAGATGCATTGTTCCATTTCTCCGTACGCAGATCAAATGAACATTTTTTTTTCTTTCAGATGTTTCACAGCTTTTGTACTTTCCAGAACAATAACTATTCTTTATTCTAATGTCTGAACAGTGTGGCAACTATATTTTATCCTACTAGGCCTCATGTCTCGCTTAATGTTATGCTACATAGCAATTTGTGATCCGTCCTTAGCAATTGTCCAGCAGTGTAGAACCCTCATTCAATTTTTAAAAACTGATATAGAATTTGAATTTTACGTTATTGATAATAAAAAGAAAAACCAATTAAAGCAGTAATTAAAGGCCTCCCTAGCTCCTCTAAAATTCCAGACATAACCAACGACTTAGCAGATGAAGGTTAGCAAATAGAAAGCTGTACGCAGCTTATCTCTAAAAGAACGAAAAATTCGCTCCCCTTTTTCCTAGTAATTCTCCCGAGAAACGCGCATAATGGTAAAATTTTCGATTTAACATACCTAGGTTATTTACAAATGAAAGTTGAGGGTTACCTCGTTAGAGGAATAACAAAATGCTTCAATTGTAATAACTTTTTCATACCGCCGCGAATTGTCACATGAAGCCAAGGTGCTTAAAATGTGGAAAAAATCACACGCCACGAGAAACTGCCTAATCAAAGACAGGAAAATCCATTCTGTATTAACTGCCAGGACTACAGTCACTCGGCATGCTATACTAAATGCCCCAAATCCCCCAGCCGAAAAAAAGGAACCCCGTTCGCTGACCCCAAGAAAAAGAGAAACTTCGCCACTAAATGGATTAAAGAGGGAATTTCCTTCGCTAATGTTGTTAGCAGAGTCCCCAATCAGACTCTAGCGAAGATAAAAAAGAAGATTCCCTCCGTGGATTCCTTAGTCAAGATAATAACAATACCTCTGATTTAACCCAAGCTTTAGAACTTTTCAATATTATTTCAAATCTCGATAAGAAAACCCCAAAATCTTAGATCTACTCTCTAAATTTAAAAACGCTAACTCAGATGAAGAAAAAAACCTGCCTTCTTGCAGAAGCAATTATGGATAAAGTTTAAACTTTATCTTATTCTTAATTTTACTCATAATAGCTAACCTAAAATTTACTCTTAATATTTTTTACCTTAATTTTCTATTACTCTATTCTAAGTCTTCAATATTTTTCTTTAAATTCAAGTTCATGCAATCACTCCTAAAAGCTCACTTCCATTCTCAAATCAAAGCCATACTACAGCAACTGGTTTCCTCCAATCCTATTGGATCTCCATCTTTGAAGTCACGCCCTCCCCTCCAACCAAGCTTCAACACAATGAACGGAAATTGGAAATTAGAATTTTCAGGTGCCAACGCCGAAGGCGTTTATACCTAGTATGAGAAGAAAAGGAAATCCATGATGAAATAATAAAAAAAAAAATCAACAACCCCTCAAAAGGAGGGGGGAATGAACGAGATGCCTACTACGCCAACCGAACGAGCTGGGTTAACACCCAGAAACAGGTTGGTGACGTAGTGGCATGAATGAAGGGAAGGACCAGGAAGAAAATCCATCGCCAAAAGATGTACATGGAGGGGGAGGTGACAGCCAGAACTGACCCTATTTCGATTTGCAGTAGAGCATTTGATGTTGTATATGTTTGAAATTAATGTGTATTTGTTGAGTTACGGCGGTTTGAGCGGTAGCTGCCATTTTGCTGTGGCATAGGCGTATTTCAATTTAGGATGTGGATAAGTGAACATTGTTTGTGCACGAATTATTGGATTGTCGTGATTTTCAATAGATCTGAAAACATTCCTAGCTAACTTAGTAATGTAACTAGAAATCGGCTCCATGTGTAGGTCGTAGTGAATAACATCATTTCTAACGTACCAAGGCGCGTTAGTGATGAGTCGGAGTATTTTGTTTTGGATAACTTGGATTTTTTTTTTATGTGGGTGGCAGCCGCTGCTCCCCAGACAGGAGAAGCGTATGTTATAATTGGGCGCAGAACTTGCTTGTATAGAATGACTTTGTTTTCAAGGGAAAGTGGAGAATTCCTCCCTACAAGGGAGATAGCTAAATGAATTCTCCCCCAGAATTTTTCTGAGAGATAGTCGATATGCTTTTTTGTAAGTTAAGCGGCTATCCATGTGTAGACCCAAGTAACGAACTACCGAGACCCACTGTATGTTGTCTTCAAAAAGAGTGAGTTGAAAAGGGGGATCAATAACTCCCCATTTTCTGAATATAATTGCTTGAGACTTGTCAACATTAATTGCAATTCTCCATTGTGTGAGCCAATCTTGTAACTTGTCAAGGAAGTTTTGCATGTTTTTAAGTGTGTATTTGAGCTGGGTACCTTGCGTAAGCATGGCGGAATCATCCGCGAACAGGCAAGTACTGACGATGGGGTGTTCTGGGAAGTCGTGTGTGTAAATGTTGTATAAACTGGGGGACAGGGAACTACCCTGGGGGTTCCACTTTGAATAAGTCCATTAGTAGAAAATGTGTTATTTACACGGACCCTAAAGGACCTGTTGTGTAAATAATTGTGAACAATTTTAATTAAATATCCAGGGAATTTGAGTTTGATGAGTTTGTATGTGAGGCCATCATGCCACATCTTGTCGAATGCTCTCTTAACATCTAAGAAAACACCGACAGTGTAGAATTTGTTAGCGAATCCTTCGTTTATAATATTCGTAACTCGTATAAGTTGGTGTAGCGTTGAATGGCCCTCCCGGAACCCGCATTGTTCCGGGGAATGCAATCTATGGCTTTGCAGTGTGTTTGAATTCTTTTTAAGATTATTCTTTCGAAAACCTTAGCAGTGGTACTTAATAAAGAGATCGGCCTATAATTTTGACTAAATTTATGGTCCTGATTTGGCTTTGGCAACATAACTACGTTTGCTTGCTTCCACTGTGTCGGAAAGTGATTTTTAATGAGGCATTGATTGTAGATTTTTGTTAAGTGTGTAATAGCATTTAAAGTTAAGTATTTAAGTGCAATATTTGGAATATGGTTGGGACCCGCAGCTTTGCGGTTCTGCAATCTTTTAATAATGCCTCGGACTTCAATAGGGGAAGTGAGGGGAGGTGTGAGTGTTGTGAAGTTGTCGAAGTAGTTACAAACTACATTTTCGACTTCTTCGATCTTGTCGTCACAGTAGGGTTCAACATTTTCCTGAAAAGTGACTTCAAGTGTGTCTTTGAAAGCCTCCGCTTTTTCGAAATCAGAATAAGCCATTCCTCCTGGACCATGGAGAGGGGGAATGACCGTTGCTCTTTTAGTGATTTTCCTATGTAAATTGTTGTACAAGGGATATATATCCTGAGGGTTTAAAGTTAAAAGAAGATCTTTCCAGGTCCTGTTTTTATGTGCTTCGATTTCTTTCCTGATCTGTCTAATGAGAGCGTTAACTTCGCGTTTGTATGGTTGATATCTGGTGTTGTTCCAGAGTTTTCTGAATCTATTTTTTGCTCTGATAAGCTCTCGTATGTTTTCAGGAAGGCGGAGGTGAGGTGTGTTAATTACCCTAGTGGACGTGGAAGCAGAGATCGCATTCGTAATTACGTCGGTGAAATTTTGAACGGCCGTATCCAAATTGTCTATTTGGGGATTTCCCGGAATGTTGTGATAAAGAATCTCTTGAAACTTAATCCAGTTTGTAGATTTAAGAGTTCTAAGAATCGGTGGTAAGATGTTATTTGTTATGAAATCAAAAATCACTGGATTGTGATCACTGCTAAGGGCATTTATAGTGAAAACATCAGTGTGAGCCAAGTTAGCTGCAAAGCCGATGTCAAGAATGTTGTTAGTGTGCCAGGCGTTGAAATGAGTTGGAGTGTCAGGGGCGATAATATCCAATGCGGACCCGACGGCCCAATTGCATAAAATATTACCATTTGTGTTAGACCTGCCTGGGTTCCAGCTCGAGTGTTTCGCATTAAAATCACCGAAAAGAAAGGCTTTGTTGCTATGATTGAGAATTGCGTCCAGTTCAATAGTATTAATGGAGCCGTGTGGAGGTCTGTAAATACACGCCACCGTGATTTTAGTGTTGTTTCCTACTTGTAGAATAACCGATGTATTTTCAAATGTGTTTGAAGTATTGACGATGGCGTGATGCCTAATGGAATTTTTAACGAAGATGGCAGTGCCGCCCCCGCGGTGTGTTGTACGATCACTTCTGTGACAAGTGTAGTTTGGAATGCTAACTCGATCCGCAGGACGAAGGTGTGTTTCTTGTATCCCGATTACGTCGGGGTTGTAGTCAATGATAGTGTCTTTAAATTCATCTATACATCGTTTTAAGCCGTTAGCATTCCAGCTAAAAAACCTGAGAGAGTTACTGTTCGCGTTATTATTGAATGTTAATTTTAAATTTTAGATTGAATGATGGACAGCATTTGTCCCCACTGTGTCATCATTTGTGACATGACTTGAGAAACATCAAAGTCGTGATTCGTGTTTTTCTTAACTGCAGCAGAGTACAGTTGTTGAGGAGGTGTGGAGTTCTGAGCGCGCGCTCCTGGTTTCTCCTGCCAGACGTTTTTCATTGGTTGTTTTTCTTATTGTTGTTTGTGTTGTTTTTAGGGTTTGGGGGCATCCTGAGAAATTTGCAGGGTGCGGTCCACTGCAGTTTGCACATTTAGCTGGGGCTTTGTTTGGCTTTTTGCAATCGGAGGTGAGATGGCCTCCTGAACATTTCAAGCATCTAGGTGCACGATTGCAAAACCTAGAGTGATGATAGAACTCCTCGCATCTATAGCACTGAGGAGGCATGTTTGATTTGTTTAGAGGTTCAGCATGAACTCTAAAAAATCCTATGTTTGTGATATTGAAAATTCCCTGATTATCAGGGTTTTTAGGAAGGGTTACCAGAAAAAGTGGCATGTTTGTATTTGTCTTCTTGTTTTTCAACAAGGAGATGTGGTTGGGATCGAAACCAAAACCACGGAGTTCCTGCATCAATTCTGTATGATCAAAATCGGTGGGTAACCCTCTGATCACGCATTTTAATTGTTGAGTGTGTGACATCTCAAATGTGTGGGACCGCATCTTATTATCTGAAATGTAAGCTTGGAGCTTTCTATGCTCAACGATGGACTTTGGGAAAACGCGAAGTTTTCCGTTTTCAAATCGCCCCTCAAGTGGTGCGCCTACATGTTTCCCTAGCTGTTCTAACAGCCCGGTTCCATTTTTTCCTGCATCGATAACGATGGAGGCAATGCATTTTTTCCTCGTGACCTCAGTAAATGAGTCACTATCGTAATCCTTGCTAGAAGGAGCGTTACCGTTAGCGGTAATTCCCGAGCGCGAAGCGCCAGCGGGAGAAACGTCCTTCGTCATTTCTGTTTCTTCCGAGCTGTCTTCGGATGAAATATCTTCCTCCATCGAAAGCGTTTCGCCTTCGACAGGAGAGGAAGGGGTGGGAGCGAACGCTCCGAGCATTTCTTTTTCCCTACGTTGCCTGGAGTAGGAGAACCAGTCGCTCGCTTGTTTTTCCTACGCTTCGCCGTTTTAGAAGCGGCGGTAGCAGTGGGGACTTTAACTGAATTGAGACGCTCAATCTCTTTAATGTAATCCTTGAACTCCTGACATTGGAGTTTCGTGGATTTGCGGGAGCATTTTAATGCTATCCATTGGACTTCGTTGATGACCCTAAGTCTCTCAGGCGTGTTGTTGTCGGGTTTGTGAAGTGCGTCGAGGATGTCTTCAAGAGCATCGCACAAATCTTCACATTCCGCGCATGTACTACAATTATCTAATTTAGAATTGGCTCCAACTGCATCAAAACAAAAGGGATCAGTAGTGAACATGTCACTTACCTTTGTCGACGCTACATCTGACCTGGTTGCGGTCTCATCCATGGTAATCCAAAGTATGAGCTGAAAGAAATGAAATAGTGAACGTGAACACGTTCACCTATCCAAGGAACAGTGTTGGCGCTAAGCCTAACACATACCGCGTGTCACCGCAAACTCCGAAAAAAAAACCCGGAAAACTAACTAAAATAATCCTCGAAAAAGGACCACAATTGTCCTTAGAACAGGAACCATGCAAATGGCCAATCAGATCGCAGGAAAGTGGTGCGACTGTTTCTTCGGCCGACAGATTCACTCTGTCGCCGTTCCAGCAGAATTGTTCTGCCCATTTTTATTATATCTTTTAAATTTAATTTTAAGTAAAATCACTAATTCGGCCCTTAATTCTAAAATTCTGATGAGGAGGTACGTCCCGTTCCGGGACAGGCACTCCGTAAGTTTCATGCCACTTTGGAACCAGGCAAATAAATGACCAAAATCCTAAACGCTAGCTCGATGGAGTTGGATAAAGAAAATCCAGCTTGGGGTAGGACTTTGAGAAAGGGTCGCAGTCTAGGGCAGAAAAACTGCGTGTGAAGTCTACCAAGACAGGAAGCACAATGAACATCGCAGAACAAGATAGAGGGCTAAAGGCGGTCGCTTGACATCTTTGGGCACTGGAACGCGAAAAGAGGGCTAAAGATTGCTGGCGCAGTCTAAATACCTCATACCATAAAATCATCGGTGGTGAAATGTAACTATAAGCCAATTTAAAAGTTAAAAAAAGTGGTATCTTAAAAAAAAAGTAAAAGTATTTATTTATAATAATGTTCTGCGTTCCTTATGAGCTACGAAGAAAATAATTCTTCAAAAAAAAATTATTGTTCTATTAATCTGAACCTCTTCCCAATTGGAAGTGGTTCTTCAACCGTGGCGTGAATGGCAGTATCATCAGCGTAAAGATTAATTTTAGTGAGTGAATAGTTAGGGATATCGTTGATGTAGAGGTTAAATAGCAAGGGACCGAGCAAGGAACCTTGGGGACACCCTGCAGAAACAGAGTGTTCATTAGAAAGGGTCTCGTTAATTCTGATTCGGAAGGAGCGATTAGTGAGGTAGGAGTGAATAAGATGAATCAGAGGATGAGGAATTTTAAAGGTAATTAGCTTAAAAGTAAGACCATTAATCCAAACACGGTCGAAGGCTTTCTGGATATCCAGAAAAACTGCTCCCGTGCTTTTCTTTTTTCTGGAAACCTTCAGAGATATTTTCGGTTAGTCTTAAAAGTGGGTGAAGGGTAGAGAGTTTGTTAGTGAAACCATACTGATTGGGATTGAGGATGTTATTTTCATTGATAAAATTTTTTAGTCTGTGAAGAATAATAGATTCGGTTAGTTTACCGATAGTAGAAAGGAGAGATATTGGTCTGTAACTAGATGCGAGATGAGGGTCCTTGCCAGGTTTGTTAATGGGGAAAATAATGGCTTCTTTCCAGTTATCTGGAAAGTGATTGAATTTGAGGATTTTGTTAATAAGGATTGTTAAAATTAGGATTAGTTTAATTGGAAAGTTTTTTAACATGCGGTTAGTTATAGAATCTTTACCAGGGGCTTTTTTGGCATTGATATGTTTAATGTAGTGGATAATTTCATCCGGGAGAGCAGGTTCGATGAAAGAATTAGGGGGGGTAGAAAGAAAATTATTTACGGTAGTATTTATTAAATCATCATTTTGCTTATAATTATCATCTTCGCGATCGTTTTCAACAAAATTATTTTTATGTTAGTTGCAAGAAGGTTAGCTTTTTGCTGATCAGTGACTGCCGTACCTGTCACACAGTTAAGAGGTGGAATTTTTTGGTCTTTTATTTTTGAAAAATTTTTGCGTGCGCCAAAGGCTATTGTCTGCGGTGTTAAGAGCTTCGAGTCTTTTTTGCCAAATGATATCATTATATTTTTAAGTTCTTTTTTAAGATCAGATTGAGCTCTGTTATAATGTGATTTGAAAATGGGATTGAGGGTTTGATGATAACGTTTTCTGAAGTAATTTTTGATTTTAATCAGCTGGTTAATGTTATGCGGAGTGAAGTTTCTTCGGTCTGTTTCTATTGGACGGGAGGCGTGGCTATGAGTATCAATGACCGCCTCGGTGAACTCTGTGATTTTTTGTTCTAGATCGTTAGTGTTGTTAATATTATTAGGATGAAAATCAAAGAGAGAAATATTTTTATTTAGATTTATTTTGAAAGTTTTCCAATCTGTGGAGACCGCTCTGGGATTTGGTGAAAGTGGCCGTCGGAACGGCCGTATTTTAAGGATCTTTGCGTGAGTTTTGCTCGACCAATCGGGAGGCAGCAGCTCTCGTGGGGGCGGGCGGAAATTTTCAAAAGAGTGGATTAAGAGATGAATTTAAAGTAGGATATTTCTAGGTCTACTAAAATTTGGGTCTGGGGTGTATACTTCGATTTTTTTAAGTGTTCTGTTATCGATTGATTCTATATCGTTGAAGAATTTTATAGCAAGTTTCTTGATAGTTTCCCGGATGGTTTTGAGGTGATCCCGATTGTCTTCGTTTCTCATAAACCATCGGGCATTCGTGAGGTGTCTTATAACGACATTTTGAGATTTTTCTAGAATGTTAATAGTTGAAGTAGCTGCATGCCCCCAGACTGGAGAAGCATATAAAATCACTGGTCTGATTATAGAGGTATAAATAAGCACTCTGTTTTTTAATGTCAGTGGTGAATTCCGAGCGAAATAGGGGAATATAAACAGGCTAGAGCTCGGAATTTATGTTTAATGTGTAAAATGCGATGTCTAAAGTTTAAGTGTTCGTCGAGGATGACTCCAAGGTATTTTACGGTTCTGGACCATGGAACCGGGTGATTTTGGATGTGGATTGGCGGCTGCTTCCTTGTGTTGCGTCCTGCGGAGAAGAAGACTGCTTCAGTTTTCGTTGGGTTTATGGAGATTTTCCATTTATTGTACCAGTCCTCTAGCTCCGCTAGATGCCGGTGTAGAAAGTGTGTAACGCAAATTTTATTTGCGCTTTGAGCTAGGATCGCTGTGTCGTCTGCGAAGAGACAAACGGTTGTGTGTCTTGTCTTTGGAATATCATTGATATATATGTTGAAGAGGGTAGGGGAGAGGAGGGCCCCTTGCAGGGCACCCGCTTTTATGTTTCTAGTCGTGGAGTGCGTGTCATTTACTCTGACCGCAAAATTTCTGTTTGAAAGGAAAGATTTTATTATCAGGATTAGTTGAGGGGGAGTATTAATTTTAATGAGTTTATAAATTAAACCAACATGCCATACACGGTCAAAGGCTTTCTGGATATCCAGGAAAATAGCCCCAGTGTATTTATTATCTTTGTAGCCGGTTTTTACGTACTCGACCACCCTGAGCAACTGGTGCGAAGTGGATAGACGAGGACGGAACCCGTGCTGCTGGTGAATTAGTATGTTATTGTTAGTAAGGTGAGTATTGAGTCTCGTGAGAATTAGTTTCTCAGCGAGTTTGCTTAGTACTGGAAGGAGACTTATCGGTCTATAGCTATCAGCTAAGCCTTTTGGCTTACCTGGTTTTAGTATGGGGATGACAGAAGCTGTTTTCCAAGAGCTTGGAAAATGGCCGGTAGTGAAGATATTTGAGAAAATGTTTGTTAGTTGGAAGATGACAGGTAGGGTGAGGTTTTAGAGAATTTTATTTGTTATGCCCTCCCTTTCCGGAGCTCGTTTGACTTTCGTTTTCTTTATATAATTTATGACCTCCGAGGGCATGGGGGGTGGTAGGGGAGCGTCGAATTTAATTTTCGTTCAAAAAATAATTTTCGACGATCCTATTTATTAGGTGATCAGTATGGTTAGTTATGTTATTTTCCTGAAATTGGGATTCCAGGGAGCATGCAAGCACCTCGGCTTTTTTTGTGTTGGCGATCCCAGCTCGGCCATTAAGGGCGTAGACAGGTGTTTTCTTGTTCCTCAACTCCCTTGACATATTCCAGAGGGAACCGTCATCGGTGTCGAGAGAATATAGGTCGTCCTCCCAAATTTTATTTTGGAAGGTTTTGATTTTTCGGCGGAGTCTGTTTTGGATGTTGTTTAGCACTCTTTTGTCGTTTGGATTTCGCGTGAATTGCCAGGTTTTCCTGGCTCTATTCCGCTCAATCATTAGTGTTTTGATGTCGTGATTTACGTAGAAGGTGTTTCTGTTACTCACTGGTTTAGAAGAGAGTGCGCGTGCTTGTAAGATCGTGTTTGTGAGGTCGGCAACTTGGGTTTCGACGTCTTCCCCCGTGCGTGCTGTGATTGGTTTAAAGGAGTAGTAGGCGGGGCTTAGGAGCTCGCGAAAGAGCTTCCAATCAGTAGTGACGTTTCGCTTCGGGAAATCGAAACGAGTGTTTGAATCAAAGTTAATTAAGATCGGGTTGTGATCGGAACTGAGCTCCGCGATGGATTCTACTTGGCTACGCCAGAGTAGGTTCCTCGTCAGAGCGAAATCGATGATAGAAGCGGAGTTAAAGCCGAATCGGGTGGGGGTGGGTGGAGCGAGTATTTGGGTGTTAGTAGTGTCGATGAGATTTTTGATTATAACTCCTCGTTGATCTATTCTTTGTCCACCCCAGTGGGTGTGGTGGGCGTTGTAATCTCCGCATACGATAGAAACGTGGCCTAGGCCAAAAATCGTTTCTAGGTCAGTGTGTATGTGTTGGCAGGCCCTGCTGGGTGAAATGTAAACCGAGGCAATCAGAATTTGATTTCCATTGGGTGGGGTGAGGGTAACTGAAGTAGCCTCAACCGTGACCAATGGCGGTGTCGGTGTGTGGTGGTGGGAGAGGGAAGACTTGAGTATGATTGCAGTGCCGCCTCTCGGGCTCTTATTGGTTGCGTACGGCCTATCGTTTCGATAGGTCGTGAAGTTGGGTATGTTTAACGTGTCACCCGGTCCAAGGTGGGTTTCTTGAATTAAGATTAATTCGGGGTGGTGCTTATCTATAAAATCACGCAACTCGATGGTGCGTGATTTAACTCCATTTGCATTCCAGGATGCAATTCTGAGTCCGAAGCAACTCGTACCCATTAATGAAGGTTTATGATGTGGCGGTAGAACACGTCTACCTTTTCGTGACCCTGTGCATTCCTGAGCTGTTTACCCAACTCTAAAAGAGTGGGGTATTCAGCAAAGAACTTTTTAAGCTCCAGGATTGCATCCATGAACCCAAAGGATTCATCATCAGTGGGGGTTTGAGTTGGTTGTCTTTTTCCCTTGGGAGGGGCTGGAGTTGCCTCGGGCTTAGAATTGGCCGACTCGGACTTGTCGAGTGGTGGCGCCATCTGTTGGTTGCCTTTCAAGGCATTTGCAAAAGTTAGATTATTTTGCACTTTGGCGGTGCTTTGTTCAAAATTATTTTGCGTTTTTGGGTTATTTCTATTTTGGGAGGGCAGTAATAGTGGAGACTTGCCTAACGCCTTATACTCAAATAAAATTTTGATTCAGTTCAGTTCAGTTCAGTGAAAACACTGAAAAAGTGGAGACTTCGGTAACGCCTTATGCCAACACCTGCTAGATACAAGGCCTGGCTACTGAAATGAGAGAGGCTTGTGACGTCACATATAGTAGGTATAGAAATCCCGCCTGATTTGAAGTTCACTTTACCAACACCTCCTAGATACAAGGCCTGGCTACTGAAATGAGAGAGGCTTGTGACGTCACATATAGTAGGTATAGGAATCCCGCCCGATTTGAAGTTCACTTTACTCGCCTACGCCATTTTGATTGTTGCTCCTGTTAAGTTCGCAGCTTTCTACATTCTTATTGCAGATTTTCAATTTATTTGTGACGATTTTGGATAAGATCATAACAAAATGGTGTTTACATGCATTGTACCAAATTGAAATAGCAATTATAAAGATGCTGAATTTGAAAAGTACAAACGTTTGATTCCCAAAAGAGGACTTTCTTTAAAAAAAAAATGGATACAAGCCATTTCAAGAAAAGATTTTGCTCCATCAGAGTTTTCGAAGGTAAGATCCGCTTTTTTAATTTTATTCTATTTAGGGAAATTGTAATAATATCTTTATTTTAAAAGTCTACAAATAACTTTAATAGGTTGTTCGATAAGACCTTTGCAAATGTACTCATTTCTTTATCTTCATGTGAGTTTCTTAAACATTGGCAATTCATTTTTATTTATCTATAATGATAAAGGTGTTTTGTTTATGAAATAAATATTTTGTAGCCCTAATAAAATCTATGTTTTAAAAATGAGCCTAAATGAGACAAAAACTGTCTAGTGTTTTTGCTATTGCTACTTTATTTTAATAATAAAGTACTTTATTTTTTATAGTGTCATTTACCAAATACTTTTTCGTAGAATCAACAAAAGTACCTTAAGTATTAATAGTTTGTTAGCAAAGAAAGCCCATTATGATATACAGCTCGTAGTTAATGTAAATATGGACATAAGCAACCATTTATTGTACATTTTGTATATTAACATGATGTGAGATACAAAAATGCAAAACACATTCACAACAACAACAAAAAAGCTAGCTGATTTTTGAACTATTAGGATGACTTTAAAAGTAAGAAAATATAAAGCTGTAAAAGTAAGCTGAAAACAGATAAACATTATTCAGCGTTAACCTCACAATTCGTTAACTTCATTTAAAAAAAATCAAATTATCAGAGAAATTTTTGTTAATTGTAACAAATATTTTTGTTGATGAAAAACAATATATATATTTTTTATTTTATAGGTTTGTGAATTACACTTTTCGGATGATGCAATACAAAGATACACCGAAGCTTACAATGAAAAGACTGGAGAGAAGATATGTGTGCCCTTAAAGCGGTACAGACTACATGACTTTGATGTGCCAACTATTTTTACAGATTTCCCCACATATCTTTCTAACTCTGGAAATCCCACTCGAGAATGTCCTGAGAAGAGACTGCAAAGATTAGAAAATGAGCACTTACAACGCTCAATCCAAGCAAGCATTATTTCCAAGGAAGAATTCGAAAAAAAGAAATCATTTACGTCATTTCCAGAAATAGTAGAGTGTTTAAATGCAGAGAAGCTTCAGGACATATGGTCGGTCATTTGTAAAAATGATCTAGTAATAATTATGATGCTAGACACAAAAATATCTCCTGTTATTAAAGCATCAGTAATTATAAATAAAGACTTAGATTTAACAATTCACATAGGTCAAACAAAGATAGATCAACTTGGTAAGTACAAATTTCCTGTAAAAGTTAATAATACTATTGTTGTAAATGAAATATTACATGAACTGGCTCTCAGAATAGAAATGAAAAGCTCCCATGATTTTCCTACAACATTTGGTTTTATTGTTAATCTTTTATAAAGTATGTTTTCAAATTTATAGATGATGATAAAAAAATTGCACTCCATTTCTTAATTGACCAACTCAAGTTTTTAACTAGTAACAAGTTTTCTTTTAGATATTCCTGTGAAATGATGGGGTTTCTTTGTATATTACAATCCATATCACCTCATGCCTATAAATTTTTAAGAAATTCAGGATATCTCAATATTCCTCATCCCAGAACTTTGCGCAAAATTTGTACATCTTTAAAAACTAACGCTCAAACAGAACAATCAAATGAAAACTTTCTAGCATACATGGGAAAAAAAAGTAAATATCCTAAAATCTGTTGACAAAACTGTCATACTGATGCTTGACGAAATCCATTTAAAGCCATATTTAGATTTTAAAGGGGGTAATATTTTAGGGATGGCATATAACAGTGAACAAGCTGCTACTTCAGCATATGTGTTCATGATTCAAAGTCTTCTTTCTCCTTTTAAAGAAGTAGTTCCTATAATGCCAGTGAAAAAAATTGATGGAGAAAAATTGTTTGCTGTTGTTAAAAAAACTATCGTAGAACTTGATGGTATAGGATTCAAAGTTATAGATGTAGTTTCTGATAATAATTCTATAAATCGAAAAGCAATGTCAGACTTTTCTGTTCCTCCCAAATTGAGCATTGTATATCCACATCCTTCTGATTCTTCCAATCATTTATTTTTTGTTATTGATTCAGTGCACATTTTTAAATGCATTCGTAAGAATTGGATTAATAAAAAAAATGCAGGTCAATGTTTGTATTTTCCAAATAACGGAAACTTATTATGATTTTGAAGATCATAATAAGTTTCCGTTATTAGAAGCAAATTTCTCTACACTTAAACAACTATATGACATAGAAAGTAATAATTTAGTAAAGTTTGCTTATGGTTTAACTTTGAAGGATTTATGTGCTACAAATCTTGAAAAACAAAATGTGAAACTTGTGCTTAAGATATTTAATAATTGTGTTATTCAGGGGCTTCAATTATTAGGAGAGCAACATAAACTAATTAGTTATGAAACAACATCAATTTTTATTTCTTTAATTTGTACATGGTGGAAAATAGTTAATGTTAAAACTCCTTTAAAGGGACAACATTTGCTTGATCCTTATCAGCAACCGATTACTTTATCTCCAGACAACCAAACATGTGAATTCTTGCATAAAATTTTGTCATGGTTAGACTCGTGGAAGGGAAAAAATTGTACTACTGGCACCCTTACTAAAGAAACACATCTTGCTTTTATTCATACCACATACGCTTTACTTGAAATGTCAAAATATTGCATTAACGAATTAAAATTTCAGTATTTTCTTCCTGGAAAAATTCAAACAGATGCGTTAGAAAGTCGTTTTATATAGAACACTTTCAGGTTCTCATTACTTAATATCAATTCGACAACTTTATGAAGTAGAAGCTAAACTAAGAATGCAAAATTTTTTACCTCTAACTTTGGTTTCAAACACATATGGCCAGCTTAACTTAAAAGACATTCATTTGGAAGATTCATGTAATGAAAATCCTTTAGAGTCATCAGTATTGCATAATTTTAATATTACACTATCTGAAAAAGATTTTAGTGATGCTCAGCCGTATCTACCTGTTTTAACATATTTGGCTGGTGTTTGTGCTAGAGCAACACTTAAAAAATTAAAATGCGACTTTTGTTCCAAATCACTTGTTCTTAATAAATCTTTTGAACTAAATTCTAACTATGATTTAATACGCAACTTAGACAGAGGAAGTTTATTGTGCCCTTCTCCAGATGTTGCTACAGCAGTGCTCTACAACTATATACTAGTTCAGAAACCTCTTTCTAATGATTATGAAAATATGTTTCTTAAACAAAATAATCAACGTCAAATTGCTTCAGAAATATCGATTAGTTTGATAAATTCAAATGAATTTTTTTTATATGATGAACCTTGTAACAAAAATGATCATTCTTCTGAGCTAGTTTTAAAGCATATTATCATCACTTCTACAAATGCATTATTAAATAACTACTGTAAGGGAAAAAATGATATTAAAAAGGTTGAAACGAAGAAAAGAAAAATGTATACTTTATTAGCTAAGTAAAGTACATTATTTTTATGTATGTGGATGCATTATTTCTCTCTCTCTTTATATATATATTTTTAGGTGTATATCAATGCTTTTATACATGTATGATTTATTTGAAAAATATTTTTAACTTATTTTACAATAACTTCTCATATTGTTATTTGTAGGAACTTTATTTTTGGTATTTTTTAATGCTTGTTATTGCAAATAGTGTGTGTGTAAATTTTTTTCATTACTATGCATGGTACTAATGAAGTTTTACAACATATTTGATTCCCATTTGTAATAACGTATAACTCTGAATAAGTACTTTTGGGAGAAAAAGTACCAAAGATTTAAGGAAAGAAAAGGGTTAATAAATAACAGTTAAATAAATCGTGTAATCTATTTTTATGTATGTACTTATGTTCCTGTATATATCTATAATTGTATAGTATAAATTTTTGTCTAAAAATATATTTGAAATTTATTTAATAATTCTTTATGCTTTGATTGTATTTGATATTAATAAAGCTACTGTTTTTAAACTTGTTTGTCTTTTTTTTTTGCTTTGAAAAAAATATCTACTTTATTAGCTAAATGAATTACATTTTTATATATGGGTGTATTATATTTTCTCTCTCTCTATAAATACATTCATTTCAGGTATATATCTATGCTTTAATATATGTACAATTTATCTAAAATATGTATTTTTAACTTATTTTACGATAACCTGTTATATTGTTATTTATGGGAACTTTATTTTTTGGTAATTTTTAATGTTGTTATTCAAGAGAGTGAAGAATTTTTGCTTATTACTGTGCATGATACCAATAGTTTTAAAACATTTAATCTACATTTTTAACAATGCATAATTGAATAACTATTGTTGGAGGAAAAATATAGAAATATTTTAAGCAATGAAAAGTAACTGACAAATAGCAAAATAAACTGTGTAATCTGTTTCTGTGTACATATTTAATTTCATGTATGTATCTGTAATCATATATGTATGGATTTAGTAAAAAATATTTTTGTCAACTTATTTTATGGTAATTTTTCATGCTGTTATACAGACAGCAAACTTTTGTTTATTAATTTGATACCAATAAAGTTTTAAAACATATTTAACTACTTTTGAGAGAAAAAGTACTAAAAATTTAAGGAAAGAAAAGTGACAGACAAACAGCTAAATAAACTGTGTAATCTATTTTTAAGTATATATTTATTTTCCTGTATATATCTATAATTATACAGGTGTAGATTTATCTACAAATATATTTGAAATTTATTTAATACTAATACTTGATGTGCAATACCAATAAAGTTACTGCTTTTAAATTTGTATGTCGTTTTTTTTGTTTTGAAAACTATTTCTAATTTTATTTTCCTCTTTGTAACTATTCTGAAAAAAAATAAGAAGATAAATTTTAAAATTAAGAAATAATCATAGTTACGTAAAAAAAGAAACATAAGAATGCAAAAGGCTCTTATAATTTGCTACAATGTAATAAATGTGTTTATGTTCAACGCAATGCGTTCCTAGTAATGGATAATCATATACAGTCAGGTCTCTTTTTATGCGGATTCTTTTTATGCGGTTTTGAAGTTGTGCGGTTTGTATTCCAAACATTTCTAGATTTTTGTTATTATTATTATTTTTTATACTGACACGTAGATTGTAGTATTCAGAGAATTTCCGTACCTTTTGGTGCTTACGTCTGTGGCTCGGCTGCGACAGTCTTAGATTCGCATTCGTTATTTCAGTTGTATTTCAGTAGTATACGGTTACGATATCATTATTTCGAAATTACGTTATCTGTTAGAGGTGCCTCGTTCATTTTTATAAAAGTTTCACTTTAATAAGGGGCGAATTTAAGTTGCAATATAATAAGCAGCAAATTTTGATTTCTGGATTTAAAGTGAGTGTCGTAAAGTTTTATTTTTTATTAGAAAATCGTAAGCGTAATTTTTAAAAATTTCTTTTCTAAGATTTTATTTGGCCCAATGGAGAAAAAAAAAAAAAACATCAAAGACAGTCAATTTCGTTGGAAACGAAAATTGCAATTTTAGATCGCTTAGGAAAAGGAGAAGGATCTATGGCTATTGGAAAACATTTTAATTTAGGCGAACATACTGTCAGAGCAATTAAAAAGAATGAAGCTGCAATAAGAAAATCGGTTATTTCTGGTACAAAAATTAAGCACCAAATTTGCATCGTACACAAGGGATGTATTATTAGAAAGAACGGAAAGAGCCATCGCAATTTGGATTGAGGAACAAGTTCAAAGAAGGATTCCTGTAAGTGGTTATTTAATCCAAGAAAAAGCTCTCAATGAAACAGTCAGAACCAACAACTTCCACTTTCCAAGCTAGAAAAGAATTTTCAGCTAGCAAAGGATGGCTAACCGGGTTCTTAAAAAGAAATGCACTTCATTATATTAAGATAACAGGGGAGAGTGCGACAGCAGATGAAGGAGCAGCAAAAATATTTCCAGAGGAGCTAGCGAAAATTATTGAAGACGGGGACTATTCTGCCGATCAAGTATTTAACGCTGATGAAACAGGACTTTATTGGAAAAAATTGCCTAATCGTACTTACATCGCAAAGGATGAAAAAACTGCAAGTGGACATAAAGCAAGTAAAGATCGAGTCACCTTATTACTTTGTAGCAATGCATCAGGAGATCGGATGTTGAAAAACCTCTCTTAATAAATAAATCTCTTAGACCACGCGCCCTTAAAGGTAAAGATTTAAAACAACTGCCCGTGCATTGGATGGCTAACCCGAAAGCCTGGATGACAACAGCTATTTTTACGGAATGGTTCAATAATTGTTTCGTACCAGAAGTGGAAGCCTATATGAAGGAAAAATCTCTGGATTTTAAAGTTTTATTAATTGTTGACAATGCAGCAAGTCATCCAGAATTAGAACATCTAAATGTTCAACTAGTATTTCTTCCGCCCAATACAACAAGCCTTATTCAGGCATTAGATCAAGGCATAAAAAATATTGTATTAAGACAACGTACAAATTCATCTTGAATAAACTAGAAAATGAATCCAAAACAGTGAAAGATGAGTGGAAACAATTTTCTATTTTTGATTGTTTAATTCATGTTGCATCTGATTCCGCTCAAATAAGACCTACAATTTTAAATGCCTGTTGGAAAAAGATTTGGCCAGCATGTGTGACAGACAATACAACCACTCAAACATCGCCACTATCAGATGAAATAATTAATTTGGCACATGAAATTTGAGGAGATGGTTTTAATACCTTCAGCCTCAATGATGTAGATAAATTGCTTGTGGGTGATGCATTAAGTGACAATGATATTATTGATTTAACTTTAGATCTAACTGTAGACGGCGTCGTAGGTCTAGAAGGAGATAATGATGAGGAAGAAAAATCAACTCCCCTCACTGGAAAATTAATTCAAGAAGGTCTTCAACTTTGCAGTAAATTAGAAAATCATTTTCTTATTAATGCCCCCAATTCTGAACGAGCCTCTAAATTACAACGTGAGCTGCAGAACTGCATGTCTGGATATCCTGAACTCTATAAAAAAATAAAAGAATCCTCATCGCAAAGTTTAATTACTGATGACATTGTCAGAAAAGGAAGAGCTACACAGAACGAGAATGAAGTTTGTGAAAATCCGTGGCCTTTACCGCAAATATCTATTGCAGAGACAGTCTCTTCTGATGATGAAGGTGATTTGGAACCACTTTGCAAACGGTGCAAACCATTATCAGATAGCGATAATGATTAAAAATGTAAAACTATGTGTATTACTTTTCCATAAAAATAAAATGAATAAAGGTTTGAATACAAGTTTTTTTCTAGCTTTAGTATGAATTTCTTTCAGACATTCGAAGTAATTTATCATGCAGCCTATTTCTTTCCATTAATGCAATTTTTTTTTTATGCGGTTTTAAGTTAATTTTAACTAGTTGTTTTGGTTTTTATGCGATTTTAGAAAACTAAGGAACGTATCCCTACTTTTTCCATTCAAGTAATGTCTTTTTAATGCGATTTTTTATATGCGGTTTTCGGTAAAACGTATCTACCGCATAAAACGAGACCTGACTGTACTTGCAATTATTATTTAAATCGGAAAACTAATATTTACTCATGTTTTATGTACATGAGATACAATTTAATGATTAATTTACTAATTTTTTTAATCTGTAAAAAAAAAAAAAAGAATATAATTAGTTTATAACAAAAAGTATTCAAAAAGCATCAGAGAAGCTCCGTAGGCGATGGACGATTTATCCCTACTAGTAGTGACGTCACAAATCAGTGGCCAGGCCTTGTATCTAGGAGGTGTTGCTTATGCTCCGATAAAATTTTGATAAGTTTCTAATCCAAGTTATAACACACAGTTCGTGATTGCAGTCTATCAGTAATTTTGAATTATCGCGTTGTGCTTCAACTGAGATTGATGAAAGTAGAGTATAGAGTAACTGGAATTTTAGAATCTATTGGATGATGTCAGAAATTTTTCAACTTTTTGAACATGCTCTATTGTTTTACATTTCGCTATTGAGGAATAAGACCATTCTCCGTGATTGGAGATAAAATTTTTCAAAATTTCACGCTGCGATTTGTATTTGATACAGATTAATATAAAATGTTCACTAGTTTCATGTACTTTACAACCTGCACACAAAGGAGAATCTGTTTGTTTAAAAAGGAAATATATATCATTTAATGGTAATTTTTAGCTCGCAACTTATTGATTAAAACTTCTGTATTTCTATTTTTTGCTGCCTGTCTGTTCCATTTTTCAAGATCAGAAATATAAAAAAAAATTTATGTCTCTTGCTCTTTTTCCGTATTTCTTCACTTTTGATTTTGTGTTGTTTTTTAAAATATGTATATAGATCTTCCCAAGTTATCCAAGAAATAATATTCCACGGCTCTGGAGAGGCTTTAGCTAATTTATCAAGTTCTTCATTAATCCCTATTCCATTGTGAGCTGGTACCCAAATGAATGTAATTGATTGATTATTTGGAGGCACTGATGTAAAGTTGAGCTTAAATTTAATATTATCGTACTGGATTTTCTATTAATATTTTGAATGTGCAGCGACCTTACAGCTCAACAAAACGACTCCAAAACTGAACTGAATTGATCTGTTATTCTTGTAGCGTGCCTGGTTTACCATGTGTTGTAGTTTTTGGAAGCTTACCTCTTAATTGCTCATTTAATCTTTTATCTTTAAAGTTAATAAAAATTTATTGTTATTTCATTCAACCGTGTTGTAGTGAAGAATGTCTAACCACGCAACGCGGCAGTGATGACCCCTTTTGGACTTAAAAACACGTAAGCTATTCTGTTCTACTGGCGAATGCAATACAAATACTTCTACTACGGATGATCAGTTCGTAGCGAAAGATTTTTTTCTCTCCTTCTCCTCAAGGCCACTTGAAGCATCTGCTCGGAGATTCGTTTCGCTTCCTGCTTATTCAACAATATGACTAGTGAAACCGTTGAAGTCGCTCGTATGCGTTGCGGCTGCTGCTGTTTTGGAAATCGAACGTTCGTCTATGGATTGCGCAATGCGACCATGCATTCACATTCAATGGTATCTCCAGTGATGATACTAAGTATTCTGCTTTGGTTGCGAACCTGGATGCTGAAACTCTCTTCTACGTGTCGGACATTGTGTTAAGCCCTCCGAACAGTGACAAATATCACACTCTCTCGCAGCGGCTCATCACCCAATTTAGCGACTCGGAGACTCAAAAAATTAAGAAACTGCTTACTGACCTTCAGTTAGGAGATGAGAAGCCCAGCCACCTGTTGCGAAAATGAAAGAGCTGTCTATTGGCCAACTCCAGGATGACTTTCTGCAAAGTTTGTGGCTTCAAAGAATGCCACCACATATCCATACTGTTTTGTCTGCATCCTCAGAGCCTTTGGATAAACTGGCTATCATCGCTGATAAGGTTCCTGAGGTTGTTAATGCGTCCTCGACTATCTGTGCTGCCACAACTGTTCCTCCACCATCCCAGTCATCTTCATGCAGTGCTCAGCCAACCATGGACTCTCTCGCCAGGCAGATCCAAGAGCTGTCTCTACAAGTTGCTGAACTGACAAGAGAGCGCAATTCCTCTCGCCACCAACGATATAGTTCTGACCGCCGGAGATCACATTCACGCTCTAGGAGTGTCAATAGAGGAAGTGGAATCTGCTACTATCATCGCCGTTATAAAAAGCAGGCCCGCAAGTGTGTTTCACCTTGTGCATTTGTGCAAGAAAACGAGTAAGCTCTGTCATAGCTGGAATGGCAGAGCCCTCGCAACATACCAGCCGGTTATTTTTATTAGACCGCAAATCTGGCCAGAAGATCCTCATAGACTCTGGAAGTGAAATTTGTGTCATCCCACCTTCTCCAAATATGAATAAATCACCTCAGTCTAATTTCTCCTTATTTGCTGCTAATAATACCGAAATTCCAGCCTATGGTATGGTCCCTAAAGAACTGAACCTGGGTCTGAGGCGACCTTTTATCTGGACTTTCATAATTGCTGATGTATCATCTCCTATAATTGGTGCTGATTTTCTAAAGCACTTCAAACTTTTAATTGACCTTAAGAAAAAAAGGTTGATGGATGTGGAAACTTTTCTTTTCACTCCTTGTGTTTTTTCAAATATTGTACAGCCCTCAATCCTCACTGTAGATGCAAACATTAGTTTTAAAAACATCTTATCGGAATATCCAGACTTCAGCAACCCTTCTTTAATTTCCAAATCAGCATCACATGGCACAGTCCACCATAATATTACTACTGGCCCACCAGTCACTGCCAGGCCTAGAAGGCTACACCCTAAACTGTATGATGCAGTGAAGGTAGAATTTGAATTTCTTCTTGCTCAAGGCATTATTAGACCTTCCAAAAGTCACTGGAGTTCTCCTCTTCATGTTGTGCCCAAATCTGACTCTACAGTTAGACCTGTTGGGGATTATAGGCAGCTGAATTTTGTTACTGAGTTCGACAGCCACCACATGCCTTATTTGAATGACTTTGCTCATGCACTACATGGCAAGAGGATATTTTCCAAAATAGACATTTTTAAGGCATTCCACCAAATCCCTATAGCTGAGTGTGATATTCCTAAGACAGCTGTAACAACTCCATGGGGTCTTTACGAATATACCCATTTGGGTTTTGGCCTTGTGAATGCACCACAAACCTTTATGCGATTCATGCATGAAGTACTAAGAGGACTTCCTTTTTGTTTTGTCTACTTGGATGATATTTTGTGTTACTCAGAAAATGCTAAGGAGCATCGTTCTCACTTAAGAATTATATTGCAAAGACTGAGCTCATATGGTTTAAAACTAAATATCTCTAAATGTGTATTTGGTGTGACTGAACTCATTTTCCTTTGCCACCTTATCACTCCTGATGGCATTAAGCCATTACCTGACAAAGTTCAAGCAGTTCTTGATTACAAACAACCAGAGACTGTTGGCTCTCTGAGAAAATTTTTAGGACTGTTAAATTTTTATAGACCTTTCTTGCCCAAAGCAGCTGAACAACAGTATCTTTTAAGTGAGTTTTTAAAAGGTTCTAAAGGTAAGAAGAACACAAAGCCTTTAAACTGGTCTTCTGAGGCAATTACAGCATTTCAGAGGTGTAAACAAGCTCTTGCTGATGCTGCACTTCTTGCTCATCCTTCACGTTCTGCCCCGCTTGCTCTTCATGTGGACGCCTCTGATTATGCCATAGGAGGTGCACTTCACCAAGTTGTGGACTCTAAGCTACAGCCATTGGCTTTCTTTTCCAGAAAACTTACTTCATCTGAAAAGTCTTACAGTGCCTACGACCGTGAACTCCTTGCTATGTATTCGGCTATCCGACACTTTCGGTATATGCTGGAAGCTAGAGATTTCACAGTGTTTACTGACCACAAACCCCTCACTTATGCTTTTAGGCAAAAAAGTGACAAGTGTTCTCCACGGCAGATCCGTCAGCTGGATTCCATCTCTCAGTTCACCACAAATATTGTACACATTCCAGGATCTGACAATATTGCTGCTGATGTTCTCTCTCGTGTTTCTGCAATCACCTTCCCAAATCAAATTGACTATGACTGTATTGCTGAGACACAACAGACTGATCAGGAGCTTCACACCCTAATAGCATCTGGAACTTCCTTGGAACTCAAAAAGGTAACTTTTCCCAATTCGTCTACTGAAATTATGTGTGATCTATCAACGGGCACAGCCAGACCCTACATCCCAAAACAGCATCACCAAGATGGTTTCTCTGCTATGCATAATTTATCCCATCCTAGCATACGTCGATCAGTACATTTGATGAAGCAGCGTTTTGTTTGGCCATCAATCTCATCAGATGTAGCTAAGTGGGCAAGACACTGCCTAGCTTGCCAAAAATCCAAAATTCATCGTCATACTAGATCACCTCTTTCATCATTTCAAGAACCTTCCCAACGTTTTGATCATGTTCATCTAGATCTCATTGGACCTCTACCTTCAACAAATGGCTACACCTAGTGCCTGACAATGATTGACCGTTTTTCGAAATGGCCAGAGGCCCAACCTTTCAAAGAGACTGTGGCTGAGGCCTTCTTTTCCTCTTGGGTGTCTCGCTTTGGAACTCCTGCAATTCTCACAACCGACAGAGGCAGGAAGTTTGAGTCCTCGCTCTTCAAAGCTCTTAGCAAACTACTTGGTGTTCAGAAGTGTCGTACAACTGGATACCACCCTCAAGCTAATGGGATAATCGAAGAATTGCACCTCCCATTGAAAAGTGCAATCAAGTGCCATGCTACTGAGCGTTGGACAGAAGTATTCCCTATCATCTTACTTGGTCTACGAGCTTCTCTTAAAGAAGATATTCTGTGTACCCCAGCTGGATTAGTTTTTGGGACCACTATTCGACCGCCAGGGGAGATGTTTGACTCTTCCAATCCAGATGATGATGTTGTGAATTTTGTTTCGAAACTTAAGTCTCACATGCAATCACTTCACTCTAAACCACCAAAACGCCATGGCAAACGTCCAATTTTTATCCATCCAGGACTGTTGGAAGCAACACATGTTTTTCTTCGTCGAGACATGTTACGTCGTCCACTTCAACAACTCTATGATGGCCCTTTCAAAGTCTTACAAAGGAAGGATAAAGTGTTTTTCCTTGACATCAATTTTCCTATGGTAAACGGGTATCTGTATCTATTGATAGATGCAAACCTGCCTTCTTTCTTAACACTGAGGACTTGCAACTACCTCAAACCAAGAATGAAACACCTGCTACTGTGGAACCTAATGTAACAGCTCCAACACCTGCTACAGTGGAACATGATCCAACAGCTTCAACGCCTACCCAGCCATCTACACGTTCTGGTCACAAAGTTCATCTTCCAACCAGGTATCGTTGGCACTGGAAGGGGAGTATGCAGCGACCTTACAGCTCAACAAAACGACTCCAAAACTGAACTGAATTGATCTGTTATTCTTATAACGTGCCTGGTTTACCATGTGTTATAGTTTTTGGAAGCTTACCTCTTAATTGCTCATTTAATATTTTATCTTTAAAGTTAATAAAAATTTATTGTTATTTCATTCAACCGTGTTGTAGTGAAGAATGTCTAACCACGCAAAGCGGCAGATGTTTTTTAGGACTGATAAGCTGTCCGTCAAGATGATATAATTTCCTGTTTCAGAAACCCAATTTTTTAACGCAGTCCATATGGCTATAACTTCAGCTGTGAATATTGAAATCATATCTTTCAGTATGAAATTTTGTCGAATTTTTTTCTTAGGGATCAAAATTCCTATTGATGTTTGATCAGTATTTTTCGTACCATCGGTTGCTATTATGATATTGTTATTAAATTTTGGCTGAATGTAATCATTAAACATATTTTATACTATGTCATCTGGAAGATCCTTGTTTTGAAATGGTAGTTCATGAGTATAGATGTTTATTTTGCAATTTTCGTAGATTGGAGGAGGAGGGATCCATTGAAGAATATCTACTTTAGAGATACATAATTCTTGGAGCAGGTTGATCGTCTTTTGAAAACTACTGATCTCTTTTTCTCTATATTTATAAAAAATACTATTTATATTCCAAAAAAACCTTGCGTTCGGTGACCGTGACCAGTCTTTTAATGCTATTTGCTGGGTTATAAATTTTTAGCAAAGGAAATTATGGCGAGTATTAATACTTCCATTCATAGACTCTGCTCTTAATAAATCCAACGGGGTATTTCTTGGGAGACCTAGGGCTAAACGTAAGGCAGCATTGTAAATCGGTTCTAGTTTCTGTCTGTTGCTATTGCTAGAAAAGGGAAAAAGTTGACTTCCATAGACAAAGATAGAACGGATTGTGGCATTATTAATATTTAAAAGATGATCAGATCTTGTTCCTATTTTCGGAGAAGATAAGGCTTTAATGGCATTTAAATATTTGAATCCTTTTTGACGTAGGTAATTAATATGATTTTTCCAGGTGATATTGGGGTCGAAGATGATACCCAGGATTTTCAGACTCTTCACTTCGGGAATAGGTTTGTCACATATTTTAGGTAATGGAGGTATTGTGCTTCTTTTTCTGGAAAAGTTGATTAGACTGCTTTTTTCTGGCGAGGTGGCTAATTTCCATTTTTTACACCAGACTGAAATTTTATTTAAAGATTCTTCCATTTCGTCTATTTTTTTATTCCAATTTGTATCACTATTAGATAAAAATTGGCCGTCAGCATAAACCAGAAGATGGCTGTCATGTTGAATTTCAAAAATATCTGACATATAAATCATAAAAAGAAAAGGACTTAAGATACAACCCTGGGGTACACCATAATTGTTTGTAAAGATTTTTGAAAAAAAAATGTTCCTCCATTTGATTTGAATTGTTCTCTGATGTAAGAAGTTTTGAATCCATCGTAGTAATCTACCAGAGTATCCAACTTTGTTTAATTTAGAAATAAGGCCATTTGGCCACACTGAGTCATATGCTGCTTTAATGTCCAACGCTACCAAAATAAAATATTCTTTACATTGTCTAGCCAGTATATTGTCATGTTGTAATTGAAGTAATGTATTAATGCTGCTTCTGTGAGGGTAAAAACCATGATGATTAACATGAAAAATTTTGTTTTGAAAACTGAAATCTAGCATTCTATGCAGAATCATTCTTTCTAATAATTTGGCAATTACTGAAGTAAGAGAAATAGGACGGTATGACGAAACTTCCTTGGGATTTTTGTGAGGTTTTATGAAAGGTAGGATAATTGCGTGAGTCCAATCTTTTGGAATTTGACTTGAAGACCAACTGTCATTAAATGATTTCAGAAGGAGATTTATTGCTTTGATGGGAAGATGGTTTATTGATTGGAGAGAAATTTTATCATGCCCTGGACTGCTGTTCTTTTGATGAGATATTCCTATTTCTAATTCTTTTAAAGAAAAAGGTTTATTAATATAATGGCTATTGTCCGGAATAGAAATATTTGGAATATTATCGTTGTTTTGTTTTGTGTAATATTGTAAAAAACAGTTTGCTTGGGATTGTTCGTTTGATAATATAGTTCCGTTATTTTCAATAATATTAAATGAAGAATAGTTAGGATTTGTTCTATTTTTGATTATTCGGATTATTTTAAAAAGAACTTTAGGAGAAGATATTTTTTCGCAGGTCTTGTGCCAAAAATTTTCTTTACAGGTTTTGATTGTTCGCTTAAGTTTTGCGCTTACTTCTTTATATTTTATCCAGTCTTCTTCTTTAAAGTTTTTCCTTGCTTTTTTAAGGAGTTTTCTTTTTTTTGCTCTTAAATGCCCGCATGCTGCTGTCCACCATGGAGCTCTTGAACTGATCTGGTTTTTTTTCTGATTCTTGAGATAAGATTTGAGCTTTTTAAATTTCTTTTATAATATCTATATTTATGTTTTCATTTAAATTTAAATTTTGTTGAATAATATTGATAAATTTGTTCTAATATGTTTTTTGTTTAAAATTATTAGTTGCTGAACTGTTTGTTCTTTGTAATTAATAATTATAGGGAAGTGGTCACTTCCAAAATTATCGGTATTTGTGGACCAGGATAAATCATAATTTAAATCTATAGATGCTAAAGAAAGATCTATAGATGTAGAAATTCCCGATGAATGGAGATAAGTTGGACTTTTATCGTTTAATAATATTAAGTCATTTTCAATGATCCAGTCAAAAATCTTTTTTCCAGAAGCACTGGAATTTTTTGATCCCCATATCTCATGAGATGCGTTGAAATCTCCCAATATCAAACTGTGATTATCATTATATGATGCTATTTTAGATAAATTGATGTCTTTAAAGTTACCCGGTGGGATGTATATATTAAAAATTGTGATAGGAACTAAATCTATCTGAACTCTGACTATTAAAATTTCTAAGTCTTCACTAATTTCTGAGAATATTTTTTTTTATTGCGCTGATATCTTTATTTAAAACTATCATTAGCCCTCCTCCTCTTTTGATTTCCCTATCAATTCTGAATATATTCTTATTGGGAATTGGGAAAATATCATTTGGATGTAACCAAATTTCTTGAGTTATTAAAATACTTGCTTTTTGAAAAATTGGTGCGAAAAGAATATCTGACCTCTTGTTTTTAATTCCACGTGCATTCCATTGGATTATGTTCATTATTTAAAACGAAAAAAAGGTGCGATACTACGAATTAGTTTAAATATTCAAAAAAAAGAAAGTAGATTAATATTGAGTTTTTAGCGAGAAAAAAAATATAAGAAAATTTGATTATTTATTTAAGTTCCTTTATTTATTTCTACTACACCTTCTAATGTATTTCCTCTCTGTTCTGATATTTTCTTGAAAATCTTTTGCTTTTTCATTCTGTTTTCTATTTATTAGACAATCATCATCTTTTTGAATTGTTTTATATTGGATGCAACTTTTTTTAGGGTGGATTCCATGGTATTCAATAGGGAAGAAAATCTTAAATTTATTTGTGCTACCACGGTATTTTGTTCTGTCATGAAGCGTTGTACTATTTGTTCTAATTTCTTTTCGAATATGTTATTGTTTTCTTCAAATTTCAACTCTAATTTCGCAAACTTTTTTTCAAGATTTTCTATCTTCTCTATTTGATCATTATAGATTTTGGCCGAGTATGATGTTTTTTTCCCCTTCGGAATGTCTCAATTGCTTCGTTTCTCGAGATCTGTTGCTGTACTTTAATTTTTAAGATTTCAATTTCTTCTTGATATCTTTTGAAATCTTTATCATTAGCTTCATGCCCCTCTCCACAAGAGCTACATTTTTTTTTATTTTTATTTCTTTGCAATCGTTTTCAGAGTGATTTAGTGAGCAAATTCGGCATTTTATTGAGCTTCTACAAAATTTTTGAATGTGTCCAAATTTCCAACAGTTTGTGCATTGCCTAAGTTTTTCATAGTAGAGAGTAGTTTTAAACATTTCAAATCCTATTGGAACTATTTCGGGAATACTGCATACAATTTGGGTAACTTTAACTGTTTTGATAGGTTTAAATCCAGATTCTGTTTTTTTTTGGTAAAGCGTTGGATATCAAAAATTGCATAGTTGTTATTTTCTAATTCCGATTTTATGTCGTCTATTGTATATTCTTTGTCTATTCCTTGTAATATATAACTACTGGTTAGGCCAGTAAAGGACAATCTTGCACTTATTTTTACACCATTAATTTCTTTAATTTTTAAAGCTTCTTTGGCGGTCTCGCAATTATTTGTTTTAATTATAATCTCGCCGTTTCTTGTTTTGCTTATACTCAAAATACTTTTTTAAAATTGTGAACGCTTTCATTATAATTTCTTTTAGTTTAAGTGGATTGCCATTCTGAAATTTATTTTCTGATTTTAAGAAAATTGTAATATTTGGACTCGAATTTAAATTTTGTCTTTCCGCAAACTTGGTCAATAATTTTATATCTGTTAAATTACACCTATATTTATCGAATGAAGAGTTAGTATTTTCTACCTCCATATTATTATCTGGGTGAGGGTAGTCACCCATTTTGTCTTCCCTGCTCCAACACTTCAATTTGTATAAATACACTATCTTGTGTAAATTCCTAAATTAAATCTCTTATCCGAAGATAGAATAAAAGTTAAATGAACTAATTTTCAATACAAAATAAAAATTCAAAACGATCTCATCCGCTCGAATCCGCTGGAAAAGTCAAAGTTATTCAATATTGTTAGCACACTCTCCTTCCACCGACCCTCAATAAAATGTCGAAACAATGCACTAAAAATGTTCAATGAATACAGTTACAGTTAATATTTTTGTGTGGGATATGGAGCGACAAAGGCTATTATCCCTGTTCAATGAATAGTTTTGGAAAATATACAATAACAAAAGGTACTTCAGTTCAGCTTAGTACAGTGGAAAACACTGCTAATCTGTAGGATACTAACAGATAAGAGAAACCCTTAAGACCGGACGTGTAATGCTCCATTTCGTTGGAGGCACTTAAGTCTATAATCTACAAACTAAATGGGTTACTGTTAAATTTTTGGCCTATTTTCGAAATCGCCAAGTGTACGTTTGGCCTCAATGAACCCACAGTATCATTCTTGCAATAGCTCTCGTGCCGTGAGGTTGATACTTAGAACTTATTTTAAAATTATCTCTACTCAATATTGCTAAACCCCCCACTGTTTCATGAATTTTACACTTAAAATTAAAAAAGTACATTAATATTACTGAAGATTGAAATGATTATAACACTATATACTTTTAAACAATTTTTTTAAAAAATATATACTGAGTGTGTTTTCAGCTTTACTACAAAATTGTAAGTTTAATCACCTTTTAAGCATAGATGAAATACATATCTTATTATGAGCAATGGTTATAATGGATTTTGGGAAAAGTAAAAACAGAACTGAAAAATAAATTATCCCCTTTATATACATTTGCTAAATCACAGCATAAACATAATTTTGGACTATTTTTTAACTGAAAAATTATATGGAATTTAAGTAAATTTTTGTTTAGTATAAGCTAAGAACAAATTTAATTGTAAACAGTATATTTAAAAGGCAATGTATGTAATTCCTACCGTTTTATAACAGTCAACATATAAATAAGTATAAAACACAATTTTCTTCTTTTATCATTAATATATATATATATATATATATATATATATATATATATATATATATATATATATTCATAAGAATTGCTGTAAATAAAAATATAATTTAATTTCATCTGTAAAAGTTAAAATGATTTTGTACCAGTAATCACAAAATTTTCAAGTGGCTGTTTAGAAAAAACTTGCTAAACCTGATTCAAATGTTATACGGACTAATAAAATTTTACTAAAAAATGCAAATAATCAAAAATATATCAATTCTAAAATATTTTACTCTTCTATTTTTTGTTTACAATATAGTTGCAGTTCAACACTTGTTTTTTTCAGTTTCATTTAATGTTTTTCAAAATTTAATCTTAATTTTTATTTTATAAACATACCATATTTCTAATGAACTTGTATATAACAAATAAATAATAAAAAAATATTTATATTTTAAAATTTAAATAAATATTGAAAAAACATTAAAATTGTTCAGTAGTGAAGTTTTAACAATAAATGCACATCATTTATAATAGGTTATTAGATTCACACATATTGAAGCATTAGCATTATTCTCAACGAAGCAAAAATCGTGCAAATATAATTTAATGAACTTTTTTATAGTAATTATTTTGAATGTAGTCAATAATTTATAAACAGCTAAATATAGCAACCCCGAAACAGAGGAGTTTGAATTCCAACACCGCAAATAGTAGGAATAGGTGCCTCCAACGAAATCGAGCATTACTTGTCCGGCCTTATTTGTTCCTTTTATCTATTAGACTAGCGTATATATACGTCTCACTCTACTGATGCGTTCACTGCCACCGGCGTATATATATGCCTCTCCGAAGTACGATCCTTTGCATTGTGCTGCTATAAAGAAAATTGTTCCCACGGCCTTGGAATGCCATAAAATGACCTTGACAGTGTTTGAAACGGATTTTCTTATTTCAGAGAAGAAGAATAGGGTATTGTGGTGTGTGTGTGTGTGAGCGTGTAAGGGGGGAATGTTTCTGAAACGGTGAAAGTCACAGATGTGCTGTTTTTGCTTTTGTTTCTGTTTGAGTAGGTCGTGCTTTTTTTTATTCTTCTTTTGCTTCCGTTTTCGTTTATTGTGCGAAATAGAAGATATTTTTACAAAAATATCTGACAGTGATTTAGATGACTATTTTCCGCCATCATGTTTCAGGATACATCACAGGACGGATAATTTATTTTTTATTATATCGTAACTCGAGATTTTTTTATTTTCCTTTTATTATTTTATCCTTTTTTCCCCTTTCTTTTCTAAAGAAAAAGTAAGTAGTTTTTGGAAGGAAAAACACTCCTTTCTTTTCTCTCAACAAAACGCGTAACAACGCGCACCGTTAAGAAAAACGGTGGCACTGGGGGATGAATTTCGTAAATTTTCCACGTCAATTAAGGGGTTAATTGAAATTGAGTCGTTATTTTGTGTGATCAATAAAAAGATTGAGGGATCATGGCTAGTATTTCTTCCCTACCTCCTACTAGGTGCCCAAGAAAGAGGTGAGGACCTCTCACACAATCATTTTACAAATAATTTCAAACCGAAATTTAATAACATGAGTTCTTTTGGTAGCATATTTCATAATTTATATGTAGTCAAACGAAAGCACCTCAGGTGGAACGTCTATAATTTATATTACTACATTAACAACACACTATATTACTCGAGAAATTTGAGATCCCGTTTCGTATAATAAGTCGTACTTGCAAAATTTCAAAAAATGGATTCTTAGCAAAATCAAGATTCGAATCCGCGGCTAATTTACTAGACTATGGCCCATTAAAAAAGATCACAAAACTGTATAAATATCTCACACAGAGTAAAAATTGACGTGCGAATTAAATACAACGTAGAATTTTCCACCAAAATTCCGCTCAGTATTTAGTTGTATTCATAGTTTTTGTATCACCACAAATAGGTCTGTATTGTAGAAATCTTTTACGAATTGTATTTTTTTTTAATCCATAAAAAATTTTAAATGAAAAGGACGAATTTCATAGCATTTTTTTTAAAAAGCTGAACTTGATAAAATGGGCAAATTTTTTTGGCATGAATAAATTAACTGATTTGAACGTACCAAATTGTATTAGATTTTTTAAAATTTATATGCATTTCATAAAACTTACCAATAATTTGATTTTATATAATTATTCCACGAAGCAAACGGTTAGAAATTTGTATTTTTTAAAATATAACAGTTACAAATCTAGTAATAAGTATAACGCTTTTCAGTATATAACTATAATTTAATTAAACCAATACTTAAAGGAAACCTGAAAAAAATTATTAGTATTAAATGTGAAAATGATGTAGGCAAAATACAAATTTTGACTCCAAGATGCATACACAATACATGTAGAGAGAGAAGCCATATCTTGTAACTGCCGTATTAAAAAAGTACTAATAGTAAATAATTCAATCTTGTATTTCTTTTAACTAAATAGTCTCGACCAAAGAAAATTTTAAGCATTTCCGTTCTTTAATGTTATAATTACTTATTGTTTTATTTAAGAAATGACACCATAAAATTAAGGAATGTACAGTTTCATTGAAAACGGGATGACTATTGAAGGACTGAAGAGAAACAAAAATCCAGAATATTGAAATAAACATATTCCTTTAATCGGTAAAAAAAAGATAATATGCAATAATAAAAGAATAAGAACTTTTTTTCCCAACAAAATACCTATTTGAAAGAAACATTTATTAATTACTCATTTATCAACCCACTGAAGGGATGAAAGGCCGAATCGATTTTGCCCAGCCCAGGGTTTGAACCCCGGACTTGTGGTGGGGATGCACGTTGCGCTACCGCTCGGCCACTACCACTCAGCTATATTGATAACTTTTGTATAATACTCTCTGCATTAATTTATAAAACAGAAATGTAATAATTGGTCGAAGCCTTAGACTTTAGCATTTATTCAATAGAAGTGATTTTCAAAATTTTATTCTTTGAATTATCGTTTTCTGCATGCAATACCTATTTATTAAAGATGATATTATCATAAGAACTAAGCGACTGGTTCAAAATCACTTCCAAATATGAATTTTTATTTGGATAAGTGATGGATCTCGCGGTTCTGAACTGCAGTTTAGTAACAAGGATGATACCAGAGCTCGTATATATATACTAGTATACTTCACATATTTGATATGAAGGATCTTCGATGAAATGGAAACTTAAAATTGTGGCGCGATTGGATGCCCACTGTTTGTGATCAGGCCAACAGGCTTCCATTACCCAAATATCAATTCTAGTGCAAACATAAAAATTAAAATAAAAAGTGTTGCATGTGTCTAATTTTTTAGAGAAAAAAACAAATATAAAGTAAAATTTTTTGTAAAAAGTTTTGCAATTAAATTTTAACATAATTTGGTATTTTCCAATCAGGCTATTCATTCAAACGAAATCTATTCTTTTTCGTAACACTTAACTATCTAATGCTTTAAAATTAGTCATTTTCATTTTTCAACTTTTTTTTATATTTAGAAGGCTATATTCCATGATTGGTTTCTGTAATATAATCGTAGACAAAATATCTGCATTATGAGGAATAATTCTACTTAATTAGTGCATTAATTTCTTTTTTATATTAAAATTTTTTTACAGCTTTTATTTTTTAAAGGGTATTTATTATACTCAGAAAAGTATTCTGATTAATGGGTGAATCGAGGCTCAAATTTTGATTTTATCAAAGGTTCATCATGTGAAATTCAACATGAAACAAAAACAAAGAAAGAGGAATTTCAAATTTCATAAACTTTCTCTGACTAGTGGGAAAATAATACTATTTTATTTTAAGGGTAATAAACATCAGCAAATATTCAATTTTTACAAAGTAAGAGAAATATATGATTGTTTCAAAGATAAGTATACTTATTCTCTTATATTAGTTTTTCCTCATTTTTGTACCCTATTCATAAAACTTAACGCTATTTCAGTTCCTTGATATTAAATGACAGAATCGAATGTGATATGGTATTTGATATTGTGCAGTGGCGTAACGAAGAAAACATTTGCCCCATCCCCTCTCCAAAGTCAGGTTTTGGGCCTCCAAGTTGTATTTTACAAAGGGTAGATACTTGGCGGCAGTCGGGCTTTGGGCCCCTTAGAACCCTGCCCCCCGCGATGCAAGGGTGTACGCTATGACACTAATATTGTGTTATTACTTATTCACGTTTATATATAAGTTCTGAATTCTGAAACTACCCCAATGCTATTAATAATATTTTTATTGACAATGATCTATCAACAAATCTAAATTGAATGTTAACAGTTTTTAAATATTGGCTATGACCATGGAACAAATTTTAAACATTCTTTTTTTTTTTTTTTAATATTTTCACTTATTTAAAATTTCTCTGTTGGTATATGTCGTCTTTAACAATAATAAAATACTTTAAAATTATATTCCAAGTTTTTAATATGTATATGATGTTTATTATCTTCTTTTAGAAAACTGTGGATTGAAGAACGCATTAGTTTTAATATCTTCCATTGTATATACGCAAATACTACTTTAAATTTTACATCGATATTCGAAATTCGTTAATTTTAATTTTAGAAGGTTTAGATATTAGAATACAGTTAAATCTTGCACAGACACAATAGTACTAGCTTTAAGATCAACTTATTTCTCTTCTAAGTCATCTGAAAGGAAAAACACACCGCATTCGCAAAGTGAATCGTGGGAAAGAAAAGAGAAACCGACACATTCCATCGTTTTCAGAAGTTTTCTCTCTTTCTGAATACTACAGCAACAGCAACGTGGAAAATGACACAATTAATGAAGGCATGGAATGAAACGATTTACAAAAGATTGTTATCTGCTGGTTTGAAATACTAAAAAAGGGAAGAGGTCATTCTATAACGAGCACAAGTGGCAAGTTTTGAGTGTTTGAACAAAATGATGGACCTAGGCAGGAATCACTTCCAGAAAAGGTCGTAAAACATTTGCTGGCAGTGACCATAAATCAAGGGAGATGGTTTCCTTTTTAAATGGGAAGAAAATATATGCAGAGTCAGTTAAATGTTTAATTCCTCTCCATCAGCTTTCTATCTTATTTTGTATGGACAAAAATCAAATATTTATCTTAGATATGTAATTGGGTTTATAATTTTGTTGTTTTCTGATGCCACCTGTCTGACGTAGTCAGATCGAGGCCCACGAAATTCATCGTGGCATGGGCAAGAGGTACGCCTGTCGTTGGCCTTGAGCACCATACAGGTGACAGTGCGATTTTAGCTCGACGAAATTCCCCGAAGGGACGATAGATGGCGACACGACCTCTATCTCCACCTCCACAATTTCTGCATTTAAACTGAAGGGGAGGGAAATATTCTCCAGTCCCTGCGCTCGTGATTAAGCCCACAGGACTACGGACCCACTGATTTAACGAGCACGTACTCCGTATGTACTCGGAAGGTGTTTGGTGGCATCGGGCATCGAACCCAGGCCTTCCGGTCTGGAGTGCGATGCTCTAACAACTAGGCTACCCACGGCCCCTTATATAATTTTGTATAAGGATTTATATATTCTCATGAGAAATCCAGGAAAAAAAGAAGAAAAACATGAAAAAGCCAAAAACAGTAAGAAGGGGAAACGAAGTACCAATTATAGGAAATGCATAAAAAATAAAAGTTGTAATGTTTATTGCAGCCAGTGACACAAGTGGCACTTTTAAAATACTTAAATTACAAAAGAAATTTATTTGATTTCCTTTGCTTGAAAATTTAATATTTTTTCTAATGAAAGGAGTTAAATAATTATAATTCTTTCTTAATTTATATGGAGTTGAAAAAAGAAAACAATACTTTTAAAACCATTTTATATTTCAGTGTAAGCTTAAGAACTTATTGTAATGAATTCAATCTTTTGTATTTGAAGTCAATGGAGAATCCCAGTATATTGGATTTATATGCATAAAAAATTGTTATAAATATATTGTAAGTCTGTTTAATAGAAAGGATGGATTTGTATTTGATCTCTATAGAAAAACAAACTATTGAATTAATTTTACTTTGCAATTTCATTAAAATATTCTTTACTATCTAGATTAAAATAAAAGTCTTGTCCAAAGTCATAAAATTAAGATGTCCATCTTAATTCACATATTTTGTTTTTATTTTTATTGGTAAGTTTTGAAATAATTGAATTCATAACATTTGTTTTCCATTTTCTAATTAGTGTTGGAAAAAAAAAGTGATTGTAAAAATTTTCCTCCTTTTTTCCAGAAATCTCTGATAGCGAATTCTCCTCATTGTGAAGCACGAATTATTCATACATGAAAAATTTAAGAATGAAATAAATTTGACAGTTTTAATTAATATGAAAATTGACTAAAATTATTGCAAATTTGAATATTTATGCAGCTTTCGCAACAAGCAATACATTTGAAAAAATCGAATTATTCTTAAATAATACATAGTTTATTAACAAAAATAAACGAAACAAACAATATTTTTTGAGGAAGTTTTTGAAAAGAAAAGAAAGCCATAGAAATTTTTAGAAATATTCCCAAAATTTCAATTGGAAATATAGCTGCATTTTTAAGAATAACATTAAAACTTCGTTTGTATTTGCGAAAATAAATTTTAAAAACGAAAGGCAAAGGCGTATAACATTTGAATTTGACTCTTTTCTCCCTATAGGGAATGTAGTGTGGCAGTTAAAAGAATGATATACTATCTTCGTTATCTCGTCTTTCCTGTAAAACAATTTACAGAGATAACATTTCGAATAATTAAATATTCATTAAAAATAAACTATTGATGAAATAAACTATTTTTTATATATTTAAATTATTAAAAAAGAGTACAATTGCATTAATTTTAATAATAAAACTTTAGAAATTATAAGAAAGTTGTAGAAATTTTTAGAAATATTCCCAAAATTTCAATTGGAAATATAGCTGCATTTTTAAGAATAACATTAAAACTACGTTTATATTTGAAGAAATAAGTTTTGAAAAATAGAATGCAAAGAGTTTTAATATTTGAATTTGACTCTTTTCTCCCTATAGTGAATGCAGTGTGGTGGGGCAGTTAGAAGAATGATTACCATCTTCGTTATCGTCATCCCTTTAAAACAATTTATACAGATAATATTTACAATCATTAAATATTGACTAAGATATTTTTAATTTGAAACAAGTCTGAAAAATGTAAACAAAATTATTCAAGAAAGTAGTTTACTTTAGGATTGCAGTAGTAAATTAGATGATCAAGTGTATCCTGTAAAAATTTGACGTACCCTGGTGTACAAAAATTAAGGACGAGATGGTTTTTTCAATATAACATTGTACGAAAGCTTTCCAAATCAACACATTTAATACCGTAAGATCCCCAATACGTAAGGACATGTGTAATGTAAGCAACACTTACTAAAAGAGAAATCAGAGGGATAAAAAGAAGCTTGATTGAAAAAGTAGCATGGAGCGCAATGCGACTGAAGGCCGAAACATCCCTGTGATGGGTGTACAGCAAGAAACATTCGGTCTTTAGTAGGGGATATGATCTCCCCTGACTGCTAGGCAGGTTTCACAGCGTCTGCCCATGCTGAGAATGAGGGTGTCAATGAGTTGTTGAGGCATTGCTGCCCATTCGTCTTGCAGCGCCAATCGAAGCTCCCGAATCGTAACTGGTGGTAAGGTACGAGCTGCCAAGCGTCTGCCTAGAAAATCCCATACATGCTCGATGGGATTGAGATCCGGAGATCGTGCCGGCCAATCCATACGTTCAATATCCTCACTCTCTAAGAGCTGTTCGGCAGCTACTGCGCGATGACATGGTGCATTGTCGTCCATGAAAAGGAGCTGCAGACCCATAGCGCCTCTAAAAAGACGCACATATGGAAGAAGAATCGTTACAATAACGGGTCACGTTGACTGAACCTGCGTCGAAGATGTGAAGGTCTGTACGACTACCAAGCATGATGCCTCCCCAAACAAAAACACCGCGACCTCCATACCTGTACCTTCCAATGATCGAGGGATGATTGCGGCTTCCCCGCTCTCTCCAGATGAGTATGCGATGAGAATCGCTACTCAAACTGAATCTGCTCTCATCTGTAAAGAGTACTCGTCCCCATTCATTGTCTCTCCAATTCCGGTGTTCCCAGCACCACAGAGAACGCCTTCTACGATGGGCAGGCGTTAAAGGTACACACCGTACAGGGCATCGTGCAAACAGACCACCACCGTGCAGTCTTCTGGCCACGGTAAAACGCGATATCGTTCGTCCAGTCGCCTGTGTCGTGTGTCTAGCTATTTCTCCCGCTGTCTGCCGCCTGTTGCTTCTGGCCTGTAAGACAATGTACCGGTCATCTGCGGGTGTGGTTCCTCGTAAACGACCACTACTGAAGCCCCGGATAGCTGTTCCTGTAGTTTGAAATTGTCTCCAAAGTCGTGAAACGATGCTGTGAGCAATTCCGAACTCTGCAGTCACACTGCGGCCTTCCTCTAACTTCCCAATGATTCGACCCTGGGTAAAAGCATCCAGATGTCATCTAACAGATTGATTATTCGCCATTTCTAGCTGAGGCAGCAACTCGGTATGATTTTAACTGCTATACGGCGTGCAATCTCTTTGCCAGAAATACTGATCTTACACCGACAACATGCTTAATACTACTCAGACATTCCCCCATTACGTCTACCTGCATATCTGCGCATGTGCTACCGTACATCACCTTACTTAATCTTCTTAATGGTCTTTCTGTCCGCTCTGCCTCTTCGTTCAGCTGATATGTTAATTTTTCGACTTGGTCCTTAATTTTTGCACACCAGTGTACTCTGATATTAAAGGGGGAAAAAACTCTATTTAGGAAAAATTGAGTGCCAGTGATAAAAAATGTTCTTTTTTTATAAAACATGTCTTCAAAATAATCAAAACTTGCTTATAAAAATCGATAATCCATGCATAATTCAATTCAAGTGAATTATTGAAGGAAAACCAACTATATATATATAAGAAGGTAAACAATAATATTAATCTCTCTCTCTCACACACACAAAACCCTGATTATAAGAAAATGAAGAGAAGTTTATAAATTTTTACTGAAATAAAATTTTCAGTAAATATATATTGGTATTTGAAAAGCATATTTGTATAAATCAAATATTGATTTTTACCTTAAAAATTATTACATAAACTTATCAAAAATAGTTTTATTGTAAAAATATTACATAATAATAATAATATATAAAAAATGTATAAAATATACAGTAAAGAAGGTAATAAATAAAAATGTAATAATAATGTAATAAATAAAGAAGATAATAGAGAAAAACTTTAAAAAATTAAGCTTTTTCACATATATTCAATACAATTTTCTCAAATTTCCACTATTTTTAATTTGATATTTGAGTCACAAGAATTCCTAAATTTAAAAAAAAATATCAACTGTTCCATAGAAAATTGGAAATTTTACTTATAAAAATAATTATAAATGTAAAGGAACTCTTTTTTATGAGCGTTTATATGTACTAATTTCTTCTGTTTTAATCTCTTCATTTACACTAAAAATATTATTCTAAGACTGTTTGTCAAAATTTGTTTGCATTCAAAATAAGAACAAAAATGACATTAAAAATTCATTTTTTAAAAGTATTCACTTTAAAAAATGTAATTATATTTTGGACTATATTATGTTGCGGAAGAAGAGCGCATTCTACCATTTATTTCTTTCTCTAAATTACTTTGTGTTGCTCTACTCAGTGACGTAGCCAGAAGTAAGAAGATTTAATAGACGGCAATCACATTTGAATTAAATTCGCTCTGTTTGGCGTTTGGCGCATTTTGAAGTGGCATAAAACCCCGGTTATTGAAGACTTCTCGTAGGTAGCATGGCAGATTTCAGTTCCTTCTAGGGGATTGATAATGAATTTCTTTCAGAACATATAAGAAACGCAATAATGCAAAGTTTATCTAATTAATAATTGAAGAAATTCTACCCTAACAATTTATTAACTTTTTCGTTTTAGAATGATTTTTGCACTTTAAAACAAGACTTTAATGGGAGCCGCCTATTCTCTTCTTTTAGTATTTCTACATCTTCTGGGCTTAATATCTGTTCATATTTATTGTTCTGAGTAACGAAAGATGTAATGAAAAAGCATTAACATGAAGGAATGAGATTGTTTGTTTGCGATTAAATTTAAAATTAGTCATGTGATTTTGTTGGTAAATACCATCTCACGAAACACTGCGACCGCCATTACAACAAAATTAAAAATCCGAAGAGGAAAGCATGGCGAGAGGTGTGAGGGCTGAAAATGATTCGAAAGCTCCATATGATTTTTGCTACGTAAATGAACGTCCTGTTGATGATATTTCAATAGAATTTTTCTACAAACCTCATTCTATCACTCTTTTAACTGTAGCAGTGATTGTAGTATTGTATTCTGTATATACTAGGTGAGCAGTGAGATCAATATATGACCGGAGAATATCCGTGCATTTTAAATTTTGTTTAATAAGGAGAAAGAAGTAATAATATTGTGTGTGTTTTGTAACAGAAAACATCATTATTTAATATGATTGATGATGAATCAGCTTAGGAGAACTATATTTTAAGCAATAAATATTTAATTATTTGTTATTGAGCAAACATCATGGCATTTAACTTAAATTTAATTTATTCAAAAGTTTACACCAAGGAAATGTAAGTCGCTTGTTTTATCCATAGCGAAAATAGATAAATTTTATTGCACAGCATGTTCTGTTTGCATAGAAAAAAATTGTAGTGGCTGGCAATGCTTGGTTTCATTTGAACTGATTTATAGTTTAACCTAATTTTAAATTAAAATGCATGAGCAGATTTAACTTTTGTTCTGGTTTCGGTTTCTAATTTACTTTTTTTTGTAGCAGATTTCTAGCTAAATTGCTAGTTAATAATCCACTTATGTTTTTGTAAAAATGATAGCAATATTTTTAAACAATATTGGCAGCTTTATGCCTTTTCTAAAGTTATTAAATCCATTTTTTTATTGGTCTTGGTAAACGTGTGTAGTATAAATTTAATCTTTTTTCATTTATTTCTTTAAGAGGCTTGACAATATTAAGTTTTGTTTCATTCTTTCCTTTCATCTTAATTTTACTCTAAATTGTGACCATTTAAGTGAAAAGTACCTCCTATCTTATGCTTTTAAGTCTTTTCTAAAGAGTTTAAAAAGTCATTTTCTATAATTTTAGCGCATCTTTGATTTTATATTAATCTTTTTTCAAATGGTTTGTACTTGGTTTTTTAAGTTACTTGTTGTTGTGAATATTTTATATAATTTGGATTTCTTTCAAAAAAAAAATTGAGTCATAATTACATTATATATACATAAGAAAAATATGAAGTTTTCTTAAATTATTTTTTTATGTGAATTTCAATTAATTGAGCTGCAATAAAAATATTAATTTGTGTCATTGTTATTGGTAATTAACATTTTAATATCCTCAGTATTTTTTAAAATCTTTATTATGTGTTAATAGAACACACATTTTCTATTTGGTTTCAAGCATTTGGAGAAAATACACAAGTGTTTAATCTGTTAAATTTATTCATTATGAAAAATATTAAAATGAACTTAAAAAAATTGTTTGCTTAGGCAATATTTTATAAAATTTTGGTATTTGCTTATTCTGGCACTTTTGGTTTAAATATGTTTTAAGTGAAGAAGCCCAATGGCTGAGTGGTAGTATATTACACTTCCATGCCACAGATCTGGGGTTCAGACCTGAGGCTAGGCAAGGTCCGTTCAGCTTTTCATCTTTTCAATGGGTTGATAGATGAATACAAAGCTGCTTGGAAACTAGACACTGGGGGATTTTGCATCAGACTGACCACCTGACTGGAACATTGCTCATGCACCTCAGTGCCCACAAGGTCAGGAAAACTGAAATGGGTTGTTGTGCCACTGAGTTTATTTTATATATAAATGAAACAACTTTTATGGGCCTGCTTGTAAATGAATCATAAATACATTATTCAGTAGTCCAAGGTAGGATCGTGGACTCTTTGCATGATTTTTACAGATTAATTTTTTAAAGATCGGTAATTGTATTTATCAAAAAAAAAAAGAAAGAAAGAAAAAAGACTGAACAGAGTATATTGTATGTGAGTCAATTAAAAACATTTTAATTACCTTTTTTCCCCATTGCTTTTAGTTGATGCATTGCTTTTTAGAAGCTGCCACTTTTAACCCCTTAACTGCCGATTACGAGTTATATGATTCACTCCCCAGTGCCACTGTTTTTCACTTAGGCATGTATATGTATTGTATTGGTGGCAAAAGAAAAGATATAAATAAGCAAATTTTTCTCCAGAATAAGAAAATTCTTAGCAAACACTATCTAGGTCATATTATTACATTCTAAAGTCTACAGAATTGTTTTACTGAGATGACAGTGTGAAGAAAAGGATTGTATTTCAGAAAGGTGTATAGGTAAAATCCTAGGAGGACCCACTGCTGTTTTTGGTGCCAAAAATGTTTCGCCAAAAAGCGCCAAATTGAAGGTTTTCAAAAAGGCGTCAATGACGAAAAACTCTTGGGAAGCGCATGCGTCAGCGGAGGATGAAATGGACGTTTCGCAAAGATGAAAACGAATAAATACATTAAATTAATCATTATATAAAGAAAAAAACGGAGAAAGCAATGAAATTCATTTTAAAAAAGCATTCTAAAACCAGTGTGTACAACATGATTTACATTTTTAAAAAAGGACGAAAGGGGCGTTTCGCAAATATAAAATTGAAGAAATACATGAAATCAATCATTTTAAAAAATTTTAAAAGGCACTTACCTTACGCTTGCATTTCGTCATGTTCCGTTGGTGGATACACCCTTGCGATGGATGCAAGGAATTCATGAAAATTGTCATCCACCAACTTGTGACCTGTTCTTATTAACTTTCAAGTCATTCACCACGAACGCATTCGTGCTCTTGCCAAACCAATATCTGGACAAACGCAAGATAATTATTATAGCAAGTTTGCTTTCGCTAAACCAAGTGCCCTTTCTCACACTCCGAACAACGTCGTGGCGATTATCTTTCGACTGGTTGCGGCAACGCCATTCGTAGCCGTCTCTCAACCGTTCCCTTTCGTTCTTACAAACGCATATTTTTTTAAACCTCGGACATTCATAACGAGAAGCAAATAAATTAGCTTTCATACACCATTCTAATGTCTTTCTTCCCCTTTGTGCCCAGGAGCACAAAGAAACCTGTCGTAGCCTCACTTTCAATTAATTTCCTTCCACACGCCATTCTTAACAACAACCGGTGGAGAGCAGACTTTCTCAAACGAAGTCAAATGTCAAAATGACGTTTTTTCGGAAAAGGCGAAAAACGTTGTACTTTTTTAGGGTTGCCATTTTTTAGGTGATTTGAAAATCCAAATTTTTGGATGAAGTGGAAGGGTTACCATATTGTAACCTTTATCGCTCAAAATTTGGCGACAAAAAATTTGGCGACCAAAAAGTGGGTCTTCCTAGGATTCAACCAGGTGTATATATATGTATCTGGGGCATTTATTGCACCGGTTGATATATGTATATATATGTTTATATCAGTGTGTGTGTGGCAATTAAGGAGCTGATATGTCAAAAGTTCATTAGAATTGAAGAATCACAGTTTGTTTCATTAAAGGTTTTTTTAAAAATAGTACTTGTATTTCCCCATTGCTTGGAATGCTGTAAATTTTCCTTAGATCACAATTATGCTTCTGACTTAATAGGAAATAAGGGGCCTCCTCCATCTCAGATTCTAACTTCATTTATCATTGTTACTAATTTAATCTTGTTAATGGAACTCAGATGTATAAAAAAATATCCTTTTCTCATATTCAAAGCTTTTATATCATGCATTTTGTTTAATATGTATTAAATTAAAAGTAATATTTAGTTAGATTTATTAGACTGCCATATCCATTTATTATTCATTTTTGTCATATTTTAAAATCTGATTCTTTATTTGAGGACAGTATCATGTTGCAAAATTTGTTTTGTAATTAAAAGCTTATTGCAATAAATTATCCTAGAATCTGATAGACAAGATTTTGATTCATAAACCTTTATGACTACCAACTGTTTTCCTACAAACACCATATTTGCATCTTTATTTATTATTTTTTTAATCAGGATCACTTGACAATTAATTTTCAAAAACTATTGGTGTTCAAAAGCATACTTCAAATAGTTTTTAAAATTTTTCCATTTGTTAGTTTTAAATTATTTTGATTTTAAATATGAAAATACATTTTGAAATTCATTTTCATTTCGTTGTTATGTTAAAGATATGTAATTTTATCCTTTGATGATAAAAAATAGGCAGTGAATGTTTATTTTTAGAAGCAAAAATTTGAAATATTTTTTATATTATTAAATCTAGAGCTTATTTTTTATGTATCTAGAAATGAAGATAATATTGAAAATAATATTTGGGCTGGAATTCAGTGTGTATTTTTCTTCTTTTTGGTTATCAGTGTGTTAGCCTTTCCAAATGGTAAGTTAAAAATTCACCATAATTATTTCTTACTTCATTAAAATAATTGATGCTTATTTCTAAACATTTTAAAAGTATAAAATGCATTAATGAGATTATTTTATTACAGAATTTAATATGGAATATACATTTTATTTCTCTTGGAACTTGTTTTTATATGTTTGCTCACATACAAATATTTGAGTAATGAAGTTAATTGCAAATTGTTTAGTTTTGATTTTTATATTATGTACTTCTTCATTCTATGTCATTTATAAGCGAAATTAAATATATGATTTTAATATGTTATACCACATAATGTTCTTGCTAAACAGTAAAGAACTTAATTTTTTTAAATGGAAAATTGAGTACTATGTTTGAAAATTTTTGAAAAAATTATATTTTTAAGTGGCATGTATAAAATCCTGTGGGCCATGATCATTAGTGCAACCAACCAACTTAGCCAATCATTTCAATTACTAAAATCTTTACTGAAGTTTGAGACAAATTGGTTATCTTTATTATAAATTCAGTGCCATATGCCACATTTGATTTCATGCTTTATTTTACTGAAAAAAAGTCATAGTATTTGGTTATATTTTTCTTTGACGTAAATGGTTGACTGAATTTTACATGTGTATTTAATTTTATTACTATTTTGTATTTTTTTTTCCTAAAAGGTAATACTTTTTTTTTTTCTCTTTTTTTAAGAAAATTAAATTAATACTAGTGTGCTAACATTTATGTTTCATGATATTAGTTATGTCCTAGATCTTTTATCCCTAATCTTTAAAAAGTTTTCTGTGTCTATTTCTTGATACGTGTTTCATAGAAATTAGAATATTTCCGATAAAGTGTCGTAATATTTATGTTTAAATTAAATTTTAAATTTTTTTTCTATAGGTCCATTTATAAGACCTCATCCTGCTATATGGAGATTAGTTTTTGGTAAGTTTTTCCCAAGAAAAAGGAAAATTTATTGAGAAATAATTTTAAATTTGTTTTTTTTTCTATCTGAAAGCATTTTACCATCTTTAAATTATCATTAATTTAATTTGTCTTATCCCAAAAAAATAAGAATCATGGCTTAGTTATTTCCTTGCTTTGCAATAATTTTTGTCTTTTGCCAAATGTAGGTTTCTATTTTTTTTTAAAATTTAAATTGAAACAGGTTTTGTTGAAATGTCAAATAAAGCTATCTTTTTAAGAATGGGAAGTTTAAAATCTTAAAATGAAATTTGAGTAAATTGTGATACTTATATATAATATATATATGTACTTTTTATTGACCTTTCTCAGTAGAATTAACAATTTTTGTTTTCTTTGCGGTTAAAAAAAATCCAAATATAAATTGTGTATTTTCAATAAAAAAAGAGCGCAACTAAGGACGAAGCCAAAGGGGCATCAGTCCCAGGTTTTCTATCTAGTAGATTGATACAACAACAGCAGATTGATATTAAATATTAATACATGAATTTCAAAATTAAATATTTTCAAATTGGTAAATTTAAAATTAATGTGCATTAATTTTGTTGCTATTTAATTAAATCTTCACAGTATCATTATTGTCTTAATTATTTATATTTTTTTTTCATGTGTAATGATTTTCCTCAAAGTACAGGTTTTTATATTGTAAAATTAGTGGGAAAGCATGATGGATACCCCCTTTATAGCTCATCTAGAGGGAAGCATGAAAATGACTTAGTCTTCAGTGCTGAAAGCATTAGTTATACCTTTAATCATTAATTTATACCGGAATATAATATTAAACATGTAGATTCAATTTTTATTGCTTTAATACTTAACCCTCTCATTGCGCATCCCGTGATTTCTACAGACAAAGTACATGTAGCAGACATAGCACTACGCAGCAAGAAGGTTAACGAATATTGTTTTGGCATTCATATTGTATGGTTAATTGAATGTTGAATTGAAACAATTATTCTACATGCAACGCAAAATCCTATCACTAAGCCAAAATACTCTTTTTCCAATTTTTATATATTTCCTTTCTTGAAAATGTTTGTTGTTATTTATTTCATTACTTTTTGTGAGAATTTATTGCAATTTACTATTGTAATTTATTGGGAAAATTTTGTTAAAAGTGTTTTCCTTACAAAAGGATGTTTATTTTGTAATCTCTGAATTATTGATGTTATTGCAAAGGCTAATAATAAAAAATAGTTTTAGTGTTTAGTTACATTGTTGAGAAAATTTGTTTGGATTCATTTTATAAATGAACCTTTTATTATTTTTATTTTTTGTAGGTGTCAGTGTTGTCTACCTTCTTGTGCTGTTATTTATTTTATTTCAGAGCTATGATACTGTTAAGAGTATCATGTACTGGTTTTATCCTGAACTAGTAGATTTTAAAATAGACACTGAAAAGGTAATTACCATTGTTTTAGTTTCCTATTTTCTTTTATAATTGAATATATGTTTTCCTTTTACATGATTAATTATTTTTTAACCTTGACTTTTGCTGCTCCAATTTAAGTGAATCTGAAGTTTCACAATTTCCAAACCTCGCTACACAATGCGATTACTCACTCCCCACTTCCTATGCAGCTAATGAACAATGTTCTGACGTATTGTGTGGAATTGATGATTAGCTATAATAATTTATATTGTTTTATTTATTTCTTATCAATGGAGTCTGTCTTTGTTATTATATGTTATAATTGTTATATATCATGTTTCTTACATGTATTATATTTACTCAGATTTAAGAGACTGCTATGTTTTTCGTATGAAGTACGACTAATTCTTCTGCATCAAACAAGAAAAGAAAACTTTTATTTTTGAAATGAAAACATAACATTATTAAGGACTTAACCTTCTGACTGCTCAATTTGTAGACCGAAATTGCTTCAAAAATTGTGTAATTTTTTTTTTTTTGCATATTTTAAATCTATATATATTAAAGAATTGAAAAATGCATTTTTTCTTTTTAGAAAAGATTTTTTATACAGAATTTTATCATGAGAAACTAAGTTGCCAGAAAAACCAATTTCAGATGTTATCACCCCCAAAAAATTTTTTTTAGTAAATTTCAATAAAATTATAGTTAATTTCTATTTATTGCATAGTAAAAAAAGTAAAATCTATAAAATTCCAGAAAATATAAAGCACAGATAAAAAAGGTATCTTAGAAATTCAGTTTAGTATGATAGAGTTCGAAACAGGGTTCAAGGCAAAGTCCAACTTCACAGTCTTTGCACCAGATTCATGTTTCTTTGCGAATTTTTTTTCCCATTTGCATCTTTTCTTGAACAGCAAACAGCACATTGTCTTCGAGGCTCTCTTTTTATGGGGTTAGGTGGTATGTGGCTTGCAAAATGACGAGCTGTCAATCGCAAAGGGTTCAGAGTAGAACTCGGTCTTCCTGGACCACTGCAGTTATCTCTATCAGAATACTTTTGGATACTTTCTTCAACCATTCGCAATCGAAATTCCAAAAGCTTTATATTATGTGTTGGGTTTTGCTTTTTGTAAAGTACATAGGCATTCCACAACGATTGATCTAAAAACTGCCTGAAAATTTTGATATAATACTTCCCTTGTTGTTTTCGGAGCATAGGGTAGTAGGACATTTCTTGGTCGCATAAGTCGACGCCACCCATTGTATTATTATAGTCACAAACGACAACTGGTTTCATAAGTCTTTTTAGATTTGCATGTCACCAAATAAGAGCTTGCATCGTGAATAGTACTCATAAGACAGACACTCTTCTTGTCCTGCCACTTCAGGGCCATGACTTTACCTCTTTGATAAGCAACAATTTCCCCCTTGGGGACTTTCTCTTTTGAAAAATTGACAGGGAGGTCATTTCTGGTTTTATTCACTGTCCCATAAGTGTCCGTCTTTTCTGTAACTAAGATGTCTGCAAGCTGTGGAGACATATAAAAATTATCAATAGTGACACAATAGCCTTTTCCCAGGAATCGATCCATCAAGTGTAAAACAATTTTGGTGGAAACTGGATATTAGCTGTACTTCGGATTATACACTGTTCCTTCACCTGTATATATGAGGAAATCTGAAATGTACCCACTTTCTGCTTCACAAAGAACGAAAAACTTCAAGCCAAATCTTGCTCTTTTTTTTTGCAATATACATTTTCCACTTGAGCCTGCCTTTGAACTTCATCAAACTTTCATCTAAACTAAGATTTTTTCCGGGTATATAGACTTTTCGAAATTTGCGTTGAAGATGTTCCATTAGTTCATAAATTTTATTCAATTTCGGCCATGGGTGTCGGTCTTTATAAAATTCCTCATTATTAGTAAAATGAAGAAACTTCATGAGCAATAAAAACCTATTTCTTCCAATTACTTTTGCAAAAATTGGTGTGGATAATGTTTGACGCTTAGACCAATAATGTTCCTGTTCTGGCTTCTTTATGACTCCTTGCAGTAACAAAACTGCAAAAAATAGTCTTAGTTCAACATTTGTTTCCATCCATTTTTTCCAGCGTGATCCCTCTTTACAAACTGTTTTATGGATATATTGTTCAGCGTATCTATTGGTTTCTGGGACTATCATTCGTAATATTTGATCATCAAAAAAAGTTCAAAATAATTCAATATACTTGCGTTGTTAGCTATATTTACAGTTATTCCCGGATTTCCACGAAAAGGAACTGGAGGAGGAGGAATATTCTTCATATCGATTTTGCACCACTGCCTAACACTTTGCAAGTTTATTGAATCATGATCAGATTCACATCGCTAGAAGAGGAGCAGTCCGAAAAATTTATATCACTATCACTTTCAAAAATAAAATCGCTTTCAGAATCCGATAAGTCATCAGGAATATACACGCTGTCAATCGCCGAACGTTTTCTAGTAGCCATCTCTGATTAGAAAAAAGCGGCAAAAAGTCAAGTTTGAGTGGGAATACCACGGGCCTTCAAATGCCGCAATTTAGTGGACAACTATCAACATCTTTTGGCCAAAAGTTAAATTAAACGTCAAACACTGTACCTAATTTATTTCAATGGTTAAACGGGGAAAAAACGGGATGCGCTCCTCGATAAAGGAAGAAAACCACATGCCCGCGGGATGAGCAGATTTTGCTACATTTGAGTTGCCCATGGAAATCGCGGGATGAGCAGCCAGAGGATTAATACAAAAATAAAAATTTGTGAATTAGCAAAGAAGTTTAATCAAACAAAATCGATGATCAGAACATTTATAAAAGAAAATATTCTTGACAGTGAAAAATGCTCAGTCTTTAAATTCAACCATTGTACATAAATGTCGCAGTATTATCGCTGAAATGAAAACTATGTTAAAATTATGGTGTGGTAGTCAAGTAAGTGTGAAAAATTATACATTCTTCATTGTTATTTTCTTTCCTCTTGGACCCAACTAAAAATAATTGATGTGTATTTAAATGCAAAATTATACCCTGACTTATGCTGTTATCACTCATTCTCATCTATTGTGTAAGTTTGGGGTATTAATATGTAAATATTTATATATTAAGGAAGTAAATAACATTTTTAAAAATTTATTCTTGTTTATCTTCACAAATTGTGTAATCTTTTTAACTAAGATTTATATTATAATTAATTTTTATTTGTATATATACATTTCTTTATTAGGAATATGGTGTAAATTGTTCAGATATTACCTTTGAAAGGATATGGAACCATATTGATGTGTTTGCGTTTGGGCATTTTTTCGGATGGACTATGAAAGCTATGCTTGTTAGACATTATGGAATTTGTTGGACTATAAGTGTGACATGGGAAATTACTGAAGTAATTATCAGTATATTTATTATTCAGAAATGTGTAGTATTCATTTTTATCTTTTGATTTTATACTGTATTGTAAAAATAAGTTTCAAACTGTATTTGTGACTTAGGCTTTCATCTTCAAAATTTTATCAAGCTAGTTACTAAAAAAAACATATATTATTTATGTTCAAAGAAAAAGAAAATGTTATATGAATCTTGATAAAAATGCTGTAAATTAAAAAAATTTTCTCTTTAGTGAAATAATGTATTCTGTTTAATTGGTTTTTAATGCCATGAGAAAATTACTCTACTTATAAAACTGGACTCTTTGCCTGTGGAAATCGTGGGATGTGTAGCGAGAGGATTAATATGTATAAAGCAATGGTAAAAAATGTTATAACACAGGAAATGTAGCGAAAACTTATTTGCATTCCTACATAGCATTGCTTTTTAATTTCTTTTCCAGATTTAAAAGTTGAATTGTGTATTTTAAATTAACTCCTTGTATTTTATAACTGTCAAACGTGATACACATGTATCTACCCATCTTTCGTTGGAAGTAATATTTTCAGAATGATTGATAACTTCATGTACAATACCTTTGAAGGCTTTGATCTTAACAAGGCAAAAATAAAAATGTATTATAAAATATGAATTTTACATAGAATTGACATGATAAAGGAACAATAAATAATGCAATAATCCTAATCTAAAAATTAAGGAAAGTTCATTAAAGATTAATTTTTTTTTGTACACCTAAAGATATGTCTAAAGTATTTATTTAATTCTCAAAACTATTATTACATTTTTTTTTTTGAGAAATAGAGGAGGATTCTACTAGCCAACTAGTAGGGCTATGAACTTAGCGGCTCCATTTTCAATTCTGATTTTGCCAAAAGTTGTATTACATATTGAGAGTTGCAAGTCAACTCATAATTGAATTTTAAAATCTTCATGCAACAAAGCTTTTAAAGTATTTCGTGCTTCATTCTAGCCCTCTGATGGTGTAAAATTATGAGGTCAGTTGTTAGTATCTTGCTATATTACTCTAGTGTAATTTTATTTTAAAAAAAGAATTTTTGTTATTGCTTAGTTAAATTTTTGTGATGAAAATATATGTACACAAATAATGGATTTTTTCAAATTAGGTAATGCTATGCTATTTTACAAGGCTGCTCATTTTACTGTTTTTCTGAATTCTAAATGAACAAATAAATTATAAATAGTGAGATGCTTTTATACAATGTCAAGTATTTATTTTTCAGATAGCATTTGCTCATTTATTACCCAATTTTGTTGAATGTTGGTGGGATGCTATAATTCTTGATATATTACTTTGCAATGGTTGTGGAATTTGGCTTGGAATGAAATTATGTAAAAAATTAGAAAATGAGACTTATGAATGGGAAAGTATAAAGTAAGTAATATGTAGAAATATTTGTTATGCTAATAATGATCATTCATATGTTAAAGTTATATTGGTTTGTTTATATACTTGCACAATTTTTTAAGTATTCAATGAGTATTATTTTTAACTTTCATATTAATACTTGTTGTCACAAAACATCTTGTTGTATGATTGTAAAAATATAAACATGGTCTGTAGTATCTTAAATTATTATGTTTTCTTAGATCCATTCCAAGTACAAAGGGAAAAATCCGCCGGGCTGTGCTTCAGTTTACTCCTGCAAGGTAATATATGGAAATGTAATTATATGCATTTTTTAAAGAAATGTCTATGTTATAAGTTCTTATGTTACATGTTTTCACATATATAGTTGGACACATGTACGATGGCTTGATCCAAATTGCACATACATGAGAATTTTTGCTGTCTATCAACTTGTGTTTTTCTGGCAGGTAATAAAAATTTTAATACTTTGATTTAAAAAAGTAATTGTAGAATTTCTGAAAAATTCTGCATTTTCCAATATATATGGTCAATATGGTCAACAGAAGCTCTTGTTAACTTGTTGATCTTTAAATTTATAGAAAATTTGCTTTTTTTTATTTTTGAAAGTTCTGATAGAATAAAGTAACATGTTTACACACACATATAACTTCTGATATTTTGATCGTATTTAACTATGCAAAAATATTTATTTGGGAGCCAAATCTTATATTTATTTATACTTGATTTTTATTTTCTCCTTTAAGGTTCTTGTGCGATTGTATTAAAAATAGAATGGAAATTCACACAGATTTGTACTTTTTTTATAAATTGATTTTAAAGCTCTTTTAAAAATTTATTGGGGATATTTTACAATTGAAAGAGGATGATGCAATGGAGCTTTTTTAAAAGAAATGAATTTAACTTAGTTCAGGGTGTAAATATGGTCTTAATATGCTGTTTGATTTATTAATAAAAGTACTTTATAAAAATTCATTAATGCTCTAATGAGAGGGAAAAAACTCAATGAGAGAGACAGAGAGAGGTGGAATTTGGTTTTATGGGAGAATATCGTGTCTAACTTTTTGCTGTTATTACATATTTTAACACACACAGTGCAAAAAGTAAGCAGCCATGTCTCAACTTTTTCACCCAGGTAATTTTTCAAAAATTGCTGTAATACTCCTATAAATATTTTTTATTTGTATGATAATTTTTTTTAGTATATGGGGATGCTCAGTATAGAAAAAACTTATGACTAAAGATTTAAATTTTCATAACAAGTTATATATTTACAAGTTATGTTAACAGACATTATTATCATTGTTTTATACTTTTTAAAAACGTTTCTAAGAAAAACAAAAAATGAAGACTTAACATTGAGAGCAGATTTGTTATTTATATTGTTATTGCAAACAACACAATAATTCTAGTTTTCAGTTATTAGATGGTTTCTATTTTTGTATATTTTAACTATAAATATTGAAAAAGTTGGTTCATAATTATATTTTTATCTGAAAAGATTTTCATTGCAATATTTAGCAATAATTTTTTTATTAGATTACAACAGAAGTTCGACATCAGATTTTAATTGCAAATTCTGAACATTGTGTATGTTGGAGGGTTTAGGATATTCCAGATATATTTTGGGGGAAAAAATGACAAAAATATGTTTTAAAAGTAGATCCAGTAAATGTGATTTGGAGTTTTAAAATCAAAGGAAATTCTCTTGAAAAATTATATAAATTATTAGAATGTTCTACGTACTTGTACTTGGAAATTTTTTTATCATGAACAGAATTTTTTTTTACTTTTTCTGAAAATGCACTAATATTTTAACTGGGTGATTATTTAAACTTTATTTTACACCATAAAATTATTAAATATAAAAATTTCTATAATGTTCTATTAAGTCTTTTTACATTAATTATAAAAAGAAATGTGGAGAATATTTTTGCTCTGAAAGTGAAAAATAAAGGGTTAATTAAGCACTTAAAATATCCAAAATCATTCTAACTAATTTTTTAAAAAAATGGTTTATTTCTATACTATAAGCTTAGTTTTACTGTTGTTGTTCCTAATGCCACCTGATCGGCAAAGGCCAGATCAAGGCCCACGAAATTCATCATGGCAAAGGGCTAAGTGACGTCTGTTGTTAGCTGTGGCTTTGAGCACCATGCAGGTGACAGAACGATTTAGCTCGGCTTCACCCCAATTTTGAGGGAGAACACCCTAAGAGTGGTCAGGGGCTTCCACCTCTCTTCCCTTGCCATCAACCTCATGAGAGGACTTGTGGTTTGACGGCTATTTGAAGTACCCCTATGCTTTGAAGGCACTATACATTTACAAACATCCATGTCTTCTCCGGGATTTGAACCCAGGCCCTACGGCACAGCAGTCAACGTCGCTAACCACTGTACCGAATGGGTGACAAGCTTAGTTTTAAATCCATTATATTGAAAAGGCAAATGTTGCTGTTAATAAAGCAACTCAAGGTTGTTATGAGCCATTAGAAAACCAATGGATGACTATATACTATTTTTTCTCTGTATAATCCATATATACGACACAAAAAAATATACAATTTTTTTTTGCATGTTCAATAATTAATATTAGTTTTTGTCTTAAAATTTTTCTGAAATGATTTATTAAGTTATGATAGTTATTAATTTAAAATTTGTTATTTTTAAAAAATTCTTATTTTTTTTAATGTTTTTTAAATAGAATCTGTTATTTTTATCCTTTGATTTTAAATACATGTTTGGATTTTAGATTACAGAGTTGAATACTTTCTTCCTGAAGCATATTTTTGAAATTCCTCCTGGTCATCCTCTTAGTGTTGGACGAATTGCGTTAATAGGTCTAATAGTGGCTCCTACTTTGAGGTAAATAAAACCATTTCCTTTTTATTTAGCATTTTAAATTTATTATTTGATTATTTTATTTTAATACTGTTTTTATATCTATTCTATTTTTGTTGTTTTTAGACAGTACTATAGTTATGTAACCGATCCTCGATGTAAGAGAGTCGGAACACAATGTTGGGTGTTTGGGTAAGTACTCATTTTTGATTGAAAAAAAATGAAAATTTAGAGAAAAATGTTAAATTCTTATTTGATTTTGAATACATTAAGGCAGTGATCTCCAACCCTTGGGCCGCAGACCGATACCGGTCCATGGATCAAATAGTACTGGGCCCCGGCCAAGGAGCATTGAATTATTTTCGTTTTTTTTCTGTGGTGTATTTCTCTTGGGTTTATGCTACTTTCCCAGGAAATCACTTTATATTCATTTTTTGGTTGTAACTGTATTTTATTTTGACGACATATTTAAATATAATTAAATTAAAATTATTAAATTGAAACAATTTAAAATATAAACAATCAACACACTTTCTCCCTCAGTGGTCTGCAGTAAAATTTTTAAACGTTGATTAGTCCTTGACTATAAGAAGATTGGGAAGTTCTGAATTAAGGGATACATGTTTATGATTAATACCCTAGCACAGTATGTATATGAATAATATACATACTGTTACTCTGTTTTAATACGTGTGAATCATATAATAATTCTAAAATTTCTTTATATGAGAGATACTTAGTTGTGCATTATTAAGTGTTTGAATAATTAACAACTATTGCATTTTTTTAAAGAAATGTTACAATTCTACTTAAATTTTAAACATTTATTTTATGATGTAAGAATTCATTGTGATGATTTAAAAACATGGTAGTTGTTATTGAACATAGCGATGTATAGTGGAACATACTAAAGTATTTAGACCATTTTTTTAAAAATATCCTTTAATTTATTAAGTGTTTTTTCCTTGAAAATTCTTTAAAAGAAGGAAAAATAAATTTTCATTTCTTTGTATGATTAATTAGATAAGCAAGAAATGGGAAAATAAATGTATTTGTTTTCTCTTTGAAATCATTTGGAAATAATTACATTAAATATTGTTATCTTGTAATTCTTTGAAAAATATATTTTGTATCAAATCTTATCACAATTTCACACATTTTATATTTAGGAAAATTGTTCTAATCTTTTATTTCATAAGGCTTAAACTTTCATTTATTTGTAATGGGAAAAATATTCCTCTATTATATTTCTTTTACTACTTTTATTTTTTAAACACTTGGAAATTTTCTTTTTACTCCCGTTTAAACCGCTTTTATCAACATTTTTCAGTAATATATTGGGTTTTGCCATTGTATTTGATTTACTTTTTTTCTTTCTCACTACACAAAGCACTGTTCTGGTAATCTGTTTATAGTTTTTTTTTTATTCAAATTTGTAATGTGAGTTTTTTTTTTAATTTTATGCACAATAGTTTGTGTCCTACCTTTTTATAATTACATTTTTACATTTCAGTGCCATAACAATTACAGAAGCTATAATCTGGTCAAAGTTTGGGCTAGAACTTGTGGCCCGAACACAAATTCAAAACATACTTCTTTGGTTACTCATTCAGGTATTTCATATTTTTTTAAAAATGATCTTTGTAATAAGTAACTGTAAGTATTTCTACTTTGATATGTAGTTATAACAAATTGTTTCTCTGATTTGCAGTTAGTTATGACATTTATATGCCTCTACATTTGTATTCTTTATGCGAAGCGCAACCAATCAGTAAGTACTATTTTGTTATTGATTTTTTTATCTTTAAAATATTCCTAAGTAAAATTTAAATAAATTTTTCATAAATGGTACACTTTACTTATAATACATTAAAACTTTACATAGAGTTAATTTGAATGCATTATATTACAAGCATTTGTGCTATATCTTCTCAAGGTCATTCTTATACTTGTGATTTAACTTGGGGACTTCTAACAGTTTCTGTAATTTTGTTACTTCTGTGCGAAACCATCTGAAAATTCTTAAAACATTTGTAATTCTTAATTCTGCTACTTTTGTGCATTATCTTTGTTCCAATTCGTGTTCACATTTTATATATTCCTTAACTTAGTACTACATTTATTTATTTACATATGATGAATAGTCATTTGATTATATACATTTAGAAAGTGGATTTAATAAATAATTAAATTGAATAAAATTTAAGAAAAAGAACTATGGCATATGACCCATAACATATTTTTATGTTGATATTTTGTTTACTTAAGCAAGTAAACAAAATTTCAGCATAAAAATATGTTATAGGTTATATGGTATAGTTCTTTTTCTTAAATTTTATCCAATTTAATTATTTATTAAATCCACCTTCTAAATGAGTGAATATTAATGTTGCACTATTCAGCTATTATATTGATTTAAGAAATATAGTAGCTGAATAGTGTGACATTAATATTCACATACTCATTCACTTAAGTGAATATACTTTTTAAAAAATCTAGTGGGATTTTTTGGGAATTTTTCCAAAATCTTTTGAAATTAATGTTATATTTTGAAAATAATATTGCTTTATGTTGTATATGCTGAAAATATATATAAAAAATGTTAAATAAAAATTCTTGGGAAATGTTTTTAATTATATAATTCTGTATATGTAAAATGATATTCATGCTATGCTTGAAATTTGTAAATATTTTTTATCAGTAAATGAACTGAAGTTCTGAATTTTGTCAAAAGTAACTGCGCTATTAAAAGTGAAGACTGTGATTTGATTGTTGTCTTTTTATATTTCAGAAATTAGAAAATGAGACAAATCAGGATTCTCATGCATGCACAACAAACAATGAAAGTATTGTTAAACCAAGCATTGCACAGCATACTAAAGTAACAAAAAGGAGAAATAAAGCCACAAATGGACCCTTAAAAACTTAATGACTAAGATGTCAGACTTTCACATTTTAGTATCCTTTGAAAATCCTTTCACCATTCCATGATTAGTTTAATATGATAAAGCCTTAAATACTGTTATGACAAACCATTTTCTAAAATGTGCACATAGCTATATTGTGCATTTAGAATATTATTGCTCAAAAGAAAGAATGCCATTTTATTCACATTTGTCATTTAAAAACACTTCAGTAGATATTTAAAAAAAAGTGCCCAGAGAAGTATATTATTAATGCATCCTATTGTATCTTACAATTTGAGTTCTTTCTCAATCATGTACGTATGTATATATGTATGAATTTGATTTACATTAAGATTGATTTCCTTATGTATCTCAAGCACTATTTTCCAGCCAACAATTTTGACATATTCAGACATTTCAATTTTTTAGACACATTTTCTTTATTTTGTTTTAAATTTTAATTTTGGAGATCATAAATTTTATATTTTGTTTATTACTCCTCTAAATTAAAGGAGGGAAATTATTAATAGAATGGATTTGAATATCATGTTATAAAGGAAAAGCAGATTTTTTTTTTAAAAAAAAATGATAATGCTTTCTTTACATATAATTTTTCACATGCAGAGGGATCTTCATACATGAAATTTTTAATGAAATAACTGGATGGTCGTTGTATTATTAGCTGTTTCTGTATATAAAAATCTTTATATATATATATATATATGCCTAATTTTCATGAAACAAGTTTAGATTTTTCTTTGTTGCAACATTATGCTTGCGTATAATCTCTTCAGAACATGTGAATATATTTTTGATGTTCAAATGAAAGTATTGGTGATGAACAAAGTATTATTTTTGTTTAATATTGCAACTTTGGCTATATATATAGTTAAATTTCAGATGGGTAAGATAAAAAGAATTTTTAAAGTTTTGGTTTAAAATTTTTCTGAATACTATTTTAGACATTTTTAAAAAGTACAATTCATATATATTAGGGTCTACTATAGTCTCTTTGTCTCTAAAAAAATGCAAAATTGAAGAAAGGGTTATGCTACTGCATAAAAAAGCATTGTTTAAATCTTCTGAGAATAAAAGAAACTTAAAGAAAAAGTTTTAGTTGTAAAATGTTGCGAAAAAATCAATTTAGTATAAATACATAAATAACCAATGAGGCATTCAAAAAGCTAATTATAGATCCAAAGAGAAGGCAAAAACCATATTGCCCTAAGAAAACCTGTTACCTATGAATTTTTCTTAAAATATAAATCTTTCTATTAACCTACAGATAGGTTTTAACTTATTATTTGTAATTTATGTACAATGTGTAATCCATGCCTAATTTATAAAGACATTTTGCTTGTCAAAATTTATATATTTTGAGTTTTTTGGTTGGAAAAAATAAATTTTAAGTTGTGGAGATCTTACTGCAATTCTGTTATTCAATAATACTTAAACATTGTAATCATGTACAAAGTTCATTCAAGACTTGAGAAAAAGTAGGATTAAAAAGTTGAAGGACATATAGGTTGTATTAAAATGTAAGATTTTATGTGATAATATTGAAATGAGAAGTAAGTGAAAGCCTTTCAATTTTTTCCCTTCTCATTTGCAAAAATGTTATTTGACTCCTTGGTCAATATCTCTACATTCTAAGAATAATTTTCCACTAGGTGTGACACAAATAAATTATGGATTTTGATAATTTTTAGAAATGCATGTATAGTTAATAATATTCCAATTGTAAAAAATAATTGTGAAGACTTTTTTTGTCTAAAAAAAAAGGGTAAAATGTGTTATTTTTAAATATTATCTAGAAAAAGACATACTTTTGACACTGAAGAAATTATACAATTATTCAAGTGTTTTTATCCGAATGGGTTCATATATGCATACATACTTGTTTTGGAAAAATCCAAATTAAATACTTTTTTATATTTTACTCCTTTAGATATGTATGCTTATTATGTTGATTGATTTCAATCCTTTACTTTTTTTGTGGATTGTATTGAGATTCTATTGCATAAGTTATTGAAATATGTGGAGTTTGTTTACATCTGTTGATTCTATGAAAGAGATTGATATGTTTATTTGGTCAATGCTATTTATATGAATATCTTCCTCTGTAAGTTGTATATATTCCTTTTTTGTGATATTTATAAAATTCTCATTTAAAATGTCTGTGTTTATTCTTTAATTTGTTGAAAATGTACTATAGTGTAATTTTATTAAAATTGACACATTTTTTATAAGTATTTAAGTCTGTTTGGCATTTTATGCTAATGTTAATTCTATCTTTGTGTTAGTAAATGTAAACTATGTTATGTAAATTTAAAACAAAATCAAGTAATGTTTGCTAGTATATTTATTTTAAAACATTGGAAATGTGATATTTCTCTTTATTTCTAATTTATCTGAAAGAGTAAAAATTGTAACTTTGAAGGAAATATACCAAACATTTCAGAGTTTTTTCTTTTGATATAAGATTAGTACTTGCACATTATATATACAGTTATTTCAGAAGTTATGTCAAAAAAAAAAAGTTGTTAACAAAAGAAATAAGATTCCAGTGGAGAAATCCAACAATTTTAAATAAAAGCTGAGAAATGGAGTAATGAATGCTCACTGAGAAAAAAATCCAAGAATGTTTATAATTGTTAATGAGTTTTTATTTAAGAAAGTATAAATACTTTTTTCGTGAAATTATTCAAGCTCTTAAACTGTTTTTGCATAATTTTAAGTTTGTAGCCTATACAATTTAATGCAGTTTTCAAATTTCAATTGTAAGGCTGGAAGAATGTGCAAATATGTTAAAAATACTAAAATTTTTAAGCTTACTGTTATATAAAAACTTGTTTCTTGTGAATAAAATATTCTATTAAATATTTGGCTTTTGTCACTCAATGTTAGAAAATTATTTCATTATAATGTAAAACATTAAAATATCCACTTATGTAGTTAAAAAATTTAGTTTGTGGGGAAAAATTGAAGACTTTACTTCAGTCAGTTTATATTAATCAGTTGCACATAATTATATTCTTCTATCATTTATTTGTTGATATAACGAGTTTTCAATTTTAATTTAATCTTTCTGAGACAGGAATTGATGAATAATGTAATTGTTTATTTTCTTTTTTCTAAAAGAAAATTTTTTGATATAAGAGGGAAGATAAATCGAAAAAAAATTATGTATTTATTTGTTTGAATGGGAAGTGAAATCTTGTTTTGATATAGCTTCTGAAATGCATAGTATACACATATACTAGTTTACAGGATCTATTTGCATGTAAAGCAAACTTGTCTTGAATTTTCAACAACAACAAAAAGTCGTTTTGAGATACATAAAAATAATTTTATTTTCACTTTTATTGTTTTAGAGTGCAGTGCAGGTTAAAAATCAATCATTCAGTTAAAGATTAAATTATAAAATTTATCATACCTGTATCAAAATCCATATGAAGAATCTGCTAACAAACAGATGTATATATACATTCAATTATGTTTAAGCTGAAAGTTTTTATTATTTTACTTCTCTGTGCTTTTTTACAAATTGATATTGTAATTTATGCATTGTACACTAGTAACATTGAGATTTCTCCATTGTATTCTTCTATTTCATCGATAAAAATGAAAGCAATAATATTAGTTTTTTACCAGCTAAAAATGTCAATATTTTATTAACCACTTCATTGATGTGTGTTTGTGTGTTACATTTTTGAAACTTTTACAAAAGCTGTGACTATTAAAAGCTATCTGAAATTATTTCTCTTGGTATTTTAAACCGATACAGATTTATACAGAATGAAATTTTCTCCTCCCCTTTGTAATGTAATTAATCAGGGTGTTAATTATTTGAGAGAGTATCATTAATTCATTAGGAACTATTAACAATGATTTTGTGTGTCCATTTTTATCTGTGTTTGATAATGATTAAGTGTAAAAGAATTGCATATTGCATATGGCTATTTTTAATTCTGTTTTATTTCTGTACAAGTAGCTTTATGTTATGAATTTCTACTCTTGAGTTTTTTGTAGTTAGGGCTTTTATTTTAAATTATACTGTATGAAATTAATAAGTATTAAACGTGGAAAATAATAATGTATGAAGAAAAATAATGATATCAGTTTTAGAAGAATGGGACTTTGGAATGATTCCCATTTTTCAATAATTCACTAATAGTTTTAAAACTCTCCAATGCTTTTTAAAAGCTAATTAATTCACTATAGCAAATTTGGATAACAGTTAACATTCTGCCAATTAATTTATAAAAATATAACTGCCTACTTCATTAATAATTTTTATGGTTTTTTTTCTATGAAGATTAAAATTATTACACACACACTCACGGTCTGATTTCTATTATTTTTGTATGTGATCATTACGAATTCTAAATTTTAATTCTGAAAAAAATATGTATTACCAATTTTATTTTATACTTTCCTGTGCCTAAAGCCCAAAACATGATATTTTCCTCTTTTCTGTTTTCAGTACTCTATGTGAAAGCTGTTTAAAAACTTAATCCATAAATGGAGGTTTTTTGTCACCTAAATTTTAAATCCTATCTTTCACAGTTTTTAGTCTTTGAAATTAGTTTTATTCCAGGCTGAATTGTGTATATGGAAATTAATTAGTTTTAAATAATATTGGAAGAAATTTTCACAATATTGTGTATTTTTATCAATAGTTTGTTTGAATATCTGGAGTGCAGCTTGATATTTTTTTTACATTTTTTGTCACATAAATTAAAAATTTCTTAAGTGATTTATTAATGTGATAATTTAATCATTGAAACTTATTTATTAGTTTTTTTTACAATTCTCTACTCTATTTTCAGTTTTAAGTTATTTAATTATGAGTTCATTTAGTGACTAGTCAAAGTAAATAAAGTTAGCTTTGTAACTTTTCTATCAATATTGTTTTGTGTTTTTATATCTTTTTTGTGTCTCATTGCCATATTATTCCTTTGGAATTATTTTTAGTCGAAGAATTTCTAGTCATTCTTCATGTTTTAAAGCACATTCATTATATATTTACTTAAGTATTACATAATTTTTTAATTTTATTTCAAATGAAATAAGCTAATCCTATATTGCAAAGGGTAATCGTAGACTGTTCATCACAAATATTTTTTCCCCTGTGGATCAGTGAAATTTAGTATTATGTAGTAAAAATTTTATTTATCATCATATACTTTTAATCAATGATGTATTGTTTTTATCTGTGCTAAGTAACATTTTTCCTTTTCTGTAGAGGACAATAAGTTTATGATATGTGTTATTTTGTCAACAAGTGTTTGTTTATAATAATTCATAAAAGTTGCAAGTTAGTTGCTTTATTGAAGAGTGCTGTTATCTTTAGTATATATTCTTATAAATTTATTGCTTTGTTATAGAGAGTATTTAAACCTTGCGTGATATTCCACTGCAATGAATAATAAAAAGTTGTAAAATTGTTTTGGAAAATGGTCTCAGTTGAATCTATAAATGGCTACTTGTATCAGATGTATTTTATTTTATTTCATTTGTTAAAAATTAACAGGAACTTTATAACATTGATATTTTGCCATAAGTTTTAAGTTCTTTTGTGTTATTTATTTTAAAATGTGTTAAATAGTTTAGTGAAGTAATTGTTTTTAAATTGATAGGAAGCAGATAAAAAGACTTCTCCAAAACTAATTCAATCATATTTTTCCAATCTTTTAGAGCTAGATTTTTATTTTATATGTATGGTAGTTTTGTCTTGAATTTAAATTGCATGTCAAATATATGAATAGATAAACTTTTTGTTGTGCTTATATTTTTAGTATTTAAAAATGTTATCACTGTATTTAATGTTCGTGACTGATAACTAGGATTCATAATTTGGCATAGCCACCTTCCCAAAAAACTGGTTTTACTTTTTAAAATTTGCTTTACTTTTTTTTATCACCTTTGTCTTTTATATTTACTACATTTAGTTGACTTGATCATGTTTATATTTTTAATTTTTGTTTTACTTAAGTAATATTGTATAAAGTATTGTTTATTGCTAATGTTTCTTCAAATATGTATGAATAATTGAAATTTTATAAAGTATGTAAAACATGGTTGTAACATACACCCCCACATTTCGGGGAGGGGGTGCTCAAAGTCTGACCAATGCCAAGTCTTGAACAAGACCAATGCCCCTTTGGAAGTTTTAACTTAGGGCCCAAAACCTGACTTTGCAGGGGGGGCTTATATTCTCTGTTTTGTCACTGATGTGAAATCTTAATTTTTAGATTCTTTTCTGGAGTTCATATTGCATTGGAAATATTTTTCAACCCATCTATTATAGAGGCTTTAATGCTTGGATTATTAATAATTAGTATATCATTTTTACTTATTTCTGTGAGTATTTGTTAAGATGCAACATTTTTACTTAATTTCATTTTGTATTCTTTAAATGATAATTTATTTCGTTTTTGTTAATCGTGAGTATAGACCAGGTCTATCATTTTTAAATAAATATTCTAGAAAGTATTTTAATATATTTTAAAGATTATTACCCATTATTTTTTTAAAAATTGCTTTTTTGAAGGAAATGCTGTATTGGATTTGCTTAAATATATTTTTTAGAAACATAATAAATTTGTGTATACTGTTTTTTTATGAGAGAAAAATTCTGTTGAAGAGCAGGATATTTCTTTAAAAATTGTAGTCGAATATTTGTATCATATATATGGGGGAGCAAATATAATATTTAATGTACAAATATATTTAAACTTTTTTTCTTTGTGGCAATGATTAGGTGTCTTCATTGTTATTAATATTTCTAACATTATACTTTTTGTTGCATTGAGTTTCTCTGTATGTGTGTTTTAATTTTAAGTGTAATTTTTTAAATAAGTTTTTTGAAGTTTGAAAAATATTATATGGAACTTAAAAAGACAGATATTGAGCCTTATGAACAAAATGTTCTCTTAAGATGTAGTGAATCAAATTTCGATTTTTCTTCTTTGTAATTTCACTTTGGTTTATTTAATTTATTATCAGTTACTTCTTGGAAACCATTTAAATTATTTGTTTGTATTAATTTATTCTAAATATATATCTTTATTTTTATATCATACAATTTCAAGGAACACTTTTTTTTCTTTAAAAAAATCTGCTTTTTTTGTTGTCTAACAAATTTGACTCTAAAATGTCATTGTTGCTGTGATAGTAAAGTCAATGTATAGCTGCTAGTGTCTCAGAAATGGAGTTCATGATTGAAATCCATGTAAAATAGTGTAAAATACTTCTTGTATAGAATGGCAAATAAATGACTATCTTTTGTCCATGATCTGACGTGACCTTATTTTTCTGAATTTTAAGTTTTTCTCAGTTCCATATTATGATATGTCGGCTGGGTGGCATGGATGGTTTGTCGCTGGCCTTCTGCACCACCCAAGGTTGCGGGTTTGACAACGGCCCAAATCGGTGAATTTTCATGATGCAGAAAATCGACAGCGGCCATGTCGTATGAATATACAGCATGAAAAAAACCCCTTAAGTGCTTGTTTAGATTGGGCGCTCTCTTCAAAATTAAAATCCTAAGTAAGGTTTCGCATCGCTAGAGCTCAGGTGCCTCCCTCTGGGGGAAAAACTGAGTGTCAAAATTACGTGCGGTAATTGGTATCGCCTATATGGTACCGCACTAAAAAGTGATACCAGCTCCAGGGGAATGTACTAGGTCTGCAAAGATTAAATACCAATGTGTAGATCCCATTAGAAAAGGAAATTTTGATACTCTCACTATGCAATTGTGGTAGCCAAATGGTCAGAAATGCTAGCACATGGCAGGTATTACTTCAGTCAGATTGTGGGTTGTGTAAGGGATTGATGTCCTCTTTGATTTGTCTGTTCTCAAAAATAACACTAAGGAGTGGTGTAGAAGCTAGAAAGGGGATGTGTCAGCTCGGTGTCATTCTCGTTGCTGGTCTGAGCTCTTAAAATTACGAGGTCAATTGCCAATAGTCGCAGTGTTGCTTCTGACTGCTGCGTTAGTAAACAAGCGATGATACTCTCTGTCAATTAATTAAGGCAGGATATTAGTAGCTTGTTTATTAAATAATCAATTAAAATGAAACAGAAAAAAAAGTAAAACTTTAAAAGTATTGAACATCTCCAGTGTTGTGATATTTTTAAGACGGAACTTTATTTTTTCATAATGGCATCCTTCTTGCAGTTAATTACAAACATGTGTAATGTTTGTTCTATTTATTTGCTATTACATAAGGGTACATTTTTATGGATTTAAGTACTAAGTCTCATTCACTAATCCTCAAAGGTGGAAAAAAAAAGTTTGACCTGAACTTTATCTCCATTGTATTGTGAGCCAATTTAAGACATAAAATAAAAGTCTACGACATAGACTGCTTGCAAATGTTAAAATACCACTGTAGTCTATTATTTAAAATTGCGGTTGGTGATGTGTAAGAATTGAGTCATATGATATTCGTTTCCTGGTTCCATCAAAGGACATTCTACTGAATAATAGGGTGTATGTACGAGTACGTTAAATCAAGTTAAGTTTTAAAAACTCTGTTGTTATGTGGCAGGGATGTTGAAAGAATTATACACTAGATTTGGTGATCCTGTTGCATCCGACCAAGATTTAAAATCATTAATAGCCATCATTAATGAACTGAAGAACCTCTGGTAGGGGTGCTTATTTGAACCACCAACCTACCTACCGGTCGACAGCTACGCCGTACATGCCGTAGACTAGTGATCCCCAACCTTTTTACAATTTTCCGCGGCCTGCTGAGAGTGGGACGTTGATTGTTTGTATTTAAGGTAGTTTGATTTAATAATTTTAATTTACTTTCATTTAAAATTGCTTTCAAAATAAAATACAGTTACACCGAAAAATGAATACTAAGTGATATCCATCGTGAAAGTCGCACAAACCCGAGAGAGATACACCTCAGAAAATGAAAATTTACTGTTTCTTGCATGGTCCGGTACCATTTGATTCACGGACCGGTCCGTGGCCCGGGAGTTTAACACTGCCTTAGACCAGTGCTTCCCCCCAACCATTTTATTGCGGTGGACCGGTCAACGTTTGATAATTTTACTGCGGCGCTCTGTGAGGGGCTGGGGATGAAGGTTTTTAGTTTAGATTGTTGTGATTTAAGTGAAGCTGAGTGGTAATGTATCGCACTTCCACACTACAGGTCCGGGGTTCAAATTCCGGGCTGGGTAAGGTCAACTCAGTCTTTCATCCCTTCAGTGGGTCGATAAATGAGTACCAGACTTGCTTGAGAACAAAACTCTAGAGGGTTCGTGTTAGACAGAGCACCTGATCGGAACATCTGCACATACACCTCACTGTCCATAAGGTCATGAAAACTGAAATGGGCTGTTGTGCCACTGAGTTCATTTCTGTTTGTTTTGATTTAATACATCATGGAATTTCTGACTCTGGGCGCAAAAGATCCACAGGCCCCCTTGGCACTGGTAAATTAAAATTTATAACCAGAAAATCTGGTTAAGTCCACCTTATCAGGGTCCTATCGCACCCTTCCGGGCCCTGGGTCCACCCTAAGCGCCCACTGGATAAACCGACCCTGGGTGCACTAGGTGATGTCTCTCAACTCCCGGCTAAGCTCTCGTCCATGGAAAGTGTCACAAACCTGAGAGAAATACATCACAGTAAATACAATAGAAGTAATTTAATGTTTCTTGGGTGGCCCGGTACCATTTCATCCAAGGACCGATACAGATCCACAGCGGGGGGATCCTTGCCTTAGACGACTAAAATAAAAAGATGTCACTTCTCTCTCTCAGGCCATTCGTTAAAGGCTTTTAATTATGTCTTGTTTTCAACTTGTGGAAAGGCCCTTGCCTTGCGTCTGCTAACCTTTCCATCATTAATAGCCTTTAAGTAAATCTCAAATGGTGTTATTTTAAGTTAGTTAAGCCGTTCGTGTTATTCCTTCTTCTGACGCTAAATTAATGTGCCAATATTATTCGCTTAAATTTGTGCTAATAGATTTTCTTTTATTACACAGTTCAAGAATTTAGGATATCTTTTTTTTTTCGTTGAAAGAGGTCTTGTGGTACACTGGCGTAGCTTGTTTTGAATGGGCCCCGTATCAAAACTCCTTCGGTGCCCTTTTTAGAAATGAAAGCCTTGTTAGTGGTACTGTAGTCACACATGTTGGAGCCCCTATAGCTTGGGAGACCTGTATCATTGATACGGCGGTAGCTACGCCCCTGTTGTGGTACCTTAGGAAATTATGAGACACTAACGAATTGGTACATTTTTTTAGCGCATTTATTTAAAATTAATCGCGAAATACTTTGTACTAATTGAAAAGTGTGATTCGAGGGGGATGAAGAGTTATGAAAGTGTGAAGGAATATAAAAAGTAAATTTATCATTATGCCATTAAATGTACAATATTTTGGGTTAATCCTCGAGGGGTATAAACAAACAAATGCGATGGTTTGCCAAACCTCGGACATGCAACATATAATTGGCCGTGCGAAAAAAGGGTTTTCTAGATCTAAGTCACAGATTGCCATTGTTTGATTTTGTGACTTATTAATGGACATAGCAAATACCAAGCGAATAGGTAATTGTAAACATTTGAATGGGTAGGCGAGTCTTTAAGAATTATTGGGATCTGTGGTAGAAGTACAACTTCAACTTGAAGTTTGCCGCTCAAAATAGTGGCCTCAAGAATATTTATTGCCCACGATTTTTGTATGAACAATCGCGCGCCCTTACATAATTTTGGCGCATTTTTAACTAATTGCGATATCGGACCGAATTGTGAATTCTCGAATCCACTTGAACCCGCACAAAAAATATCATCCAAATTGGTCCTGCCGTTTAGGAGGAGTTCAGTCACGTACACACGCACAGAAGAATTATATATATAGATACATGCCGTATCGTGGCGAAATGAATAATCTTTCCAATTCTGTAATTATTTTTTGTCTAATTTTGAGAGAAAAATTAGATTGAGATTTTAAAAACGGTAAAAATGTCGGAAAATTCTCTTTATTTTTTTCCCTCACCACGCCCCCTCAGGGGTTCACCTTCTTTAGGTGAGTACGGGTGTCACAATCCCGAGGTACCCTAGTGATCTTTTCCTTTTCCCAAGGGGTTTACTACCTTTGGTAAACACGGGTCTCACGAACCTGGGGTACCCTAGTGATCCTTCTCTATTTTCGACCCTCCTTCTTGTCATTCAATTTATCCTTTCTTTCTTTTCCCGTCTAGATCACAGATTTTCCCAAATGTTTGGCGCAGTATAGCCAGATTTGGCTCTTGCGCCATAAAATCTCACACTCACACACACCCTCGCCACGGATTAGCAGAATAAACAACACACAGGGCTAAAACAATTATACACGTTTTAAAGTTCTTAATTAATATCTTTTTAACTAATTGCGATATTGGACTGAATTGCGAATCTAAACCATTCTTGAATCCACTGGAACAGACACAAAAAATTTCATCAAAATCGGTCCACCCGTTTAGGAGGAGTTAGTCACACACACATACACACGCAGAGAAGATTTATATATATATATATATATATATATATCCTTCACCAGTCTTAGGCATGACACCATTAGTCTATGATGGGCAACTCAATACAATTTACCAGATAAAATAAAATTTATAATAATTTCTGACAGTAATATTTGTTACATCTCCGAGTCTTGTTACAGCCGAAGCTGTTGCCCGCTTTTTTTAACCTCCGAACATGGCTTTTTGGGAGTATATCTCCATTAGTTTGACCTGGTTGCAAAAGGGGCCTGTCCGCTTTGTGGCTATGCCCTAATAGATGGTGACCACCTGCTCCAATGCACTGGACTCGATGAATATCCGACTGACGACGTACTGGGAGGCTCAGCATCAAATTTTCAAGAAGCCAAGCTTGGGCGTTAGATAAATAAGTAACATCTCCGAATCTGGAACAAGGGATCAAATGGTCTCCGCACATGTCTATAGCATTGTATAAAGGGCAGGCTGGAGAGTCTGCTAAACCGAATCTGTTCAGGTCTTTCATAAGGTAATCATTTCCAGTTGTAATTTTAAAGTGAGCGACACCGACAAACATAGGCAGGTCACAAGGAATGGGACTTTCTATTAAGGGGAGTTAGAAACCCCTCTGTCTCTATGCTGACAATACTAAATTGGCTGTTTATGATGTACTTTTCTGAAAATCTGTTATACGTATATGCTTGAAAATTTTCATATAATTAAAGTACACCTTTCTCATTATACTAAAATGAGCTTTTAGCTAATTTTGAATGTTTTCATGATTTTTAAAGAATTTTATCAAACTTTTCGAAATTTAAAATTTTTTTTACATAATAAATTTGAAAAAAAAAATGAATTTTTGAGTTTTTTACAAAAAAGCTCATTTCAGTATATATTAGTTCTATCATTATAAATATATCTTAAAAAATTTACATTCTGAGAACACAGTAGTTTCTTAGAAAAGGTACATCGAACCTAAAAATTTACATTTTGAGATACATTTCGACTAATTGATTTTAATGTATACAGTGAGACTTCTAATCGGCTAGGAAATAAAAAAATAGAAGGCTCAATTAACAATAAAAGATACATGTGTTTTGGTTTATATCAGACGTTCAACTTTTAAGCAAGAACTAAATACGTTGTTTACATTTTTCGCCATTCAAATGGGCGTGGCCTAGTTCCAACGATTATTTAAAAATAGGTTTTAAGGGCTTCTAATTACCCTAGAGGTTAAAATAAGGTATTTTTAGAAAGATTAAAATCTATCCAATTTGAAAAGGCAAAAATCTGAAATTGTCAAAAAAATAAGATTTTATCTTTCAAACTCCCCAACTTCAATTCTTTCCTATTATAGAGAGTGTAGAATCTTCCCTCAAAAATGAACCTTAAAGCTAGCATTAATGATTCTTTTGACACTTTGATAAAAAACAGGAGTATCAAGTTGGAAAAGGTCAGAGCCAGTTTTGGGCAGTGTGTCAACAAACTCATTAGCCATGATATGTCAGTGACTTGGAATTCAATGCCGGTGAGACTACGGCCATTATCTATCAAAGAATTAATCAATAGTTGGCAACTAAGTACTGGTCCATTGATTGAATGCAGGATTGAAGAAATTTTATTTTGAATTGCCTGAGAATCAACGAAGATCACAATGTTCTCGTGATCTCTTTTTAACACGCTTTTATAAGTTTCATTTGTATGTAACGGAATATTTGAACTCAATTTTTACTCACTTTAAAAGGTCAGATTAATTCGAAATTTTGCACACTTGTCAAGGACCGATGATAATACAATAATTTCATAATTTTGTTTCATTGCCCTGTTTAGGATCCTCAGGAATAAGGATTTTAAGATTTGGCGACTAATTCATTTTACCGTTTCTAGATTTGACGACTAATTCCGTATACGATTTCAGGATTTAGCGACTAAAAGATTAAGTTACAACCCTATAAAAGCGAAAACGTTTGCATCAGCAGTTTCATACCATAATACACTCATGGACAAAAAAATTAGCACACAAAGAAGGAGTCAAAATGAAACGAAATCTTACATACGTAATGACTGTTTTGATATAAGTAAATGATCAGAAAATCAAAGAAAAAGGATAATTTATTTTAGATGAAAAGGCAAAAGAACGGAGGATTTAATACCCTGATGAAACCCCTCTAGCGCAAATGCACGATGCGATACGATCGGACATTGCGGCATACAAGTTCCGTATGATGTTTTGAGACATTTCGTTCCATATTTGCTGTAGCCTTGCCTTTAGTTCGTTCAAACTCGAGGGATGCCCAACTCGCCGTCCCAAATGATCCCAGATATGCTCGATTGGAGACACATTTGGGGATCGGGCAGGCCAATGAAGGATAGTAACAGTGCGGAGACAGTCTTGTGATACCCTTGCCGTGTGAAGCTGAGCATTGCATTGTTAAAAAATGGCTTCTGGGAGCCGTTGCATGAGTGGCAACACATGTGGTTGCAGGATGTCATGGACATACCGCTGCATTGTCATGGTGCCACAGATCGATACTAGGGGTAACCGTGTATTGTAGGCAATGGCACCCCATACCATCACACCAGCTGAGGGAGCGGTGTGTCACTGTAAAGCAAAGGCAGGATTGAGGCGTTCACAACAGGGTCTTCACACTCGAACACGATTGTCATCACTGCTGAGATTGAATCTGAATTCGCTGTTTAAAGACGACCTGGTTCCATTTCGCTGCAGTCCAGTTTCGTCGTGCGTAGTACCACTCCAAATGGAGGCGTCAATGGGTGGGCGTCAAGGGCAGCACACGTAATGGGCGCCGCGATCCCAAATGTCCTTCAGCCAGGCGCCTTCGTATGGTTCGAGAAGACACGGGGCCTTTAGTGAAAGTGCTACCTGTGCCTGGATGGCGGCTGATGAAGCAGTTGGCTGCACGCGTGTATTTCTTATGATATGGCGGTCTCGACGACTGGTCTGTCGAGGGCATCATAAGCCTGGTCTTCGTGTAAGAGACATTTCTCGGATGCACTGGTCCCAACACCTCCTCACAACACAATCAGAGTGGCCTAATTGAAGAGGTATTCGCCTAGCTGACCAGCCAGCTTCCCTCATACCTATGATTCTCCCCTTCTCAAGCTTCGACAGCAACACATATTGTCTTCAAAAATGGCGTAATGGTATGTCTACCTCAGCTCTTGCTTTGTAAACGACGCAGCGCACTCAAACAAGCTTTGGATACCTGTTTTATACTCCATGGAGAAGGACGTTATAACGCCCTCTACCGGCAATACGTAAAGCGCAATCACGTTGCATTTCTAATCATTTGCATATCTCCCCGACATGTACCTTCATGCTAAGTTTCGTTACGATCCCGCAATTATTTATTCGTGCGCTAATCTTTTTCTTCATGAGTGTATTAACAGTATTGTCTAGTTTTCTGAAATGGAAATTAAAAAAAAAAGAACTCGTGGAGGTGAAAAAAAAAATTTATGTTCTAACCCAGCATTTCTCAAACAGTGGGGCGCGCCCCCTTGGGGGGCATGATAATCCTAAGTGGAAGGGGGAGGACGCGAGCATATCGAAAAGTCCAAAATAAAAGATTTAAAATAATTATTAATTTACCGAAAGGAGCACAACAAAATACATTTTGACATGATAAAAATTAAAATATATATTCACACTGATTTAAGATACTTATAAATGTATCAGTGCGGTAAAAAGTATTTAATAATTGATTTATATTAATACACTGAATTAAAACAAGTTAGTAATTACTGGTGACTTTAATGTTTGCTTGTCATATACAAAATATAATACATATATTAGTAATATGTGCCATTTATAGAGTCGCATTGTAGCTTTAGCGTCGAAGTACATTATTATTCCATTCAATACATTATTGTTATATGAAGGGGAAGCAATGAAAATTATGACTCAAAATGGGGTCAGAAATATGGAAAGTTTGAAAAGCACTGCTCTAACCGCTAAACTCATAATTAAAGTCTATTTTCTGAATTCTCTTGTCGAATCCGTGGAATTAAACATCATTCATTGCTTTATTTTACCAAAACAGCTGATAATTGATTCAGAGGTCTCACCGGATTAAATAACTTCTCACAAATTCTTCGATTCAAAAAGTGTACTTTTGTGTTTAATACTGATGCACGTTTCAGAGAGAATATTGAGCTCTTTTTAGTGGAAAAATATTATTGACTTTATAACACCTTCTTTTGCATGAAATATTTCAAACTTAGCTGTTCCAGATTTCCTTCTGTTGGCTGATCCTACATTTTGCAAACCAGGCCGTATCGACGCACTAACAGGATGCCAATAGGTATTCCAGATTTAAAAAGAAATGACGTATTTATAAAATTAACTCATCAATGAATAAATTATAGTTCAAAAAATTAAAAATACATGCTTTTATTGTAGATTGAACTAAAAAAAATGAAAAATAAATTACAGTTTAAAAAACTAAAATAACACGTTTTTATGTTTAACCCTTTATGTACAGACGGTACTTATAAGTATTACTCACTTTAAAATTACATAGAATAAACTTTTTTACGAAGACTTTGACGATTCTTAGCAGAACTATTCTTTGAAACCCTCTTTTTCAAGATATATGGCAGCATAGGTTCTATAATGAGTATTTTAGCGGGGAAGGCGAATAGTTTTATAGCAGAAGTTGCGTTTTCAGCTGACGGCGTTTTCAACGGATTGCGAAGATTGTCATTTTTGTTCCGAAAAAGTAGTTAATGTCAAAACATGTCTTATTTTTTTGTATGTTAAGGGAGATTTTAGAAAACGATTTGACTATTTATTTTAAGTGAACAATTTGTATAATTAATTTTACACTTGAATATCTTTAATTAATTAATTAGCTCTAACGGATTAAATTTCCCAAAGTTGAGTATTTTTTTTATGTATATCCCTTAATTTTCAATGTAGTGATTCAAACAAAAATATTGCATGAAAAAAACTACAGTAAATCATAATGTGGTTAATCCAACTAAAAAGTAAAAAAATAATTCTTAATTTAAGAATAAAATGATTAACGAGAAAATTAGTGCCATTGTGGTAAAAGCGTGGGGTGCTTTGTACTACATTGTTACACTAACTCAGCTTTTCAAAATAGAACTAGTAAGACATTATAACAATTAATAAAGAGCATCCCACGCTTTTACCCCAATGACATTATATAATTTTCTTGTTAATCATTCTATTCTTATATTAAGAATTATTTTTTTATTTTTTAGTTCGATTAAACATAAAAGCGTGCTATTTTAGTCTTTTTAAACTATGGTTTATTAGAAATTTTGGTGCTAATTGGACATATCAGTTGGACAGTATTCCTCGATATACATATAAATATATCCCGAATGATAAAGAAAAAAGTTAGTATTTTAATATGACAGTCTAAATTTGTGCTCCATGGAAAACTTTTGATGTGTGTTATGATTGTTTGATTTTTTATTGATTTTGCTCTCTTATTGCAACACGAAGACGGATCTCATAATTTTAATCTTAGACCAATTAATGAGTACGACACATGAGTTAGCGCCCCTCTTTCTCACGCCACGATTTGATTTTGAGTCACGAAAGATTTAACGTGCATCAACCCATTTACACTGTAAGTCTTCAATGGTACCTGGACTCGAGCCAACGATTCGATAACGTCTATCATGAGGTGATCCTGTGGTATCTTATGTCACAAAGTTTATTACGGCAAGCATTTTTATTTGCGAATGATAACTATTTTCTGTTAAAATACCACTCTTCACTAAACTAAAATTAGATGATAGCGGGCGCCTATTCCCAGAAGGATGGGAGAAAAAGATAAACCATGATGTGAGGATGGATCTAATCAAGAAAACTCCCACGACAAAACGGGGAGGGAGGACGTACCCCAAAGCACGAAATGCTCTATCGAAGCAGAGCGCCGGCGGGGTGAGGGGAAGAACGTAGGAAGGAAAGCGGGACGGCCGAAGGCAGTGAATCAAGGCGGTGAGATATCACCCAAGAACCCAAAGTAAAAGACGCAGCGCAGTGCAGCTAAATTGTGCTGTTAAGAGTGTGAAAAGAGTGTTTTTTGTTGAGTTATGGGGGGCGGAGCGGGTTTCTCCACTTCGTCGAAGAGTATGAATATTTAATTTTAGGATGAGGATACGTAAACAGTGTTTGTGCTTTGATAATTGGATTGTCATGAGATTCAATAGATTTAAAGACATTTCTAGAGAGTTTGGTGATGTAATTAGAAATCGGCTCCATTTGTAGATCGTTGTGTATCACGTCATTTCGGACGTACCAAGGTGCGTTCGTCATGACGCGGAGGATCTTGTTTTGCATTGCTTGAATCTTTTTCATGTGGGTGGCGGCTGCGGCTCCCCATACGGGTGAACCATAAGTGATAACTGGGCGCAGAATCTGCTTGTATAGAATAACTTTATTTTCCAGGGATAGAGGAGACCTCCTCCCAATGAGGGAGATGGCTAAAGAAATTCTACCCCAGAATTTCTCAGATAGATAGTCAATGTGCTTTTTGAACGTTAAGTGGTTATCTATGTGTAGACCCAGATATTTCACCACCGAAACCCACTGGATGTTGTCATCAAAAAGTGTAAGTTGGAAAGGCGGGTCGATGACCCCCCCATTTCCTGAAAACAATTGCTTGTGATTTATCGACGTTAATTGCAATTCTCCAATGTATAAGCCACGTTTCAAGTTTATCTAAAAAGTGTTGAACAGTTTTAATAGTGTACTTCAGCTGGACACCTTGCGATAGGACTGCGGAATCATCCGCAAACAGGCAAGTACTGACGGTGGAGTGCTGTGGAAAACCGTGTGTGTAAATGTTGTACAAGTACGGAGAAAGGACAGATCCCTGAGGGACCTCAGAGAGGCAAGATCCCGTGTTAGAATATGAATTATTTACACGAACTCTCTAAAAGTTCTATTGTGTAAAAAATTATGAATGATTTTAATTAAATAATCAGGGAACTGCAATTTAATTAATGTTGAACACACAGGGTTACAACAAGCAGGTTCAAGTAATAATCACACCAGGGATTATTCTATATCAACTTTAATACGGATATCAATTCACGAGGGCAGCATCTACATATACATAACAAATCCCGCGCAATACTAATTTCTTAGCAAAGGATTTCTCCGTTAATTCTACAGTTAACATAATAAAAAGTTCTAGAAATAAAATAGTCCAATAGGGAAAAGGCTCTTCTTCGAAGACTCCACCCACGCGTTGCGTCATCGAAAGAGTTCGTTGCGGTGGCCTTCAACATCCTCCCCCTTTTTTGAGTCGACATCACTTGGACTCAAAAACATATAACACCTGGTTGAAGAGGTCCAGTTTCTCTGGTACTTTGATGACTCTTCCATACTTGGATACTCTAGGCAAGACGTTACTGGAGTCGTTAGGATCTGAAAGATTATCACTAGAAATAGAAGAAATAGGATTAGTAATTGTACAATCGTTTAAAGGATCATTGGGGGTTTCTGTCGACTGCACTTCCAAGGGATAGACTCGTTGAATGGGTCGTAACATTGTTCCAGTGCGAGTCTTCAGTTCCACAGTTCTGATCTTGCCATCCTTTCCAGGAATCAGCCGAATGACCTTAGCTAAAGGCCAATGCATCCCCGTTTTTTGATGTCATCATCAATGAGGACAATTTCTCCCAGCCGTACTTCCAACAATGGACCCTTTTTATTTTTATTTTGAATAAGGAGACCTAAATACTCCTTTCGGAATCTATGCCTTAATCATTTAACAATTTTTGTCGATATCTAATCCTTTTACGTAAATTTACAGTATCCCTGTAATCAATATCGGGAACGTCCAGGTTGCGATTTTCCACAAGAAACATGGCTGGGGACAAAGGAACTAAATCATCAGAATTTTCGGATATGTAAGTGAGTGGCCTAGAATTAATTACAGATTCACAGTCACACAGTACTGTCTGCAACTCCTCGGTTGTGAGAATGGCGTTACCGAGAGTCCTCCTCAACAGTTCCTTTAACACACGAACTAACCTCTCCCACCAACCACCCCACCAAGCGGCTGTGGGTGGATTAAATTTCCAAATTATGCGTTGTATGGTAACTAGTTTCAAGACTTTTTCCCAGTCAATACCACTCAATTCTCCATAAGCTCCTCGAAAATTTGTTCCGTTGTCGGAATAAATTACTCGGGGTCTCCCCCTCCTGGCAATAAAACGTCTCAACGACAACAAAAAGGCATCAGTGGACAATGATGATGTCAATTCTAAATGAACGGCCCTATATGTTGCACATGTAAACAAGACAATCCAAGACTTTTGACCTCCTTTCACATATAAGGGTCCTGCTAAATCAACACCCAATACCTCAAACACCGCTGCGTCATTGACACGATCACCAGGCAGGGACACTGGCTCACTATTTGGAGATTTACATTTATATCGTTTGCATCTTATACAACTTCTTACAATTTTCCTGACCACTCTTCTGCTCCTCACTATCCAAAATCTCTCCCTTAATATTCCGAGCAGAATTTGTGTTCCAGCATGACAATTTTGTCGGTGATAGTATTCAATGAGCCGTTGGGTAAAAAGACACTCTCCTGGTAAAATAATAGGGTAAATAAATTCCGGATGGTCTGATCGCTCAGTAATTCGAGTTTTAACTCTTTTAATGCCCTCTTCGTCCGTAATGACATTCATATTAGGAAACGAGTTCTCAGAAGGAAAAAACTTAGCTTGGACAATTTTGATAAGCGTTTTCTCCGCGTGTTCTTTCTCGTGAATGGTCAGATCTCCAATCTCTCGAAACTCCTGTTTTTTCTTTACGTTTTCCACAAAACGCAACATCCACGAGACAAAACAAATAATTGACTGAAAATTGGAAAACTTAATGGCATACCAAGGTATTTCCCCTTCAACTGCAACCAGATTACATAACCTAACTTTCCTTTTTTTCTCGCTCTACCTCTGATGTTTCGCAAGCCAAGCGGTCTATGGGCCAGTTACTAGGGGGTTCAAGGAGCCAGGAAGGACCCTCCCACCAAAGAGAGTCGGAAAATAAACGAGGGGAAATGCCTCTCGAAAGCAAATCTGCGGGGTTTAATTCGCCCGGCACATGGCGCCAAAATTGAGAAGGAACTAGGCTGTTAATTTCATTTACTCTGTTGGCCACGAAAACTGACCAATCACCATGGTTCTTCAGCCACCAAAGTGCTACCATGGAATCACTCCATGCAATAATTTTTAAATCAGGTATATCCAAAGCAGCGTACACTGAGTGAACCAGCCTCGCACCAATACAACAAGCCATCAATTCCAGCCGGGAAATAGTCATAGTTTTTAATGGCGCTACCCTGGACTTTGCTCTGATCAATCGAATTTTAACTCCTAAGGGCGTTACAGTTCGAATGTAAACACAGGCCCCATAGGAACTCTTGCATGCATCGACGAAGAGATGTAACTCCGCATTCTCATTTATTTCTACGTAACGAGGGATATTAACTTTCTCAAGATACACTATTTCATCCCGCCACTTCCGAAAAATTTTCTGAATGCTTTCGGGCAAAGGGTCATCCCATTTTAACTTCAGTTTCCAAGCTTCCTGTAACAATACCTTAGGTAACAAAGTGGTCGGACTCAAAATACCTAGAGGATCGAAAATTTTATGTACCATAGCCAAAACATTACGTTTACTTATCTCACCCTCCCCTGAATAATTGAGATTACATTTTAATGTATCTTGGTCTAAATCCCACAATAGTCCAAGCAAAGAAGTTACACCTGAACTACGGAAAATATAGCGACCTGGAACGTTACTTTCCCAACCCCGTAGGTTAAAACATCCTCTAGCTATTACCTCTATTGCTTTATTTATAAAACTTTCTTGCTCTTTGATATCGGTAACACCAGTGACACAATTGTCAACGTAAAACGAGTGTTTTAATTTTTGGGTCACATCGTCAAAACGGGCTGGAGAATTTTCCAGGAGATGATCTATACAAGCAGAGAGTTGGAATGGAGAAGAACAGATTCCAAACACAACTCGACAGTGTCTGTAAATTTTAGATTCTTCAACATTAGGAAGGAAAAACCGCAAATAGTCTCGGTGTTCTGGGATAATACTGAGCTGAAGGAACGCTTTTTCGCGATGTCTGACGATAGACCAATTGGGTACAGCCTGAATCTGTCAATTATATCAGGTATAAGCTCAATTAAGTTAGGGCCTCTGTTAAAGCAGTCATTAAGGGACGGTTGACTTTTATTTCTGGCTGAAGCATCAAACACCGGCCTTATTTTCATTGTCTGGCTTGCCTATTTCATAACAGGTCTATGGGGTAAATAATAGCCGAAATTATCAACTTCGGTCTTAGGAACCTCTTCTATTATTTGTAGATCTTCCCATTGCCTAAACACTACCTCATACTCATTTAATAGATTTTGCTCATCAATTCTTTGGCACATTCTTCGGTGCCTCTTAAAGGTAGCAGACTTATTATTTGGTAGCTGGGTTTTTTTTTCGAATTTAAAGGGAAGTGGTAATTGATACCGTCCATCATGAAGAACAGATAAGTTTTCTTTAAATTGATTTAGAAAATCAAAATGCGCATGTTTACGCTTAGTATCTTCAGTCGGGTCTGTAATGCCTATGGCATCTAAATTCCACAGATCAGTTACGGTGAAATTAGCACAATGCAATGAAACCACATTATTGCACAAACTATTATGTATAGTATTTATTTTTCCTATCACCGTGTGACCAAATTTAGTTTGTACGACAGTTACACCTGAGCTTAGTTTCAAAGAATTGTCAGTTAAAATGTTCCCAATGACATCTGCTCCTAAGAGCAACTCAATGTCATGTTCCTTAGCCTCTAAATCAGATAAAGTAATATTCTTTTCTTTCAATTCTTGTAAAGTATGAATATCAACTATTTTGGGTACAAACCCATATATTTTCTTTTGAGATAGCACCTCAATTGAGTGAGCATAAGTGTCTTCAAAATTTTTCAAATAAACATCAAAAACTAAATGGGAGTGAGGGCTAGTTTCTCTCCCCCCAAACAAACCGTGGACAACGGTTTGTTTTGATTTGGGTCGCAACTGCAGAACTTTAATGACCCTCTCCGATATATAAGACTTTTGTGAACCACTATCCAAAATAGTACGAACTTTGAGTTCTTTACCATTGTGTTCTATTCTTAAAACAAGAGTTTGCAAATATACAGTTTCATTAACAGACTGATTAGAAAGTACACTACTTGATACAACAGTATTTTCATCATTTGATTTAGCAGATTCTTTGTCTGCACACATAATAGTATAATGATTTTTATCACAAGATAAACATTTCACCTTATATTTGCATGAACGAGAGACATGACCAGTTTTAAGGCAACGAAAACAGGCATGTTTCTGTACCAAAAGTTTTCGTTTTTCTTCTAATGGCAATTTTCTTGCCGAAAAACATTCTGAAGAATTATGAGGTTTATCACAAAAAATGCAACGAAAATTTCTCCTACCTGAATTGTCTTGAAAATTCACAAGGGCTGCAGCTGTAGAGAAATCCGCCTCATCCGGATGCGACACGCGCGAAGCTCCCAACCCGGTACGGGCGAGCTTAATCATCTCCTCACTTTGCACTTTGTTCCGAAGAAAGCACAATAATTTATCCAACGAGCGCGCACTATCTTGCGGTGAGGAATCTTCCACGGAGCGACTTCTTTCCCACGCACGAAGCACGTTCTCCGGTAAGCAGGATTCAACCAAAGGCTCCAGAAATTCAGCAAACTTTTCTTTCGTACGGCCAAGACTCTCGAGTGCCATGAGCTTACTTTCCAATAAATCATACAGCTCCGACAAATCCCCTTTAATTCGACCAGCTGCATTCTTTATTACGATGGAGAGCAAGTCTCGTACGTATATCTGCACTAGAAGTTCGTCTCTTCCGAAACGCTCCTTTAATTGCGTAATTGCTTTTAAATAGTTGTTCTTTGTAGGCGGAAAACTTGATACTAATCTAGCTGCTTTAGAATCTGGAACTAGGCACTGCAACAAGTATTGAATTTGTCTTCTTCTGCAATCGTTGCATCCATGTGAATTTTCTCGAATTGCGACCAAAACGCAAGATAGTCTTTCGGTTCTCCACTAAATTTTCTTAACTCCAATTTTGGGAGCTTAAATTTTCGCTTTTGAACGGAATTGTTTTCTTCGGAAACCAAAATCTCTTGTTCTTGGCTAGCTTCTAATATTGAAAGAATTTGACAGAATTTGTCCCGATATTCTTCAGCTTTTGAAAAATCTTCTTGATATGTATCCTTAAGATCATGACTTGTTAATAATAAATCAGATATTTCTTCCTGAATTGTTTCCAGTCGAGAGAATTTATCTTGCAACTGCTTGTACAAAGCATTGACTTCATTTTTACTTAAAGTTTCGGTTTCTCTCGATTCTGTTGCTAATACCATTACAACACATACTGAATGCTGCTCTCAAAGACTTCCGTTTTGCTTTGAGTATATCGATATCCATATTTAACGAGAGAAATACTCGCGGACGCCACAATATGTTGAACACACAGGGTTACAACAAGCAGGTTCAAGTAATAATCACACCAGGAATTATTCTATATCAACTTTAATACGGATATCAATTCACGAGGGCAGCATCTACATATACATAACAAATCCCGCGCAATACTAATTTCTTAGCAAAGGATTTCTCCGTTAATTCTACAGTTAACATAATAAAAAGTTCTAGAAATAAAATAGTCCAATAGGGAAAAGGCTCTTCTTCGAAGACTCCACCCACGCGTTGCGTCATCGAAAGAGTTCGTTGCGGTGGCCTTCAACAATTAATTTGTACGTGAGGCCATCGTGCCACATTTTGTCGAATGCCCTTTTAACGTCTAAAAAGACACCTATAGTATAAAATTTGTGGCAAAACCCTCATTAATAATGTTTGTAACACGTATCAATTGGTGTAGCGTTGAATGGGAATACAATCTATGGCTTTGCAGTGAGATTTGATTCTAGTTAAAATAATTCTTTCAAAAATCTTAGCAGTGGCGTTAATTAAGCTAATTGGTCTGTAGCCTTGTGGATATGTTCTATCTTGATTTGGCTTGGCCAACATTATGACGTTTGCTTGCTTCCACAGTGTAGGGAAGTGATTTTTAATGAGGCATTGATTGTACAATTTCGTTAAGTGTGTAAGAGCATTATACCACTCTTCAAAATTTGTAATTTCATTTTTAACAAAAATCTTCTACTCTTAAGTTTCAGATACACAACGACCAATAGGAGAGCTCCTTTGGCCGTACGGCCTCTGGAAGCTCTTGCACCCGGAAAAGACGACGGTACCCCTTCCGGGACCGAAGCCACCTCATTACCGCAACAACCAATCACAGAGCTCCTTCTCACAAACGCGGGAAAAGAACAAAGATCACAGCACTTCTCATTCACACAACACGCCACGAATAGCTGTTACCCCATTGGTCAGGCAGTCAGATCTCCCGAGGCTCTCATTAGCAGAGAGAGTTGCAAGTAACTTGTAAATTTTCTGAACGCAATAGCTTCATGCATTTATTAGTAGCTTTGAAAAAGCTTTTTCTTTAAATTATTTTAATCATTTTAATAGCAAGTAAATTATATTTACCTTTCTGTAAATTTTATTTTTGGTTATCTTAATTCTAAATTCTTAAACTCTTTTAAAAATATGCAAGTAATAGTTACCTAATGTGCAATCTCAAATCACCAGACAGGAGATAAAAGCCCTGACGGGCTAGGTGCTTCGGAACCCAAAACCAGCTAATGAATGAGTTGAAAATAGCCATAGAGAGAGAATCACACAAAATTTCGAAAATTGAACTTAACCACCTGTTTCTTTCAATGAAAAAAGAATGTTTGTCTTAAACAGGAAAAATAAAACACCAATATCATACTTATTTTCAATTATTTTTGGATGTCACACACGCATGTTTGGAATAATCGTTTGTGGAAATTTTTCGAGCAACTGTGAGGACGAAGGGTTGCTGTAAACAAAACGATACACTCAGACATCAGCCACGCCCTACCTTCACATTGAAGAATCACTTGTCGATTTTTCTGCTTCGGAACACGAACATTCAATATTATTTCTTTTATTCCACTCGCGCTTTTGTTGACGGTCGTAAACAGAAATGGAACCCCATTCTTTTAAAAATATTTTCGCAATTAAAATAATATACACCATTCAAATATTATACTCCATTTCTGATACGTTTAACGAAGCTGAGGCTGCCATCTTTACCACCATCTTGTATGACGTAGAGAGACGAAGAGCCCTATTGGCTGGATTTCGAGAAATTCTCTTAGTTCTCTAGGAAAAGTTGTTTGAGCCATTGCTATGGCAACTGGGTAGAAATTGCTCAAAATGGTTGCTTTCAAGGGAAATTGCTCCAAATACGTATACGTGTGATAAGACATTTGAACTTTGAACAGACGGTTGTTTGAACAGATGGTTGTGCATTCTTTATTTCTAATACTATTGTTAATTTATCCTTTATTGAATTATTCAAAATTATTGAAATTTAAGTATCCAATATGTTGCAATTATATATTTCAGGTGTTTAAATTATAATTAAAGAAAGCTTTTCTTTTTTTCATATTTTATAAAATAGAAGTTGTCTTTTAATTTTTTAACCGACAATATTTTTTTTTTGTAATATAATATTGAGTAGTTTAAATTTTGCTGTAAAAAATGTGTTAAAACATTTATTAATTGCTTCCCAAGATGTAAATTATTTAAAATGGCTTTTAAATATGAATGACTTATTATAAAAAGGAAGTTAATGCACTTATATATACTCATGGACAAAAAAAATTAGTACACCAAGAAATAATTGCGTGATCGTAACAAAACTTGGCATGAAGGTACATGTCGGGAAGATATGCAAATGAGTAGAAATGCACCATGACTGAGCATTACGTATAGCCGGTAGAGAATGTTTAACGTCGTTCGCCGCGGAGCATAAAACAGGTAACCAAAGCTTGTTTGAGTGTGCTGAATCATTTACAAAGGAAGAGCTGAGGTAGACATGCCATTACACCGTTTTCAAAGACAATATGAGTAGCTGTCGCAGTTTGAGAGGGGGAGAATCATCGGCATGATGGAAGCTGGGTCGTCAGCTAGGAGATTAGCTCGTCAACTAGGCCGCTCAGATTGTGTTGCGAGGAGGAGTTGGGACCAGTGCATCCGAGAGATGTCATTTACACGAAGAATAGAATCCAGACGCTCTCGACAGACCAGTCGTTGAGAAGACAACCACATCGTAAGAAATGCACGCGTACAGCCAACTGCTTCATCGGCTGCCATCCAGGCACAGGTAGCACTTTCACTAGAGGCCCAAGTGTCTTCTCAAAGCATACGAAGGCGCCTGGCTGAAAAACATTTGGGATCGCGGCGCCCATTACGTGTGATGCCCTTGACGCCCACCCATCAACGCCTCCGTTTGGAGTGGTGCCGTACACGAGGAAACTGGACTGCAGCGGAATGGAACCAGGTAGTCTTCAGCGACGAATCCAGATTCAATCTCAGGAGTGATGACAATCGTGCTCGTGCATGGAGATCCCGTGGTGAATGCCTCAATCCTGGATTTGCTTTACAGCGACACACCACTCCTACAGCTGGTGTGATGGTATGGGGTGTCATTGCCTACAATACATGCCCCCCCTAGTATTGATCCGTGACACCATGACATCCTACAGCAGCTCCCAGGAACCATTTTTCAACAAGACAATGCTCGGCCTTCCACGGCAAGGGTGTAACAAGACTGTCTCCGCACTGTTATTACCCTTCCTTGTCCTGTCCGATCCCCAGATTTATCTCCAATCGAGCATATCTGGGATCATTTGGAATGGCGAGTTGGGCATTCCACGGGTTTGAACGAACTAGAGGAAAGGTTACAGCAAATATGGAATGAAATGTCTCAAGAAATCATACAGAACTTGTATGCCTCAATGTCCGATCGTATCGCATCGTGAATTCGCGCTAGAGAGGGTTAAACAGGGTATTAAATCCTCCGTTCTTTTGCCTTTTTCTCTGAAATACATGATCCTTTTTCTTTGATTTTCTATTCGTTTACTTATATCAAAGTAATCATTACGTATGTAAAATTTCGTTTCATTTTGACCACTCCTTCCTGGTGCGCTAGTTTTTTTTGTCCAGGAGTGTGATTTAAAATGCTGTCCTTTTGTTTTTATCTGATCCATCCTCTTGAACTTTCAAATTTCCTAAAAATGTGCTCGGAAGTTTCTAAATTAAGGAATTTTTAAAAATCATCTTTTAATGGAGGGATTGTCTCAATATTTTTTGTGACTAAATTTCTACTTAACATTTTCCAAAAATGTGTTCACCACATGTTTCCTCTTAGCTCAAAAAATGTATAAGAAAATAATAATAATAATAACCATAATTATATGGAAAGTATGAGTTGGGGAAAAATTAAATGCAGTGTATAAAGAAATTTGAAAATTTTCTTAAATTTTCGAAAGTTTCTGATTCATGAAAGTTTAAAAAATGAGTCCTCTCTAATGTCAAACAATGGGCAATGCAAAATTGTTTAAAGTTTTGAAAGATATATTTATCTCAATCGAAGATATTTTTTTCCTTGGATCTCTAAATGTATAGAAATATTGAAAGAAATAATATAAATTGTCTTTTAAATATTTCTAATGTAATATTTGAAAAATGCATTCTAACGTAAAAAATTTTCAGTTATTCTAATAGAACATTTTTCAAATTTTTTGGACCATGAAACTCTTAAATTTTAAAAACTGTAAACACAATGTCTTCTATGTTGGTCAATATGCAAAGTTAAATAATAAAAAATTTCACACCTTTATGAAGCCATATTGTAGTAATAATTATCCATTCATTTATCACACAGTGTTAATATACAGGAAAAAATGAATTGTTAGCTTGAAGTAATCTAGTAAAGTAAAACTTGGACACAATTCGAAGTTGAAAGGATTAGGGGGAGGAGAAGAGTTCAATTTATCTGTTTTTCGAAAAAGAAGTAGATTTTGAAAATTTAACTCCCTAGTTTTACTTTCTGATTTATCGGTTTCGTTTCGGTTGTTCAGTGTTTGATGGTGCAAGTAATGGCTTCGAAATAAAATAAACCTTTTAATTTAAACTACATTGTAACAAACACATATTTTCATATAAGAATAGTGAATAAAACCTTTGCAATCTTAATCTAAATAAATCAATAGAAGCAACAATTTTCTCTATTATTATATGTTAAAACGCATATTAATTTGAATTATAATAAACTCCGTATTTTTTTGAATCCATAGTTTTCAAAACATTTGTATATATTACACTATATGTGTGTCTTTATATTTTTCATTTAAATATCTTTATTAGGTACTTTTCCGTTTAACCAGTGCAGGTGATAAAATCGCCAAAAATGATACAATGGACACCAAACATTTCCCTTTAGTAATTTTTTACCACCACATTTTCAAAACAAGTCGTGCTCTTTTCTTAGCAGTAACGTATATTAAAAAAACATGTGAGGACAAAAATTTATTAATATTTTTGTGTGTATATTGTGTGCTGCCGCCAATAACACCAACTTGGCGAGATTAACGCCCGGAGAAACGGAAACGTACCCTTTATTATTATTATTATTATATCAGAGCGTGACAAAAAAGACAAAAGAGGGCGGGCGCCGATATTAACCAAGGCCATCTAGGAAGATCAAAGGGATAGTCTCTTGTCTTGTCCTTGAAAACACAATTTAAAAATGCACGTCTGTTCGTAAGTTTGCCGTGATATCTAAAAGGAATCGCACGAAAAATTCGAATTATCATCAGATTATTTTCCATTGTTTTAATGCAGAATTTTAGGGACAGTTGAAAAAAATTCGAATTATAGAAGTTGGATTACATAGTGCCTGACCCTAATACATCCCTCCCTCTTCCCGAAAAAAAACTGCAACCCAGACCATTCTATACTTAATTCTGTAAAAAGTAAATCAGATTATATCACAAGATAAATTTTTTGTAGGATTTCCAAATGTCTTATACATTCAAGGGCCAGAGAATGTTTCCGTACGTCTTTTCATTACATTCTATGTTCAGTATAATATTGTAGGTTGCTGTTGTTAAAATACAGAAATTTTGGCCTTTAACACTAAATACATTTTTTAAAATAAATTTATAGATTTTTTACATACTTTTCAGGCATAACATCTGGCCATATAGGTTATTAAAAATTTATGTTATCTTATTTTTGCATTCAGCAGTTCTTAAACTTTCGATCGCCGCGGGGTCCCCCTTTAAATATCAGGGGGGGAGCATCGCGGACTTCCAAGATTTTGAACATCACTCCCCGACTTAATATTCTTGATCAAAATACAAGTTCTAGTAGAGTTTCTTCTGTGGGGACTATCCAATAATCTAGTCTAGTATGGCTGACTCATCTTTCAATTTTTGCAGGACTCCTTTCGGAGTCTGTAAAAGAGAGAAAGCTCAGCGTTGCATGAAAGACTCCGTGAACCCCCAGGAGTCCGCGAACTACACTTTAAGAACTGCTGTTATAAGAAACTCCATTTTTGTAACGGTTTTTTTTTAATTAAAAGAAATTCTCCTTTTGGACAACAGTGGAATTCGGAAAACTTTTCCACTTAGAACTTCCTTTTAATCTCAATGATATTTATGGCAAATAATTGAAGGGGGCGTTTTTAAATGTGTGGAAAAACAACAGTAAGTAATTTTAAAAGCAAGTGTTTTTTTTGATTTTTTTTGAGAGTTTTATTTTTAATGCCTATTTGTATTTTATTTCTGTTGCTGAGATTTTTCGATTACTTTTAGTTTTGCTTTATTTACAAATCAGTTCTGGAAGAACTAGGTAATTTTATACATTCGTCTTTATATTTTATATTCCTGATAAATTAATGATAATAATTATATTATTAATGAAAGAATCAATACTTATATGGCATCTATCAATTATTTATTAAGAAGTTATAATATAATTAACCTGACAATTATTCATCTATAAAGCCTCTTAGTTTAATGAGACCATTCTTCTGGAGCAATGTATGCGCTCAAAGATGTTTAAGTATATTTTCGTAAAAAATAGTAATAATAATAATAAAAAAAACCACCCAAGCACCAAACGAAGGACTAGAAAGAAAATGCATGTTTTGATTGAAATTAAACGTGTGAAAAGCTTCTATACAGACGGTGATGAAGTAATTAAGGATTCACAGCCATAGGCCTATGAATGGCTAGTAATTACACCTTGAATGTTAAGACTATTAATTGATGAACTCCCTCTAGCGACGATACATTTTGTCAACTTCACAGAAAAAGGAGGGATAAAGATTCGTAATCTCATATTGTGATACATTCTGCCAGGCATGTATCAATTGTTGCTTCAGATATGTGATATTTTGATGTGCTCGAAATACCCCATACTTTCCAATTTGCGTAAGTTCTGGTGAGTTTGCTGGTTGAGAAAGAATATCAGCAGCATAACGACAATTTAGTGATAAGTCAACTATATAAAGCTTGGCATTGCCTTTTTAGAAAAAAACTCAAAAAGACGTATCTGGAAGCACATTACAACCGGCCTTTGTATTTCATCAGAGTACCATTGAGCTGTAAAACTTGCTCGCAGAATGACTGGAGGAGATGTTGTTTTCGTAAGAGATAGTTCTTCATAGCATAAAAGGTAATGACTGTATGTTTCTGTAAAATAAACCCGAATGAGAACACTTCCAGTTTTCCTTTCAGCTTTTTTTTCACGGTTCCCTTTTCCTCAAGCTTTCTGCATAAGATTCCGATGGTTATTTGCTTCAAGACTGAAGCAGGACTAAGCAATGCAAGACTGCTGGAGCCATGAAGATCCATTACGAACCATATTAGATGATTCTGCTGATGTTATAAGGCTGAAGACGGATGTCTTAAAGGCCGAATATGTCTTGAGGTGAACGAAATGACAGAAGGTACAACGGAGGTTGTATCTCATTTAATATATATAACAGACAAGGATGCAGTTTGGGCAATCCGGGCCTGTTGCACAACCTTCCGATTTTGCCTCGCATTCCTGCACCTTGGTTGTCTAGAGCAGTGATCCGCAACCTCCGGTCCGTGGATCAAATGGTGCCGTGCCGCCTAAAGAACATTAACTATTGCCATTTTATTTAAAGTGGTGCATTTCTCTCGAATTTGCGCAACTTTCACGGAAATCACTTTATATTCCACGTTAAATCACTTTTATTCATTTTGGGTGTAACTATATTTTATTCTGAAGGCATATTTAAATGTAACTAAAATAAAACTGTTAAACCAAAACAATCTAAAATATAAACAATCAAAGTGTTCCACCCTCGGCGGGCCGCGGTTAAATTATCAAACGTTGACCGCTCCGCACCGATGAAAAGGTTGCAGAGCACTGGTCTAGAGTAGTGATACTCAGCCTGTGGGCCGCATGTGGCTCACCGGGCTTTTCTGAGTGGCCCGGTCATGGCCCATTGTACAAGAAAATTCAACTATTTTTTCGGATAACATCTTTTTTTTTTTTTTTCATGATGACTTTTAGTTTTTCTATATATTGCTGTAAAAGGATCCGCATCTATTACTTTTATCAAGCATTAAAATATAAAATGATCCTTCTTTCTGAAAAGAATTATTTGTTTTTATAAAATCAAAGAAATTATTTATATAAATTTGAAACAAAAAAAGCACAAACAAGTCAGAGAAATTTTAAACAAATAATACTAATTTCAGTCTGGAATTCAGCAAAGACTCTTTGCTACCGTCCTGCACTTGAAAAATTAATAACTGATATAAAAAAAAACGGGGCTTTGTAAAAAGAATAAAAAATCAATGTGGCAGCTTTTTTGTATGGCAGTAGAATGTAAACAAAAGGTTTGGGGTCATAGATTAAAGGAAATCGAAATTACTCTATAACTCGACAAAAAATGCGTAAAACCGATTTTTTGGGTGAGTGTTTAATAGGGGCAGTTTAATATATTATAAAAATAGAATCCAAATGTCAGAATTTTAATATTTTGATTAATTTTTCACATTTTAAATATTTTTGTCTTATAGCACCCCCCCCTCTCCCCATTAATCGTCAAGTTGGGGCCCGCGTGAAATAGATGTCATATGTTTGCGGCCCAGCGGAATAAAAGGTTGAGTACCCCTGGTCTAGAGCCTTCATTCCGCCTGCAAGGTTTTGCAACAATCACTGCTGCTAACACCTTTGCTCAGCTGTGTCCGAACGATTGAAGTGCTGCTTGTTGCTTGATATGACTAGCCAGCTTAAAGAATCCCGAATATGCATGAACGTTCAAAGTTTTCCAATTAGCTATTAGGTTTCCTAGAATGTAGTAAAGACATTATTAGCTGTGTCTTCAGAAAACGGTAACATTGACAAGGAAAGAAAAAAAAATCTTTCGCAACTGTTACTAGTTTTGAGCAGTAGAAACCCGCGATAGGACCAAAGTTAATATTTATTGGCCTTAAAAATTTTGATCACTTGCATATTTGGCTTAAAGAAATTGGCATGTGAAATTTTGCAATGATTGAATTACTTTTAAGGATGATTAACCCCGTAAAATAATGTATTTATAGACTTATTTCTATCTACTACTTCATATATTTTTAATTTGCTTAAACTGATTACATGGTTAGATATTTAATACGGAGGTGGTTATAACTTTAGTTAATAGTTATAACTTCTACCTATAAGGAATCATAATAAAAATATCCAGATAACACGAGGTACTTATTAGACACGATCGCGCATACATGGGAATTGAAATGTAAATATACGAATATATGGGGGGGAATGAATTCTGATTCTTCTAAAGACAAATCGTGTAGTGGTTGTTGATGCACAGGCTTCTAAGTCCTCACTTTAAAGTGCACTGTAGTGTGTCAACTTAAGGTATCCGACTACGTTCGGAACCGTGATTTTGCAAAAGCGCATAAATGGATAATTTTCTGGATATTTAGTGTCACTTAGATTATAATACATGTATAAAATTGTTTAAAGGACATTTTGACAAAAAAAATTATTTAAGTAAAATATTTTGACAAAAAATGAACATAAAATGACCAATTTTCCAAATGTTCTCCTTTTGTGAAAAATGCTTCCATTATAATAATATTTTGCCTGTATATAGCTCAGATCTCTCTACAGAGGCTCAAATAGAATTTTTGAAATATATAACTTAGAAGTGAGTTTATTCATATTTTACGACAACAAAGGGGAGCAATTTTAAGAAAAAAACGCCAATAATTATTTCAATGGGTGGTAACTCTGAAAATAATGTGAATTTTTCAAAAATTCTAGTTGATCCTCTGTAGAGAGGTCAGAGCTATATACAGGCAAATATTATTATAATCGAACCATTTTTCACAAAAAGAGAACATGTTGAAAAAAGATTATTCTAAGTTAATTTTTTGCCAGAACATGTAGAAAAAAGATTATTCTAAGCTAATTTTTTGCCAAAATATTATATTTAAATACATTTTTTTTTGTCAAAATGTCCTTAAAACAATTTTATGCATGCATTCTAATCTGAGTGACGCTAAATATCATGAAAACTATCCATTTGTGCGTTTTTTTAAAATCACGGTTCCGAACGTAGTCGGAAACCTTAAGTGTCAACATCATCAGCTGATTATGGTTCGAAGTTATGAGGCATATTGGCTATGGTTAGTGGAACTTTCTGTCCGAAAAAAAAAGTGTTTACTAGAAAAAAATTAAAATACTTAAAATGAAAGAAAGAGTTGCGATTCTCATCTTTTTTTGTTTGACTTTTGCGCCGTTGTGAATTTTGTTGGGATAGCAAGAGAAATGATTTTGAATGAATTAAAATTTGCTTTTTACGTTATTTTTATTTAAGCTATCTTTTTGTCTTTTCAAGGGTTATTTTTTGAAATACAAAATGCAATATAGAGATGTGATTTAAAATTTCTTATTCCTATATATTATTTTAATTGTGTTTTATATGTTATGAAGGACATTTTTGTAAAAAAAAAATTTTTTTTAGAGCCCTTGCATAAATTTTTGTATATACTAAATTTGGGGATAAATGTTATTTTAAATTACCTTTTTAAGTCATTGTATACATTTTGAAAAAACACTTTGGATTAAACTGAATATTCAGATAAAATTTTATCGGTATATCTATACATCACCGTAGTTAACATCTTAGCACAGAAGTTTTAACATAAATAATTTTAAGTTTTCCTAAAAGGAAAAGCTTTTTATTCTGCTTTTGATGTTGACTTTTATTTTTAGAATCGATAGATATTTTAAAAGTTACTTGAAAAAGTTATTCCGATAACTTCTTTTATTCAAAATTATGAGATCTTATTGCAAAACGGAAAATCTCATGCTGTTTTCAGAACAGCGTGAAACTTCATGGGCGGAACAAAAATATATGAAATTTCCATTCAAAACTGAAATAAAAGCATTAGCAAAACGACCTTCTAATGAGAATTTCGGAGACCGAACTTTTTTTTTAAGTATTATTTCATAAGATCTGACATTGGTGAGTATTTCGTGGTGCAATATAACCTATAAACAAGTTTAGGAATTTCCCAACAGTTAGCTCACTATCTTTACAAGAGACAACAGCTGTGAAGGAGAAGCTGGAAAAGGGAATTTTTACAGATTTGCCTTTCACTTTCTATAATTTTTCTAGGCGACTCAAATTTTGAAGGCTTTAATAAGACTTTTCCGTTTTAATGTATCAGTGTTTCAAAAAATAATCTTTCAAAAATTGTGTTTGCGGCAGGACTTAAATACCTTTCTCAGACATATATGAATAAATTTAAGAGGACACATTACGATTTAATTGACAACAATCTGCCAAAAAAAAAAAAAAAAAAAAATTGAATCAATTTTTTTAGCTAAAGTTTTTTATTATATATTTTTCTATAATATCTCAAAGTTTTAAAGTACTAAGTTAAAAAAAAATCCTGAATATATATAACTTCAAATTTTGTAATGTGATTTCAGGGATTAGTTAGGTGAATAAAAAAAAACAAAAAAAAACAAGAGGATATTAGTATTGTCCTATAAAATTATTTATTCATATGTCTGTACTCATAAAGTAATATTTTTGTGCGAAAAATGCAATCATATTTGGGAATTAATTGTATTCTAAGCAGGAAACAATTGGTTTATGGTAGCTGAAATAGGTTATAAATGCTTTAGATTCAAAGTTTTATTTAAATATCCATAAAAAAAAACTCCGCCAAGCGCTATTCCGTACTTCCTCGTGCTTCATTTGGATCATTTGACATAATTAAATTGAATTTTGATTTTAAGAAATCAACTTAAGGTTTTGATTTGTCTTTTGAAAAATCTACTTTGAAATTCCCTTTAAAAATCATTATTTGTTCAGAAGACCCGATCCAGCTTTGTGAATTTTGGTTGTAATTTAATAATATTCAATTCTATCCATGAGTTAATTTAAGCAAAGGGATAGTAAGACAGGTAGTTGATTGGGAAGAGAGAAATCTAGGTCAAAACCTTTAAAAAGGGATTCATCAGAAGATTTATATCATGTATAATCTCTAGCTTATACTAGGTTTTTTGTCATTGTATGGCAGTTTTGTTCAAATATATCCGGTGCTGCTGCAAGGAAAGTCTTCTTAATTATATTTTGTTCTCTTGTAGTTAAATTATTTGATGTAACTTTTTCTTAATACCTGTATACTTTCTTTTGTTATTTTAAATTTTTAATTGTTTTAGTTTTCTTTTTAGAATCAAAGTATATGTAAGTAACGTGATTAATAGAACTGTTTGTTCATTTTTATTCCGATTCGCTTAAAAAAATAGATTTTAATTCTTACGATCAATGCAATATTGCTAATGATATAATCATACTATTTAATTAGTTCTATAAAAATTTGTTCCTTTTCTACATTTTATGTTTAAATTTAGTGTAATATTTCTCTTTCTCTCGAAGCTTATTTTTTAAAAATATTACGTTTCATTTTCATGCTTCAACTAGGATTAGAATTAATCCTGCATTCATTTTAGTAGAAAGAAGTGGCGCGGGGGGGATCCCCCCTTAAATCGAAGCTAGGAACTCTACTTTTACTGCCTATTGGGGGACAAACAAAGCGCGTTATAGAGTGGCGGGGGGAAACGTCCCTCCTTTCCTTTTTAGGGGTGTGTATGTTTGACTGAAGGCGAAAAAAGCCGAATGAGCGAGACATTCCCGAGCGTCGTCCAGTCACGTTCACTCTCTAGCAAAACGCGCCTATAGAAGCTATCACTTCAAAAATAATTCAATTTAGAATTGATACATTTTTTAAGGAATTTTCATTAAGCATCTATAAAAAATGTACTTTACGAGTTTCTCTCCTTTTAGTAGAAAGCCCATACCAACTTTTATTATACATAGTTTGACGTAATTATATAAATAAAAATTTCATGCGTGCACATCAATTACTGTAGGAGTAGTAGCATTTGAACTTCTCTTCATAAATTTTAAAATTTTGCTTTCAAAAATTAAAAGGTTAACTTTTTGTAGTTTTGTTTTTCAATCCTCCCCCCACACGCACAACTCCTGCCAGTCTTTTAAGAATTGCGCATTTCCTTATAGACTTTTCTGAAATATTTTCAAAATGATATTTCCATGATAATCTTTAATCAAGTGTCCCTCCAAGGTAAGCACTGGCTTTGGTTTCCTCAATAGGTATACCCATTTACTACTTTAAGGGCATTTCCGTTTTTTGATTGCTTAATGTAAAAGTTTGGTATTCAGTTTTCTCAACGTTTACTTGCATTTAATTAACGAGGGCTGGAACTTAAGTAATGGCAACAAAGATGTAAATTCATTAAAAATTGATAAATAAGTACAATTGCATTACATTCTTTTTAACTAATTACCAGCAAATCTTATAACCTTAGCCAAAAGTTGGCGAGCTTTTGGAGACCATTGGCAAGATGTTGAATGTTGTTGTCATCAACGGAGTGCCCTAAAGCGAATCGTACAGATGAAACATCATGAAATCGATATCCTCGGAGAGGTTCTTGCAACTTCGAAAATAGATTGAAGTCACCAAGACTCATGTCAAATGAGTACGGAGGGTGTTTCAAGATTTCCCACTCCCATCATCGCAATAGTAGAATGACATTGTCTGCGACATGACGGCGAGTGTAGTCATGCAACACGACAGGGAAATTGCTTTGCAATAAACGTGGACGTTTGCGCCGCATAGACAGACGCAGAGGGCCCAGTAGAAATCGGCATTAGTAGTTTGCGTTGAGAGCTTGTCCCGCAGCTACAGGATGCGTAAGCATCGCACTCTCCCAGTCATATGCTACAATCCGCATAAACTGCCCACGTCTGGGTTCCTGTCGAAATTTCTGTGGCCGTGGCGAACCTAGGTCACACCATTCGTTCGATTGACATTTTAATTCAGGTTCGTGCCCACGTTTCATCAATGGCTACAATACGCTGCAGAAATGCGTCTCCAGATGGATGCCAGCCAATGAATATTGGGGAAATTTCTGTACTACGGGGAGTTGTACAGAAAATTGCCAGCAGGCAGCAATTTGTATTGCAGCCAGCAGGCAGCAATTTTTCTCATGTTCAGACATTTCTTCATTATGTGTGTGCCACACCGTTTTGATGATTGACACCAATCTCTAAGGATAATTCCGGGACAGTTCATTGATGGTCTAAAGAAAGAAAACCATTCAGGATGTCACTCTGATCTTGAAGAATGGAGGGCTGACCTGTGCGTTGCAAATCCGCAGCCTCATTCAGACCCGAACGAACCACTTTAACCCAACGTGCAAACATCCTATAAGGTAATGCATTTTCACCACAGCCTTTCGGTAATCCTGGATAACATTCTATTGCATTTTTGCCTCGAGCAACCTTGATTTTAAGCTACTAACGCTGATTACATTTAGAAAACCTGCGAAGGAATAGAGCGATGGAAACGAAACTCTTTAACACGACGCCACAAAACAACAACCCTTCTAACTTTATTGACTATTTTCTGCACTCTACTCGACAACAGTACCACCACACCACTCCCATATGCAATACGCTTTTCTGCAAGTTTCTAGGTTAAATTGCCACTATTTAATTTAAAGCCTTCGTAAATTAATTAGTATATCCACTAATCTATCTGCATCATCATTGCAATATTAATTCTTCTAATCAGTTCATCTCTTTCTTTATGCTTTGCAAATTTCAAGATGACTAAATCATCTTCATATGTCTCACAATTTATTCCTTCAATTATTTTTAGTTCTTTCGGAAGATCGTTTATATAAATATTAAAAAGAAGAGAGAGAGAGAGAGAGAGTTAGTAGTATTTCTCTCTCTCTTCCCTGTTGGAGTCCACTAAGAAGTTATAATTCGAAGTTAGGTCGTAACGAACAGTACAAAAACTTTCTATAGTATAACCAGTGCCGATTTAAGCTCATTTTGGTCCCTGAGTGCAGATGATCTACAGGACCCCTTGGTACTGAAGGATCGAAATTTATAACCAGAAAAAATCTAGTTAAGTCTAGCTTATCCGGGCCCCAGGGCACCCACTCCAAGCGCCCAGTGGATAAATCGGCACTGAGCACAACTACGGATCTAATTCAACATATTTCCTTTAATTCCTGTTGTGGAGATCATAATGTAAACTCCACAACATTATTACACATTTAATATCATTACTTATTGCAGAAGTGCGTAACTATATTTTGATTAATTTTTATAAAATATTTTACTTTAAACGTTTTATTAACTAAAACTTTTTAAAAGATGGAAAATTTAGGGCAAATGAATTTCTTTCCTTACTTTTTTTGACCAATTTCTTTGGAATAAAGCCCCTTCAGCAATTGATTTTAAATTCCAAAAATATGAAGTCAGTATCTGTTTTAATGAAAAAAAGAAAAGACTAATTTTAATTTAGCAACAGAATATTTTGTACGAGTGTTATGATTTTATATGAGTGAACCTCTTGCCAATTGGTTGCTCCTTTGTTTTTGATCAAAGAAAGGCTTATTAAAATATATTTTAAGCTAAAAATCATTATAAAAGTATTCCTGTTTTTTACTTGACTCGCAATGAATTAATATATCCTCTGTGAATTTCTCTGACCCGCCCTAATTTTAGCATTTCAAAAGCCTAATAAATTAATGCATACATAAGGTGAAGGTCATTAAAAACACCAGGTTAGATTCCAGTTAAGATCTTAGTAATAATAATGTAATTGCTTAAGATACAGTTTGATAAATTACAGTCACATAACATCAGTGAAAAAGTGAAATCCCCCTTTCCTAACATAACATTAGTGAAATCCCACTTTTCCTAACATCAGTGAAAAACTGATTCTATGTTAAGAAAAGTGGGAAAGCTAAGAACGAAGTTTGCATACTTTTTTTTATGAATATCGTATATTTTCAAATGTAAGCCAATCCATGTATAAGCCGAAAATACGTTTTTCGCTCAGAAATGTACCCCAAAATTGAAGCACACATATAAGCCGAATCCGAAAAAAATCCTATAATTTACAAACATGGTGCCACGAGGGTGAAAATGTTGTCAAATGGGTGCAATATTTTCCACTCCAACTACTGTAAAGTAAAACGCCAGACGCTAATGACGACAGTTTTATTTCTGGTAGCCATCATTGAAGCTAACACATTTTTTCCCCATTCACTGATTATCTTGTACTTTCTTGTGTTATTCGTACTCTGTACGCCATTTTTTTGTTTGGAAAATGAGAGAGAAGAGAAATTCGTATGCATCACGTGATCGTCAACCTATATAGCATGCTGTAGAAGAAAACCTAGCTGCATGATGGTCATATGAATTCAGACATCCTAATGATTGAATGTGAATTTTACAAACTATTCAAAAACTCTGATTTAGACACTGATTTTGAAAGATTTAAGTGACTGTTTTTCCTTTTAGAGAACAAGAGTTTCACTCAAAACCCTCAAAAAGTCAAACGATTAAAATCGCTTAAGCATGACTAACGGAAAATCTTGAAAGAAATCGTTTTTCCTAAACTACGTTTTTTCCGAGATTAACGGATCCGTGTAAAACCTGAACTATTTTTCAATTCCTACTATTAACTCACACTCTCTCTATATTTATTTGTTTATTTTTTATTGATCTTGGTGGAATTTTCAATCGTTAATAAAATACATTTTAAAGCGCTCAATTCAGCTGAAATTTTATGTAAAGAGTGTTTTTTTTCCAGGTATAGAAGTTTAAGTTGGCATTACTTTCCAAGATGGCGACCGATTTAACAGCTGTCAAGTGATTTATTCTCAGTTTGGTTTGGCAATTCATCAAAACGATCATCAAGCAAGGCGTAGATTCGTCGAATGGGCCCAAAACGAGATTGCCGTTGTTCCCGATTTTCATAAGCGAATTTTGTTTAGCGATGAAGCGCACTTCTGGTTGAATGGCTACGTCAACAAACAAAAGTGCCGCATTTGGAGTGAAGCTAATCCACAAGTGTATGTCGAAACACCGTTACATCCAGAAAAACTGACTGTTTGGTGCGCTTTATGGGCTGGTGGAATCCTTCAAAAACGATGAAGGCCATAACGTTACAGTCAATGGTGATCGCTATAGTGTCATGATTACTAACTTTTTCATTCCTGAATTGAACAATCATGATGTCCAGGAGCTGTGGTTCCAAAAAGACGGCGCAACATGTCACACAGCTCGTGCCACAATCGATTTATTGAAAGACACGTTTGGTGACCGCCTAATTTCACGTTTTGGACCTGTGAATAGTCCTCCAAGATCTTGTGATTTAACACCGCTAAACTATTTTCTGTGGGGCTATGTAAAGTCATTGGTCTATGCGAATAAGCCACAAACGCTTGACCATTTGGAAGACAACATTCACCGTGTTATTGCCGATATACGGCCACAAATGTTGGAAAAAGTCATCGAAAATTGGACGTCCAGATTGGACTACATCCGAGCCAGCCGCGGCAGTCATATGCCAGAAATCATATTTAAAATGTAATGCCACAAGATTATCTTTCGAATAAAAAAAAATTCATGTCAATCGAATAATACACATCGTTGTTTTATTGCAGTTTTTAAAGTTGTATACCTCTAAAAAAAACACCCTTTACATGATCATTTTGGCTGACAATACAATATTTTAATTATAATTAACAAAAATTAATTGATTAAAACTAATTATTTAAAGAATTGCAAACACAGCTACGTTGGCATCATTTTTGGCGACTTAGCGACCATTTTGGTGACCATTTAAAGTATTCAGTTGAACTGTAATTTTATATACATGATTGTTTTGGAAGACAATACGATAATTTAATGATAATTAATAAATATTAATTACCATTTAATGTTGTGATTCTGCCCTATTTATGTACATATTTATATTAATTGTAACTATTTAATAAAAAGTAGCTGAAATAAAATTTTTCTTTGTTGATCTAAGTAGGAATTGACTAAATTTTTTTTTTGTATTACTTGTTTTGAAAAGAGTTTCAGAAATTCTTGGTTTATACATGGAAGTAAATAGTATGTATACTACCTGACATAAAAAAAATACTGAAAAAAAGACTTTTGAAACTTAGCAATGTGCCGAATATTGGCACATTGAAAAAAGTTTCCAAGCTGATCAAACTAAATAATTTGTATGACGCACTACATCACTCCTGTGACATTTTTAAGAACATTCGTGGTTATCTGATCAACACAGAGTGTGATATATATGGATTTCCTTATATATGTGCAATGACACATTGTGTAAGTTATCTATTTCAGATTGCTCCACACTTGAAAGGAAAGAACCTTTCAAACTGTGATTAACGAAGTGCAGTGAGATCCTGGTATCGCATGGAGTAAGTTGAAAAACACATAATATATCTTACAAATTTTTTGACGACTGTTTGTGAAACACAGTATGTACCAAAGTACAAACTTCTTTCACGAAAGTTGCTAGTTATATATGTTTGGCCTAATAATGAACAAACAAATATTTATGATTGAAAAACGGTTTCATTGTTTTTCAAAATATTCTCTATGAAGATCAATATACTTCTGCATGCATTGAACTAACTTTCGAAGCACTTGTTCCACTTCGATTTTGGTAACTCCCAAAAATGCATTTTGAATGTACCAACCGTTTCTTTGGGCTTCGAAAATCGTTGTTCACCTAATTTATTTTTGATGTACGGAAGTAAAAAAGTCATTGAGTGCCAAGTCAAGTCTGCACGGTGGATGATCCATCAACTGAATGTTTTGGCCTTTCAAAAATTTCATTGTTTGAGCCGACGTGTGAGAGCTCGAATTGTCATGATGTAAAATGATTCGCCTTTTCTTCTACTTTTTTAAAATTTATTTGATAACTTCTGGCAAGTAAATGGTCGTATACCATTCAAAATTGACCATTCTGCGTTTCTCTAACGACACTGTTGCAACTTGACCGGGGTAATGCCGAAAAAACAGGCACCCATTTGTTTCGATGTGTTTCATGCTCGAACAACTTTTGATAGATTCGGCTCGTCTTGGAAGACCCATAAATCGATTGTTATTTGTTTCCGGCTCATATTCATGGACCCATAATTCGTCACCTGTGTAGACAGAATACACATCCTTTGATGCACTTTGAACATATTTTTTCAACATTTCCTTGCACCAATCGACACGAGCCTGCTTTTGAGCGTTTATCAGATTATGCGGGATCCAATGTGAACATTTTTTTTACGGCAAACTGTTCACGTAAAGTTTTGCTGAAGCTTGTCATACTTATGTCCAAAGATACATTAATCTCACGGCATGTCGTCTTGCTTTATCAGTTCATGCACAGCATCAATGGTTTCTTGCACAGCAACCGATTTTGGATGACTTGCAGGGAATTCATCCTGGATCGAACGTCGACCACGATTAAATTCGATATACCAGTTTTTTACATTACTGTAGGCTGGTGCTTTATCGCTGTATAAAGAATTAAGTTCATCAAAACATTCTTGTCTTAACAATCCACGCCGTAAACTGTAAAATAATCATACAAATATGTTCACAAGTCAATTACATTTTTTTAAAGAGATGAATTTTTAAATTTACTGTAAACACACAACACAAATCAAGCTAAAACGAATAATCTTTATGAAGAGACAGAGAGAGAGAGAGAGAGAGAGAGAAAATTGATGATTAAAAACATCAAACTTCCTATTTAAATTGTCTGCGGTCGCCTAGCAAGGCGTTCTGTTACCTAGTTGAGAAATATAAATAGCAACTCCCTTATCTTTATCTCTCGAATTAATGTCAACTTCCAGTTTATATTTTTAGAGTTCGTGAACATCTAACTCTTGCTTTGTAAAGAATTCTTTTGGTTGGAATAATTTAATTAGAAAACAGTGGATGTCGTATTTTCAATGTTGAATTGAATTATAAATAATACTAGTTAATATTTATATAAAGAATGAACTTCATAAAGGAAAATTTAACGTAATTTATTTCGTTGCACAAAAGATATTGTGTGAATTCATTTCACCAGTTGTCGTGAATATATTTAGAACAATCTAAAAACGGAGTTGAGGACACATACGACCTTTTGAATAAACTCGAACTTTGTAGCAGCAATTCTTTCATTTGTATTAATTTATATATTAGTTTTAAATTTATCAACTCTATATTATGTTTCTTGATTAAAAGCTAAAATTAAAATTGGATTGAATTCCAAAAATTTCGATAGATATTGTCTAAGCAACAAAAATTAAGTGCTCAAAAAAATATCTTTTTGCTAAAGTTATTTTTCAATATTCTAAACTACTACAAGATATCTCTAGTTCTATTAGAATGAACACTATCTTCAAGAGAGTGGTGTTTTTTTGTTTTCCTAAACTGATTAGAATAAAAAGAAATTCTTTTTTTTCTTCTTTTGTGCAGAGCTTGATTTGAAAAACAAAACAAAACAATATCGATATGTTTGCATCATTGAAGTGTTTTGAATACGGCTCTGATATATTACGGATAAACTAACACTAATTTTCTAGATCATAAATAATATTTAAAAAAATACTTATTTTGTTCAATGTATTAATAACATTATAGTTTTACTATTTTGGTATTAAATTACAATTTTGTTTATGTTTGTGAAGCTCTTTAGTCATCGGAAACGATATTTGTTTAAAGCGTAACTTACGTTTTCAGATACAGAAACGATTTCTCATGGACTGTAAATAAGATGCAGTGTTCAGATGATATTTAATCTCATGTACGTGTACAGCAAATATGCTGTAGACCAGCTGTCACCAACTGCTGGTCCCAGTGGCGTAATGGAGAACATAAGGTCCCCCTGTCAAGTCGGGTTTTGTGCCCCAAGCAAGATCTTACAAAGAGTGCGTACTAGGTATCAGTCAGACCTTGGGCCCCCTAGGATCCTGCCTCCAACAATGCGGGGGTTGTGGGGGTGTACGTTGCGTCACTGAGTGGTCCATGGACCCCAAAGGGCTCTTGAAAATATTCTGTTGGTCAGCAGAAAAATTGTGACATTATTTATATTTTTATGAAGATACAATTTCAAGAATGGCGAATAACAAAACATATTATGGAATAGCGACTTTATTTTTTCTTGGAAAATTCAGCTATTACTTTAAGTAAAATTCTTCTCGAGTTTATAGCTAAGTTTGCAGGTGTATCTGACGATTTTTGAAAATGAGAGTTGGCAATTGTAACAAATTAGCTGCATAGCTCTTTAGTTTGTTGATATTGCTTTGCATTGCCGGTTTGTTCTTGCTTTTCTTTTTCAGTTATGGATAAGTAAATTGAGACACAAATAAATGACAATATAGTTATAGTATACTTCATGAAGATTATAAAAACAGCCATCTTTTTTCTTTTCTAAATTCATATTAGAGGTCCATCTAATATAAAATAAATTTAGTGGTCCATTGAAGCTCTAAAGGACCCCTGCTACCGACAATAGTTCATGAATGAAATGTGTCTTTTGCAAGTTCCAAAAGATTACCCCAGAGAAATTTTGGCTGTCTTCTTGAAAATTTCTAACACCCTTTTATAAGCTTTACTTGTATGCAACGGAATCTTTGAACTCAATTTTTACTCACTTTAAAATGTCAAATTAATTCGAAATTTTGCTCACTTGTCCAGGACCGATGGCAATACAATAATTTAATAATTTTGTTCCATTGTCCTGATCAGAATCATCAGGTTTAACGACCGTTCGCCCAACCGGTATAGTGGTTAGCGACGCTGACTACGGTGCCGTAGGGGCTGGGTTCGAATCCCGGAGAAGACATGGATGTTTGTAAATGTATAGTGCCTTCAAGGCATGAAGGTACTCAAAATAGCCATCGAGCCGCAAGTCCTCTCGTGGGGCTGGTGGAAGACCCCTGGCCATCCCCAGGGTTTTCTCCCTCTAAATTGGGATGGAACCAAGCAAAATCGTACTGTCGCTGGCATGGTGCTCAAAGCTAAGGCTAACGACAGGCGTAAAAATTCTAGCCCATAACGTCGATCTGACTTCGTCAGGCAGGCATTAGTCACAACATCACACAACACTGGACTAACGATTTCCCATTTTCAGATCCCATCTCGCATCTGGCGACTAATTCTAGATCCCATTTCCACACAGATTTGACAACTAAAAGATTAAGTTGCAACTTAGTTTGATTAACTGTAAAAGGGTGTTTTTAAACTATATAAATTTTTTCTTTGCGAATTACATCATGTTTGATATAGCATTTGATAATCTTTAAAAATAACAAAATAAGATTTTTTAAAAGTTTTTGCTTATGAAAGCTAAGAGGTTACACACAGAAGATAATATCTATCTATCATAAAATCAAAGTAATACACCCAACTCTTTTTTTACACGACTTAGGAATAACACGATACACGAATTTAGCGAATTTTTTATTACAAGAATTCTTGTTCTACCACGAATTCTAAAAAAAATTGGGGACTTATACTCTTTGGATGAGGACGCTTTGAATGAGTTTATGCCAGTTTTTGATAATAAAAAAGACGATACTGGCGAAGTCGAAGGTAAAGTTTAGCTATTAACAGCTAATTTAAGTCGCGAGTGCTTGATATTTGTTACAATTATGGAACAACATTTTCTTACTCATGATCCTGACATAGAGCATGCATTAAAATTTCTATGTAATCTTGTACAGAGGGATATCAAGTATTATATAATCCACTTTGAAATCAAAAAGACGGCCACTAATAAGACTTTGTAACCACCGAAAAACCAACAGAGTCCATTAATAACGAACGAAATTCTGCATTTTAATGAAAACCGACAGTTGGGCTGGACATATCTGGCGCATCTACTCAGGAAAGCATTTTTGATCCAGTTCGTACTAAACATGCACACTTGTTATCAAGTAGCGATGAATAGTTGTTAGTAGTCCTAATCCTAATTTTTATTTGTATTTTTATCAGTTTTGTGTACTTATAGATTGAATTTTTACTATACACTGATTTTAGTTTTTTTTTGTAACAAAAATGAAGTGTTTTTGTTGTATAAAAACGTTCCGTGGATTTTGTTATTACTTTTTTACGCTGTTTTTTTTTTGGAAAGTATTTAAAAAAATTTTCATGCTACTCGATTTTTTAAAATTGTGGAGCATGTTCCCAAATTTACCATACGTTGTATGTATTTTTACACGATTTTCTTTGACCGGTTTTCTAAGAAACGCATCTATTGTGTAAAACAGAGTTGGAAATATATATATACTCTCATAGACAAAAAAATTAGCGCACCAAAAAGGAGTCGTCAAAATGAAAAATGATATTTTACATAAGTAATTAATACTTTGACATAAGTAAATGGTTAGAAAATCAAAGAAAAAGGATAATTTATTTCAGAGAAAAAGGCAAAAGAACGGAGGATTTAATACCCTGTTGAACCCCCTCTAGCGTGAATGCACGATGCGATACGATCGGACATTGAGGCATACAGTTCTGTATGATTTCTTGAGACATTTCGTTTCATAATTGCTGTAACTTTGCACCTAATTCGTTCAAACTCGTGAGATGCTCAACTTGCCGTCCCAAATGATACCAGATATGGTCGATTGGAGATAAATCTGGGGTTCTGCCAGGACAAGGAAGGGTACTAACAGTGCGGAGACAGTCTTGTGACACCCTTGCCGTGGGAGGCCGAGTATCGTCTTGTTGAAAAATGGCTTCTGGGAGCCGTTGCATGAGTGGCAACACATGTGGTTGCAGGATGTCATGGACATACCGCTCGGCTCTCATGTAGTGCCACGGATCAATTCTAGGGGTGACCGTGTATTGTTGGCAATGGCACCCCATACCACCCCACCGGTTGTGGGAGTGGCGTGTCGCTATAAAGCAAAGGCAAAATTGAGACATTCACCACGGGGTCTCCACATACGAACACGATTGTCATCCCTGCTGAGATTGAATCTGGCTTCGTCGCTAAAGACGACCTGATTCCATTCCGCTGCAGTCCAGTTTCCTCGTGCGCGGCACCACTCCAAACGGAGGCGTCGATGGGTGGGCGTCAAGGGCATCACACGTAATGGGCGCCGCGATCTCAAATGTTTTTCAGCCAGGCGCCTTCGTATGATTTGAGAAGACACAGGAGCCTCTAGTGAAAGTGCTACCTGTGCCTGGATGGCAGCCGATGAAGCAGTTGGCTGTACGCGTGCATTTCTTACGATGGGGTTGTCTTCTCAACGACTGGTCTGTCGAGTGCGTCCTGATTCTTTTCTTCATGTAAATGACATCTCTCGGATGCACTGGTCCCAACACCTCCTCACAACACGATCAGAGCGGCCTAGTTGACGAGCTAATCTCTTAGCTGACGACCCAGCTTCCATCATGCCGATGATTCTCCCCCTCTCAAACTGCGACAGCTGCTCATATTGTCTTTGAAAACGGCGTAATGGCATGTCTTTCTCACCTCTTGCTTTGTAAACGATTCAGCACCCTCAAACAACCTTTGGTTACCTGTTTTATACTCCACGAAGAACGACATTAAAAACCCTCTACTGGCTATACGTAACGCGCAATCACGCTGCATTTCCCCGACATTATATTTAATCATTTTTTTGCTTTTTGATTTTTAATTCATTTTTTATCTCCAATTAATTAATTAATAAATGTTCAGACATGGATCTATTCATTAATAGTTCTATTCATTCATTAGTAGGAAAACAATTTTCAGTGTTTCGATTCCATTTTTAAGCAATTATTTTTGGTGCATTTATTAATTCATTTATATATATAATAATTTATATTTATAATATTTTAATATAATATTAGTTTTTTGGTCTATGATAGAATGAAGATATATGATCTTCATGCCAAATTATTTTTACCTGATAATTATTTTACCTGATATTATTTTACCTGATACCCCATAGTAAATATCTGTAAACATATATTTTCTTTGAGACAGCAACTGAATAAGCATGTTATTAAGTCTTGTTCTGCTTGTGGAAAATACTCTAGTTTGATAATCAAAATAGAAATGTCCATATAGTAATTATAAGCAGTAATTTCGTACGGCCGTTAATTCCATAATTAAGTGTGAAATACAACGTCTTTTACACTAATCTATAAAGTGGTGTTGGACACCTAAAATCTTCTTAGCATGACAATTTTGAGATTTTTATATTTTCAAATTGTATGGATTTTAACCTTTCTAAAACTACATTACTTTTACCTCTAGGGTAATTAGAAGCCTTTAAAACCTATTTTTAAATAATCATTATAACTGGGCCACGGCCATTTAAATGGTAAAAAATGTAAACAAAGTATTTTGTTTTTGCTTAAAAGTTGAATGAATGATGGATATCAAAATATTTAATCCAAAATTGTTAAAAAAGTGTTTACATGCAGGTACGCAAAATCCCAATAAAAGTGCAAACAACATAATATGGTCTCGTGATCTGAACAAAATACTTGTACAAATAGAAGTATTATCATTGGGTTTATATGATGCAAATTCATCATTTAATATGAGAAATTTATCAAAACCAGAAAATTTGAGAAAATTTAATATTGAGCCTGTTGATTACATGCCTTAGGCAATGCAGCGCCTCGACAGAGGCTGTTAAAGGCTAAATACTCATGTTTACAAATAACAAAGGAAGTTAGGAAATAAAAAAGACTTAGGAGATTGACAGAAGATGATGAAATTAAAAAAAAAATGTGGATCATTTGGAGTATGAGGAGGAATGTTTTAATAAAAAAGTAATTATATGCTAAAATTCATTAATCTCAAAATGTAAATTTTTGATGTTCGATGTACATTTTCTAGAAAAACAATGTTCTCAGGTATGTAAGTTTCTTATGACATATTTATACTGATGGCTAATTTATACTAAAATGAGCTTTTTGTAAAAAATTAAAAAAATATTTTTTACAAATTTTTTATTTGAAAAATGCGACAAAAATCTCTAAGTTTGATAAAATATTTTATATATTATTAAAAAATTCAAATTAGCTATAAGTTCATTTTAGTATAATGAGAAGGGTGTACTTGAATTGTATGAAAAATTTTAAGGATCTACATAAAGCAGATTCTGAGAAAAGGTACTTCGAAAACGGTCAATTTAACATTGTCGGTATAGAGTTTTCCGACTCCTCTTAAAATTTATAATGTATTTACTAGCCGGTATACCCGTTCTTCGCACGGGTGAACTGAAAAATTAAACAACACAGATTGAAGGATAAAGAAGTTCTTAATGAGTTAATTTTACGTGAATTGCAAACTAAACAAAAAGGCTTTTTGCATATTTCAGCTAAACAACAACAAAAAAACCCACTTTTGTTAAATTTTAAGTATGTAGATCTAATAGCTGATATAAAAAGGAATTTTTTTTATTTATAATTCCCCGTAACACTCTGAGGGTCGATTTTTGAAAATACCTCCCTAAGCTGATCTCTGCTCAGCAAAAGTAACACATTGTTAAAAGTTTTGCGTCATGAACGTTTAAAATTGTGTAAATAATTTATATCTGAAGTGTAATACAGAAATATTACTTTCTGTTGTATTTATTTTATGTTAAAATTGTACTATTCACAAGCATCGCCGTTTCTTAAATTATAATGGCTATAATGGCGATTCAATGAAAAACACAGCGAAATGATAACGATAGAGTCAAGTTGGCAAATGTCTAGCTACTTTCACAGCTCGAGCTTTATTAGAGCTTTGTAAGACCCGCCGTGTAGGGGAGCGACGCACCTTAATGCTTTATCCACCACATTATAATTTACTGCAGTTTTTTTCATGCAAAATTTTTTTGGATCACTACACTGAAAATTAAGGGATATACACAAACAAAATACTCCACTTTGGGAAATTTAATCCGTTAAAGATAGTAAATTAATTAAAGATATTCCACTGTAAATTAATTATATACACCGTTCACTTAAAATAAATAGTCAAATAGTTTTCTAAGGTTTTCACTAACATACAAAAACATAAGACACTTAAATTTTGACATAAACTATTTTTTCGGGACAAAAATAATAATCTTTGCAATCCGCTGAAATCGCCGTCAGCTGAAAACGCATATCTGCTGCAAAACTGTTCGCCTTCCCCGCTAAAATACTCATCATAGAACCCGTGCTGTCATATATCTTGGAAGAGTGGATTTCAAAGAATATTCCTGCTAAGTATTGGTAGAATATTACTTTTAAGTTGATATGGTGTGGTAGTTAGGAGAAGGGGGTGCCAGCTCAGGTGTCGTGCATGTCACTTGACCATGGTTTAAAATTACGTGGTCCGTCTCCAAAAAGCCCTCGTGTAGCTAAACAGTGCGGCGTTAATATTCACTCACTCCAAAAAATACAGTACAGTAGTTATAATTATTTTAATACTTAAAAATGCAATATCCGTCTATTCAATTAAACTTATAGCGTTATAATTAACTACTAACGACAAACAAACTATGCAAATATGTCCAAATGATGTAGTGTGAAAGACAAAGTTTATCTACTGTAAGTACCAGAAGCAATAAAAGTATTTATTTTGGAAAAAGATCAATTTCTTACTACCAAATGTGCATAATAAAATCATTAAAGAAACATTCAAATAAAGCGAAACTTATAACAACCTATCCCTTCAAAACTTAATTTTATTCTGAAATAAAAAAAAATTGGGGATTATGCGGATCACAGGAATTAATTAGAAGCGAGAGCCTTGCGTAGCCAAAACAAAAAGGGTTCTTTCACAAACAAAAGATAGATAGATGCTGACATGAGCTTTTTTTGCAGCGCACGCCAGAATTGCTTGCAGATGGCAGAATTTTTTCCTACTTACTTGACAAATATCGTTATGTTTTGGACACTTCTCACAATATCTTTATAAATTATAGCCTATGCTATAATTTACAGCCTATGTATTATTCTGATGTATAAGCTATGTTACTGTAAAGTTTCATTAAAATCCATTCAGTTGTTTTTGCGTGAAAGACGCCCAAACATCCTCACAAACTTTCACATTTATAATATATATCTAGATTATATATAACTACTGCCTGTTATACGTGTTCTTCGCACAGGTGAATTGAAAAAATAAACAAATACAGATCGAAGGATAAAGAAGTTTTGCGTAAATTGGAAATTAAGCAAAAAAAAAAAAAAAAATAGCTTTTCGCATATCTCAGTTGAACAACAACAACAAAAAAAACTTATTTGTTAAATTTTAAATCTGAAAGTGTAATAGCTGATAAAAAGAACTTTTTTATTTATAACACCCCCGTAACTCCCTTGTGGATGGATTTTTGAAAATACCTTCCTAAGCTGATCTCTGCTCAGCAAGAGTAATATATTGTTACAAATTTTATGTAAAGAACACTTAAAATAGTGTAAATAAATTATATCTGGATGTGTAAAACGTTAATATTATTTTCTGTTGTATTTATTTTATGTTAAAATGGTAATATTCGCAAGCAACGCCGTTTCTTACATTATAATGACGATTCACTGGAAACATAGCGAAATGTTGGCGATAGAGCCAAGTTGGCATCATTTTTGGTGACCCTGTTGGCAACTTGGCGATTGATTGAACGGTTTAGAAGTTGATATGCTATAGCGCCACCTGTTAGGGAGCTGCAACAAAGAGGACAGCACAAAAACCTTCTGAACAAAAACAAATAAATAGACATTCAGAGTGATCGGTTGAACGGTGTTGGAGCGAAGCGATTTCATATATACAAACATCCATTTTTATATATATATAGATATAATTTTTAATATATATAACTATTTTACTAATAATTATATATAATACAACTGTACAGTTTTTATTATATTTGTACAAAATTACTATCGTGTTTGCAAAGTGTCAAAGTTAGATTAAAGCTCCACTAACATGACTAGGATATGCGTCATACCTGTGGACATATTTATTTACTTTTCATCACTCCAAATTTCAGAAATGGGTGAAATTTCGTGCAACTTTTAAGATTTATTCTATAAGGGAATAAGTAATTGGATGATTGGTGAAACCAAGTATTCGATGGCCTTGGTAGAAACAGCATGTTACGAACGTGAACAGATTGGGGGTAACAATTTTGGTTTTTATTTTTTTTTTTGTTTCTTTCATCGCAAGGTTTGATAACAAACCAGAATATTCTGGTTGCAATTGGATGTAGTCTCATTTTTTTAGCCAGTGGCGTAACTCCCGCATCGTGAAGAGGGGGGGGGGGTGAGGGACAGGCTTCCAGGGAGCCTAAAGACTGATTAACACCAAGTACGTATCCTTTGTAAAATTCGGCCTGGTGCCCAAAGTTTGACTTAGCAGGGGTCCCCTAATATATTCTCCGTTAAGCCACTGTCTTTAGTGGAATAGTAATGGTATTGTTAAATTAATGATATATCTAAACATGTTTTTTTTTGTCATTCCTAATTTCAAAATTTTCCTCCAGCTTTTTATTCTCTTAATCAATTAGCGATATTACTTTAGTCATGACAACGAGATCAAAAGATAAAAATTTTTCTATGCATTATAAGTTGATAGTTGAGGTGATGTGGTGGAAATATTACAATTAATTAGAAAATAATTGAAAAATTCTGAAAAGAAATTGGAAAGAAAGTTGATTTGGAGAAACAAAATTAAAGACATATTTGGGGAGATTGTTAAAATTTATAGCCACATTCTGAGTTTTAATGATACCAAAAATATAAAAAAGTAGATATTCCAAGAGTCTAAAAGATTTTAAAAGACGAGGAATTCATACACACTGATCTCTACTTCACACGTAAAATTCTTCTTAGGCAAAGATGTTATAAAAGAACAAATTAGAATACTAATATTTGTATTAGTGTTTTAATGAGAAAGTTATTTTCTTTTAAGACTACACAGTACTCTACAAATCTCAAAAATACGCCCAATTTTTTTTCTTTCTTTTTTTTTTTGCATTTTATTGTGGCTGTAGTGTTGTTTTACAAATGTTCGTTGTCAAATGCTGGTTCGTGTTTTAACTAAAACGTTGCGACCTTTGGACTGTAAATCAGGTTTATTATGAGATGGTGCTATTCGCACGCTGTTCCACGATGGAAGCTACAACAACAACTGAAGCGGAGGGTTACATCAAAACATTGGTGGAGGTGCTCAGTCGGCGGATGGCATTCGCGACAAAAAATAGATACAATTACGGACTGAACATCCTCCCCCCGCTGAATTACATTCAATCAATATACAGAATCACATAAATCAAAGAAGATATAAAACATAATAAACAAATAATGCTTTACATAAATCAAGGAAGAAACAATTTCACAAATTACATATTAATTGTCCAAGGGCAGAACACTCACCTTCCCAATGCTGCGTTTAATATTGCCCTTATTAGTTTTTATTTCCACTACGCGAACCTTCCCATCCATACCAGGAACTACACTGCTCAAAACAATTAGGGGAGCACATGATTTTAACAAAAGTAAGCAAAGATGTATACCAATAAGTAACATAAAATGAATCATCCATAATGTAAAGCCTACCAGGAAACGGAAGAAGAAAACTTTATATGCAAATCAAAGTTCATGACGTCAAAAACCAGAAAAAGGAGATAAGGGCAGAAATCGGGATGTTGCAGAAACGTCTGTTTTATTGCAGTAACTGTGAAATTCGATTGTGCAGTATTTTTTTTTTAGACAAGGTTACTTGAGAATGTCTCAACAACGTGATTTACCGGAATCCCCATGGCATGGCGTGTTATAGGCAGACTGGAATCCGGGCAAACACAACGTAGTGTCGCGGACGCTGTTGGAGTCGCCAGAAGTGTTGTTGCAAAGCTGTGGAATCGATTCCAAGAAACAGGAAATGTTAGACGTCGACCAGGGGCAGGTCGGCCACGCGCCACTACATCAACTGATGACCGGTATATACAGTTAACAGCCCGTCGAAACAGAACAGAGAAAGCTACGCAGCTGCAAAGACAGTTGCTCTTGGCAACAGGACGAAGGGTGTCCAGCCAAACAGTACGTAATCGGCTTCATGAGGGAGGGCTCTATGCACGTAGGCCAATGGTCTGCATTCCGTTGACCCCACGCCACCATGCGGCCCGAAGAAGATGGGCTGGTGAACATCGAGATTGGGAGCAACATGATTGGAGCCAAGTGCTGTTTACAGACGAGTCCCTATTCAGTCTAGAGTGTGACACCCGACGTGTTCTTGTATGGAGGGACAAGGGCACTCGAAATAACCCCGCATTCGTTCGTGAAAGGTCACAATACAGAAGAGCTGGTTGGATGGTATGGGGTGGAATCATCATAGGTGGACGTACGGACCTGCATATCATTCGGAATGGCACTTTGACGGGCCGAATGTATGCAGACGAGATACTTCGTCTTCATGTCATCCCTTACGCTGTAGCCATTGGAGATTCCTTTGTTTTCCAGGATGATAATGCTCGACCGCATAGAGCTCGTCTGGTGGAGAACATGCTTGAAGCTGAAACAACACAGCGTATGGAATGGCCAGCGTACTCTCCTGACCTGAATCCAATCGAGCATGTTTTGGACATGCTCGGACGACGCATTGCTGCGCGACCAAGGCAGCCTGCTACTGTCCGAGACTAGGAGATTGCACTTCTTGAGGAGTGGAACAGTATTCCCCAAAGTCTCATCGATAACCTCATCGCATCCATGGCAAACAGGTGTGCAGCAGTCCTAGCTGTTTGAGGAGACCACACGCCTTATTAAAACTCATGCATCATGTCTAAACAGTACCTTTTTTTATCGTTTACATGTAACCAAATTGTTGCCCTAAATTATCTTTTCATGTTTTTTCCATATTTTCAAAGAATTAAAGCTTAATTCCAAACTTTTTTACGCCTCTTTTCTGTATTGCGCATTGATACGCGTGTACTATGCATTGTATGTCAATACGTGGCTTTCTCACACGGTTTTCTTCAATTTTTTGCTTGCTCCCCTAATTGTTTTGAGCAGTGTAGCTTGGTAATGCGACCTAAGCTCCATTTATTTACAGGAAGGTTATCATCCTTTATTAGGACCATTGTATTTAGTTTCACGTTATCCTTGTGAAATTGCCATTTGTTTCGTTGCTGTAAATTGTTTAAATAATCGCGAGACCATTTTGTCCAAATATGTTGAACTATTTTTGTTAATTTTTGCCACCGAGAAAGTGTGTTTTCTGTCTTGTCTAACAAATTAGGTTCAGAAATGGAAGTAATGGGTCTTCCAATCAAGAAATGGCCTGGAGTAAGCACTTCCAAGTCGTCAATATCTTCTGACAAAGGAGTGATTGGTCTAGAATTCAGAATTCCTTCAATCTGTGTTATTATGGTTAAGAATTCTTCCAAAGTCATCTTTAGGTTTCCTACAGCTCTTTTTAAATAAAATTTGAATGATTTAACTCCTGCCTCCCAAAGTCCACCAAAATTTGGTGCTCTAGGTGGCATGAAATTCCAAGAAATCCCTTCAGAAGAAAGATAAGAGGAAAGTTTTTCTTCGGTGAAATTTTAAGAGATTATGTAACCTTTTTAATTCTCGATTAGCTCCAACAAAGTTTTTGACATTATCTGATGATATAGTAGCACATTTCCCGCGTCTAGCCACAAAACGCTTCAATGTAGCAAGGAAGGCGTCTGTGGTCAAATCCGAGACAATTTCGAGATGGACGGCCTTTGAGGCTAAGCAAACAAAAATGGCTACATATATCTTTGAATGTTTTGATATTGGGTTTCACAAATTTCTTCTTCTAAACTATTTTCTAAACTATGTTTTAATGAGGTTTCCTCTACCTTTTCAATTTCCCAAAATGCTTGCAATTGTTGATTAAGATTATCTGAATTTATTTCCGCATTAATAGCTAAGCCACAATATGATTTTTCCTCAAATTTATCGAAACTCCCTACAACAATGTACCCGAAAACAGTCTCTTGAAACAGCCATTTTTCGCATGGCGATCGAAATTTATTGGGTCTTAATAATTCAAAAAAGAGCTCGCACCCAATAAGCATATCTATTTCTCCTGGTATACCAAAATCTTTATCCGCGAGATCAATGTTCGAAGGAATGTTTACTTTAGTTGCATCCATGCGATGGATAGATGTTGTAGGGACGATTAATAGTTCTAACGGCGTTGAAAAGTCTCCAATTTTATTTTGAATCACCGTTTTAACCTTTTGTTTAACTCTAAGGGTTATTTTACCTAACACCGAAATAGACGCGTTTATTTTTTATTTTTTCAGAGGGAGTTTATTAGCCAGCCGTTGTCGAATGAAGGAAAGATGAGATCCTGAGTCTAAAATCGCTTTGCAGGGGAAAAGCTGACCCTCTGCCCCCCTGAGGTAAACCATTGCAGTCGGGAGTAAAATATTTTTCTTTTCTCCCACACAGTTCGAAAACGTATAAGAGTGATCTGGGGTTGTTGACCCTTGCATATTCGGTAGGGGTGTTAGTTCGTTAGCTAATGTCGTGGAGAGGGGTGAAGGAATCGCTTCAAATATATGTAACGATGTATGATGACCTTTATTTACAAACGGAACAAGAGTTTTTCGATTTACAATCCTTAATTTTATGATGTTCCTTTAAACAATTGATGCACAAATTAAGGCGTTTTATTTGATTTAATCTATCGGATACTTTCATATTTTGATAAGCGCTGCACTTATAAACCAAATGAGGCAGTTGACAGATTGCACAAGAATTTGATGAATCATTCGAATTAAGAAATATTTTACCTTTATGGAAGGGTACTTGTTTTTGTTTATGAGTAATAGGAGCAGAACGATTAATACTATCTATAGTTTGGCTTCTTTTTTCTAAAAACATTATAAATGTATCTAATTCAGGAATTTGATTTGAAGCAATGGATTGTTCGAATTTGTTTACGAGTTTCTCGATCTATTTTTTTCAGAATGATATTAAGCAATATAAGATCCGATAAATTATTGCGTTAAAACCTAAGAGTTTTAAAGCTCTGATATTCTTGCTTATAATATCTGTCATGGTTCTAATATCTCGAGCTGATTCGCTTGTTAACTTTTCTATTTCTAATATAGCATTAATATGAGTCTCAGTAAGGAGACACTTATTTTCAAATCTAGTTTTTAATGCTGTGATGAGCGATTCAAAGGAATCATCAACTGCTTCAAGTAGTTTGGCATCACCTTGTAATGACGCTTTCAAATAATAAAGTTTTTGTGACTCGCTCAAGTCATTGTTATTACTTATAATGTTATCAAATTGTGATTTAAAGCTAGGCCATTCGTCGTATTTACCTCTAAATACCGGTAAAGGTATTTCCGGCAGTTTTATTTCTAATTTCAGTTTAGAATTAGTTTGAGATATTGCATTTTCATGATTATGAACAGAACTAACAGAAGATTTAGCAATAAAAGAATTGAGAATATCTCTAATTCTTACCTCCAGCTCCTTTAGTCTGTCCTCCATACTTTGTATGTCAGCTTCTATCACTTGCAGTTCCGATTCACTAATATCCTTGATATCATAGTACTGATCCTTTAATTCATCAATCTTTCTGTTCATTTCTTGGACACGTTTCAGTTTAATATCAAGTTTTGTCGGAGTATGTGATTCCCTGATTCTTCTACGAAAGTTTCTATCTTAGTTATGGCGCCTTTGATTGCACGCTTCGAATTATTAAGTTTATCCATTTTTTTTTCTCCGGCTCGACGGACCAAAAATGTAGTGTTGTTTTACAAATGTTCGTTGTCAAATGCTGGTTCGTGTTTTAACTAAAACGTTGCGACCTTTGGACTGTAAATTAGGTTTATTACGAGATGGTGCTATTCGCACGCTGTTCCACGATGGAAGCTACAACAACAACTGAAGCGGAGGGTTACATCAAAACATTGGTGGAGGTGCTCAGTCGGCGGATGGCATTCGCGACAAAAAATAGATACAATTACGGACTGAACAGTGGCTCATATCATTATGCAGCTTGCTAACAAATTTTTTGATCCGATAACAAATTAGTTTTTCAGATATTTGAAGTCTTCTGAGCTTAGGTTTTGGTTTCGGTTTCCTTTTAAATCATTTTTCCACTCTAAAATTGAAGTAATTAAAAAATTGTTTGAGTAGAGAATCATTTTCAGTGTGAAATAGTTATTAATTTCAATTTTCATTCCTAAAATCCTCTCTGCTTGATTATGTTTTGAATTTTTTGAGTTCTCATAGTTACTTAATTCAGATTGACTTCAAGGACAACTTTTGTTTTAAAAAAAGTTTATATAATTTAGAAGCTTTATCACATCAATTTTTTCAAGTTGAGATATGCCACGGCCAAAACGTTCTCAGGTTTCTATGAGAAACAATATTTCAAAGGGAGGCAATACTGCTGAAAATGATAAATCTAAACGTAATCTCTCTCAGTTGATACTGCAATTAGACTTCTAAATACAGGTATTGCTGATAAAACTGAATATTTCCATCATGTACTCGTGTGTTGTGTGTCAAGAGTGTTATCTCAAGCGGCTCAAAATTACGTCATCCAACGTGTATAGCCCTTGTATAGCTTCAAAATGTGATGCCAATAAATAATCAATCATTCAACTTATAAAGAATGGTCAAAGAGAGTTTGGCGCGCTAATTATTTCCATTTAGTCAATTCTTTTTTCGCAATATGCTTCGAAAATTTTACCTTCTATAATCTGAAGTCAGTAAAAGTTTATGCATTAAACAAGTAAAAAAAAATTTTTTTTAAGTCAATTTCCACTTAGGTCAGCAAAGAAAATTTTTATTTTAGTTACTTATTATTAAATAGTTACAATTAATATAAATATATAATATATAAATAGGACATAATCACAATATTAAGTGACAAAATAGAAATGATTTTTCCATTTTTCTTTCTATGTATGGTGTTAGACAATTTTTTTTCTGTTTGTTACTATTTATTCATTAATTAAATTTAACTATTCTAATAAAATAGTATAGTGAGAAAGAAATTACATTCATAGAAATTAGTCCATTCAAGGTGGGACTCGAACCTACGACCTTTGGATTAGAAGCCCAACGCGCTACAGGGACCCACCAAACGACTTTCCTTTTTATTTATGCTGTTGGACTATTATTTTTGTTTGTTACTATTTATTCATTTTTTAATTTAATTAATGAATTAATGTTTGAAAAAATGTATAAACATATCAAGTGTCATTCACTACAAGTTTAAAAAATGTATTTGAACTTGAATGGATGAATCGAAATTATATTTTGTTAATGATTGAAAATTTGAGCAAGATATATATATATATATATATATATATATATATATATATATATATATATATATATATATATATATATATATATATATATATATATATATATAGGGAGAGAGGGAACTACTGGTAGAGGAATTGAAAAAAGGTAAATGAATTAAATATTTATAAAGTAAAATAAATGATATATCGTCGGCCTAATTATCAGACTGCGTAACTCCAACGGCATAACTGATTTGATATAGGAGTGTAACGCGCCAAGCGCTTTTTGGCGCGCTTCCTTAATCGTGCCCAGCAGTGGTTGTTATCGGGTTTCATGAAATCCAAGACGACGGCCTAGCGTCTCCCTTTTGTTTTGTCTACGCCATGCCTCAGTGCGTGTTCCACTTTTAATTTATTCCTTCGATCAGTGTTATCACTATTTTTTTATTTCATAATAAAACTAGATTTCGAAGGGAGAGGTGGTGGCAAGATTTTAACATAAAATAAATACAATAGAAGGTAATATTAATGTATTACACTTCTAGATATAAATTATTTACACTATTTTAAGTGTTCATTACACAAAATTTGTAATAATATCGCTCGATAAAAATATCAAAGTAAACCAAATTGTAATATTATCGTCTATCTTGGCGAACATAAACAACAAATTGACGCCTAGCCCTACTGTATCAAATTTGCATCCCAGATGGAGTTAAGCAGTCTGATAATTAGACCGACGATATGATGATATATGAGTTAATTCAGCGGTGCAACAGCCCATGAAGGCCAAAGCTTACTGTGCACGTATCATTATATGTGACCTTGGGCCCTGAGGTGCATGAGCAGATGTTCCGATCAGGTGGCCAGTATCGACCTTGCCGAGCCCGAAGTTTGAACCTCTGAACTGTGGTGTGGAAGCGCAATGCACTACCACATAGCCACTGGGCTTCCGTATATGAGCTATACTATTCTAAAGTTATGAATATTGAGACATTTTTCTGTTTGAAAATGTGTTCCGATTTTGAATCCTATTTCCTGAGGTATGAAGCGATGCCAGCTTTCTTCTTTCTGTGTAACAATTTTTGTTTTAAGCGAAGCTTTCTGCTGACCAGCAGATTCATTCTAATATTTGATGGGCACTAAGTCGTTCGTTTAGTTCAATACTTCTGTAACTCTTTCAAATTGAACAACCTAAGTAAATATTTAGCTAAAAACTTAATGGTACCTGGAGAAAAATTCGTATCGATTTTTGGGAGATATCATGCTGAGATCCTCTAGATAACAGCCTAGTCAGCTTTTCCTACCCTATGAAGTCGAGGCTCAAATGTCCTCTTGATGGCATGGTGTGAAAATTAGGAGAGTGGTGTGTATGCACACTCAGGTGTCATCCTCGTCACTTGACCATGGTTCAAAATTACGAGGCCATCAATAGCCCTCGAGCAACTTTGTGTATATCGTGTGACGTTTATAGAATTCTCACTCACTTTCTCTCTTTACCCTATGCAATTTATTAATTTAGAATATAGTTGTTTTGTAAATATCGTTTTTATCTAGAATTAAAAAAAGGATATTTCGAAATTTGTAAGAATATAAAAAAAATGCCGAAAACATATTTTTTAAGGGTTTTTTCTTTGCTTTACAAGGGGAAGGGGATTTAAGTTAGGAATCTTGGAGCTCTTGTGAGACCCCCTCTCTCCCACATCTTAATTTTATTTGTAGTTAATTTAAATTTAATTAAACCTCTCATTTTTTAATTTTCAGCTTATTTTTTCATTGTCAATTTTTTCTCTCTTAACTCTTAATATTATTTCTTCAAAAATATATGTTATGAGTTATATTAGAAATAATCTCGATTGTGTATCCTTGCATTTTATGCTCTGTTAAGACAAACAACAAAAGTTTTTATATTGATATAAGATTTAATGAATTAAAAGTTTTTTTGAAGCAAATAAAGTCTCAGATGTGGTTCGTGGTGTTTACCATAGGGTAGTAAAAGCATAAAATAGGTTAGCATCTCTGATTCTTAATATTTGGAATTCACCATCAAACATTCAACAAATATTTATTACTTGAAAGATTTCCGATGCGAAGGAATTTTCCATAAACTCATTGATTTCAGGATGCGATCCTAGGGTGTCAGCCACCCGCGTGCAAAGATCTAATGTCCTGCCCTTCTAGAGAATTTTCCATATTATGACTAATACTTAACGTTGACATAAACTCATCTACCTGTATAAGAGTAAAACATTAATAAAAATGCGAATACACACAAAAATCACTTCTTCCCTTTGTTCAATTCCTACTATTAGCTCACACTTCAATTTATTTATTTATCTTCGTGGAATTTTTAATTGTTAATAAAATACATTTTAAAGCACTCAATTGAGCTGAAATTATATATGCATGATTATTTTGGATGACAATACAATAATTTAATTATAATTTAAAAAAATTAATTGGTTAAAACTAATTATTTAAAGATTTACAAAAACAGCCACGTTGGCATCATTTTTGGCGACTTAGCGACCATTTTGGCGACTTGTGTCAAAACTTGAAAAGGTTATTTTCTCATTTCAAAGCGCTCATTAGAGCTGAAATTTTATATACACGATTGTTTTGGATGACAATACGATATTTTAATGACAATTAATAAAAATTAATTACCACTTAATGTTGAGATTCTGTCATATGTATATACATATTTATAGTAATTGTAACTATTTAATAAAAAGTAGCTAAAATAAAATTATTCTTTGTTGATCTAAGTAGGAATAGACTTAAATTTTTTTTTATATAACTTGTGTGTTTTTTCTTTCAAAACTGTGAGGCTATTTTTCAATTGAAAACTTTTAATTTCCCTTAATGCATATCGAATTTAAAGACTTCTATGTTTTAGGTAATATTAACCATATTAGATATTTTCGTAAATAAACTTTCTCAAAAATAATTTTTGTGACACCTTTGTTAAACATCGTTCCACAGTGTGCCGCCAGTGCCGCTGATAAGCAAGAAATTTTTTTTCTGTTGTGGTATTGCCGACTGTGACATGAATTTTGTTATTATAGGAAGGATGTGTGTGTAAAGCAGCGTTTCTCTCTCAAACCGTGAGGCACGCCCCCCTTGTAGAGCGTGATAACTCTACGAGCATGTTGAAAAATCGACAGCAAAAGATTATTTTAAAAAAAATCACTAATTTAATGCAAGAAAAAAACACTCTGACGTAATAAAAAATAAAATACACATCTACACTGATATAATACACTTATAAATGCACCAGAACTGCTCAATGTATTTTATAATTAATTTAACAATACTAAGTTACAAGATACTAAGTTACTACAAGCAAATGATTATCAGTGACCCCATGGTCTTATCATACATAAAATTATATACAAAAATCAATACTTATTTTGATAATTTGTATGGCTTGTAATTAGTGTCGATTAAAAGTTACGCGATTCGCTCCTCAATGCTACCATTTTCTACATAGGCATGCGTATGTGATGTTTGGGGGGGAGGAATAAATAAGCAAATCCTCTGAAATAAGTACATCCTTCTCAAACACACTGTCAAGGTTCTTTTGTTGCATTCCAAAGCCTTCTGAATAATTTTATGGATTGCAGTGCACAGAAAAGACCGTACTTCGGACAGACGTATATGTACGCCCGGAGGAAAGTAACGCTTTAGCTGAGCGAGAAATTTATATACGACGGTGGCACTTAAGAGGTTTAAGTCGTATTATAGCTTTAGCATGAAAGTATAATATAATTGAATTCAATACTTTGTTATTGTATGGAGGGGGCGCGATGAAAATTATGACTAAATATTGGGCCGCAAATATTGAATGTTTGAGAAGCACTGGTGTAAAGAGTAGACATTGATGGACAATGGATCAACGCATTGTGCACTAGCATTCTATTTTTCTTAAGCTCTGCTATGCTAACGGGAAATCGAGACTTATTTTGATTTTTCAATAACTATTTAAAATTCAGCACACATATTTATTCGACTTATTACAAGTTTTATTTTGAGAAATTGGTAAAAAATTTTTCTTGATTTACAAAATTATATGCAGCCTACTACCGCTACTGGCTAGAATCGGCTCGGACTGATTTATTATATCTTTACTAACAGACCAAGGCTGCCGGAAAAATATTTAGTATTCCTTTGTTTTAAACACTTTTAAACGTTACAATTTAAAAAGGTGATACAAAAATTCAATGAACATATATCAAATAACACTTATTTCATCAAATATATCTTTCCAATTGATATTTCTGCTAGTTTCAGTATGAATAGATTTCGCTTGACCTCCAGTAAATCAAGGATGACCAGTGCGACTAGCAGGTGTTAATTTTGAATAGCACGGACTATTATTAGTTGTGTTAGTCATGAGCTAGATAAGTAACAGTTCAAAATTTGTATCTATTTTTCAATTTAAATAATAGTGTATATTTATAACAAGAACACATTTTTTTCATGACTTTCTGCTCGCAGTAATAAAAGCACTCAACCTTATTTCGATTCTTATTTTTGTGAAAACTATATAGAGTAACAACTGTCTCTTAGGGTTTTGTTTTGCTTGAATTATATTGATATCGTTGAACCATATTTTAATGAGCAACAGATAATGAACTTTATACATATAAAATATAAGCTTCCTGAGTCAGCATGTGATGGTTTCAGTTTCCATAAACATTATATACAGTTTAAAAGTTGGATTTAATGATTTAATGCAGGGGTGTCCAACACGCGGCCCGCCAACTCTTTTTTTAAAATTTTTTTTTAAAAATCAGGTTTTTAAAGTTTTTTATTTTGAAATTTATTTTAGGGGAAATTATATAAATAAATCTACAATGTATTTGCCTATTACCTGTTCTTGCTTTAAGATAAATCCTTTTTGATAATAGAAATGTCCTTTAGATTAAAATAGATTTATACTTTATCAAATAGTTACATTTGATTTTATTAAAATAAATTACTTTTTTAATGAATCTCTAACTGCATTATGCATATCCTTTGTTCTATTGATGGTACATGATTCTCTGTGTGTACGACTCTCATTTCTTCTCCTCCTTTTCTGTTTGGAGGGCCCAAAAAGTAAGAGGCAGTCAGAGATATTTTTTTAAAGTTTAAAAAAAGTACTCAGGATGGTTAAGATAAAGGGCAATGTATACTTAATCGTTTGCGAATGATATGACAATCAAATTTCAACAATGAGTAACGGAAGATCAATTCAAAAGGAACACCATTATTTTCAAGAAAATGGCAACTGTAATATTTTAAACATTATTTGATCATTTTATGATTATATAATATAATCATTATTATATTATCTATGCCTGAATACATGAAAAATAATGAAAACAATAATAAAAATTCATTTTGTTTTAAATTTTTACTCCAATACATTTTTTTTTGTTTCCAAATCTGATATAAAAATACATAATTTTATGTGCGGCTCGCGAGATTAAAATGTTTTTCCGAAGTGGCCGGCAAGGCAATTTGGGTTGGAAACCCCTGATTTAATGTATGAAGTCGTCAATAATCATTCGACATTTTCTGACTGAACTCAGTTCTAAACAAATAGACTAAAGCAGCTTTTCTGAAACTGTGGGGTGCGCTTCCCTAGGGGGTCGTGATAACTCTACGAGGGGGGAAGAAAAGGAATAAAAAAAATAAGAAAATCCTTCGCAAACTCTGTCAAGGTTCTTTTATTGCATTCCAAGGCCTTCGGAATAATTTTATGGATGGAAGTGCACAGAAAAGATCATACTTTGGAAAGACGTATATATACGTCCGGGCAATTAACAAACAGGTTGAGTAAAACGCATATATACGTCGGTGGCACTAAAGACGTTAAAGTCGTTTTGTAATTTTAGCGTCAAAGTATTGTTTTATTGAATTCAATGCATTGTGTTATTTGTATGGAGGAGGGGGGGCTTGAAAATTATGTTCAAATATTGGATCGCAAATATTGAAAGTTTGAGAAACCCCGGTCTAAAGAAATAATTTTCGATGTTATAAAACCTTTTTTTTGTTTTGTTAATCATTTCATTATAAAAAAGAAGCCCTTGTGCAATAACAGGTCTAATAGCCTAGGAAAGTTGAAAAAACTAACAAAATAACATATTAAAAATTTTTTTTAATGTAATATAAAAGGCGATGCTACATACATATTGCTTTTTTTATATTCATCTTGCGTATTTTGTTAGATTGTAAGAAATTGGGAAATGTTAAAAACACAGAAAAATCCGTTAGCTAATGCGAAAAGTGTTTGATTAATATACAAGATTGGCATAAATGATTCATTCGTTTTGAAAAGGCTGTATTTTCAAAAGTATTACTCGTACACACATGAAAAATGCATGAAAAGAACAATAAACTCACCGTTTGTATTCTATTCCAAGGAAAATCCATTTCCAGCCATGACAAATAGAAGAGATTCGTCAAAGATGAATGTTTTCTGTGCAGTGTCACAAAATAAAGTTGTGTTGGGCGTTTTCTTCTCTTAGCAAACTGTGACTGGTAAATGTTAAATAGATATGTGGTAGTTGGGGTTGTTCCCACAACTTGGTGCTACCTTCAGGGATTTTGTCTTCCAGCAAGACTCGTTCCTCACCCCTTGACACATTATTGATGAGAATGACCAAGCTTTGTTCTCTTGGCCTTTTAGATCTCCTGATTTAACGTCCTGTGAGGGTAAGTTAAGAATCTTGTTTACGAATCCCCACTAACGCAATCCTTAATCAAGCTAAAAAAACTCATCAGTGCTGCAGTGCATACAATAAACAGGACTATGCTTCAAAATGTATGGAATGTGCTCCATCATCATCTGGATGTGTTTCGCGCGGAGACTTTTTTAGATTTGATGAGTTTGTGGTTCTTTTCATATATTTTTCATGTGTGTACGTGTAGTACTTTTGAAAATATAGCCATTTCAAAATGAATGAATCATTTGTTCAAACCCTGTATTGCAAGTTGGAATTCACAATGTGATACATTTGGCAGTGGAGAGCATTTTCATTCAGTGAGCATATATGTGTGCGTCACATTGAAAGGTAGTGGTAATGGGGTGAACTTGACATTCAGGTTGTGGATGAGTATTTTTAAGCCGAATCGCGCATGTTTGAATTATCGCAAGACTTTTAAGATAGAAGAGATGACGCATGCCAAATTTGTCGGAGCTTAAATTTCTCACGTTAGCGTGATGTGTATGGGAAGAAAAATGCCAGCCCAATTGCTGATCTCGTCACTTGACCGTGGTTGATGATTATGAGGCAAATCAGAACTTGAAAGAATGCTCTATTTTCTTAATAGTGAGTGAGGGTATCCTTGGTATAATAATAATAATAAGGCAATCTGAACGCGATAATGTTAATCAGTTATTGGGCGAGGGGGTAATTGTCCCTCTTTGAACATGAAATGTTTTGGGTGACGGACCTAGTAATTTTGATCCATGATGAAATGTTGATGAGAATGGCTGAACTGGCGCTCCATATTCCTAACTTCCACACCATGCCAACGACGTGAGGACTTTGAGCCACAACACAATCAGTTATTGGAGCCTATCTAAAAAAAGAACAAAAATAAAAAGATAGCAGTACTATCGCGTCAGAAAAATAAATATTTATAGAAACACTTTGGAGCTCTTAAATCAGTGCAATGCCTTCATCAGTGCTTATAATTCTTTTAAAAAGTATGTTATATAGGAAATATAGTGTTAAACTTTCAGTTTTGGATTGAGTGTGGAGCATTTGGTTTTATTTCATTTTATTATTCTATAATTGCTTCCAAGAAATCATCAATGCAGTTCCAGATCTTACAATAAAAACTTAACCTAACTCAGTGGCGCGAAAGTCCATGAAGGCCAAGGCCTACTGTGCCCAACTCAGCATACGCGACCTTGGGCTCTGAGGTGCATGAGGTCAGATGATCAGTCTGACACGAAACCCCAAGCATTACGTTCCCAAGAAAACTTGGTACTCATTTATTGACCCATTGAAGGGATGAAAGGCTGAGTTAACCTTGCCCAGCCCGGGATTTGAACCTCGGACCTGTGGTGTGGAAGTGCGATGCATTAACAACTCAGCCATTGGGCTTCAGATCTTACAATGTGTATTAGAATTCAAGCATGTTATTCAAGATTTTTATAATGAAAATAATGAAATTTAACTATATTTATTTAGTTCTTGCTTTTCTTTTAAAATCTTTGCAAACAAGTTTCCTAAAGTTATTTTTTCAACTCCTACTATTAATTCACTCTCTCCTTATATGTACACACACATATACATCCTAATATATATTATAAACGCGAAAGTTTGTGAGGATGTTTGGGCGTCTTTCACGCAAAAACAACTGGATGGATTTTAATGAAACTTTACAGTAATATAGCTTATACACCAGAATAACACGTAGACTATAATTTATAAAGATATTGTGTGAAGTGTCCAAAACATAACGATATTTGTCAAGTAAATAGGAAAAAAATCTGCCATCTGCAAGCAATTCTGGCGTGCGCTGCAAAAAAGGCCACGACAGCATATTTGAAATAACACTTTCTGTTTTGTCTACGCAAGGCGCTGGCTTCTAATTTTTTCAAGTGATCAGTGTAATCTCTATATTTTTTTTATTTCAAAATAAAACTAAGTTTTGAAGGGATAGGTTGTTTTAAACCCCTCTTTACTTGCTGCTATTCATTTTTTTCATGTGTGAACCATAAGAAATTGATCCTTATTTCAAAATAAATACTTTTATCGCTTCTGGTACTTAAAGTAAATAAATTTGTCTTTCCCACTACATCATTTGGACAAATTTGTATAATTTGTTTGTGGTTAGTAGTTACTTATAATGCTATAATTTTAATTGAATAGGCAGATATTGCATTTTTTAAGTATAAAAATAATAATAACTACTGTATTGTATTTTTTGGTAGATAAAGGGTTAAAGTGTATCCCTTCCTTACACGGCGGGTCTTTCAAAGTTCTAATAAAGCTCGAGCTATGAAAGTAGCTAGACATTTGCCAACTTGACTCTATCGTCAACATTTCGCTATGTTTTTCATTGAATCGCCATTATAATTTAATAAACGGCGTTGCTTGAGAATATTAAAATTTTAACATAAAATAAATACAACAGAAAGTAATATTGATGTATTACATTTTCAGGTATAAATTATTTACACTATTTTAAGCGTTCATTACACAAAACTTTTAACATTGTGCTACTTATGTTGTGCAGAGATCAGCTTATGGAGGTGTTTTCGAAAATCGACCCTCAAGAGAGTTACGATAAATAAAAAAAAAAAAAATCCTTTTTATCAGCTATTAGATCTAAAGACTTAAAATTTAACAAAGGTGTTCATAAGGTAAAGGTGTTTTTTGTTGTTCAGCTGAGATATGCAAAAAGCTTTTTTTGTTTTATTTGCAATTCACGTAAAATTAGCTCATTAAAAACTTCTTTATCCTTCCATTTGTATTGTTTAATTTTTAAGTTCACCCGTGCGAAGAACGGGTATACCAGCTAGTATATATATATATATATATATATATATATATATATATATATATATATATATATATATAACTTGTTTTCAAACTTTTAATCGTTAATAAAATATTTTCTATTCATCCATTCAAGTTCAAATACATTTTTTTAAAACTTGTAGTGGATGACACTTGATATTAATACAATTTTTTCAAATATTAAGTCATTAATTAAATTAAAAAATGAATAATTAGTAACAAACAAAAATAATAGTCCAAACCTTATATAGAAATGAAAATTGCAAGGAAAATCGCTTTCTGTTTTGTCACATAGTATTGTGATTCTGCCATATTTATATACATATTAATATTAATTGTAACAATTTTATAAAAAGTAACTAAATTAAAATTTTTCTTTGTTGACCAAGTAGGAATTGACTTAAATTTATATAAATATATATATATATATTACTTGTTTTGAGGCTTGATAATTAATTATTTGATATTTAATGCATTTTCTTGTCAGAAAGTGCGATAAAAATATCTTTAAAAGATAAATTTTTTTTTCAAATTTTAAAATAATTTTTTTATTTAATAGAATCGAACTAAAGCAAAACATGGTTGTATTTTCCATGGTCACCTTTTACGACTCAAGTCTATGTATTGTTCCAGACAAAACGCCTTTTTTACTTTCACTTCCATACCATTTAATCTAAGTACTTCTTGGAAGAAAAACTTCCGATAAAATCTTGGCACCTAAAATTTTTGTTTCAAATTTCGTTTACCAATCGGAAACTGCATCCATTCTAGGAATCTAGGCTTTCCTGTTAATGACGCAACATCTGTTGCCACCAATGAGTGATCTTCCATTCGGAGGTTACTTAAGGTGAAAATCTGTTGGCGCGTGTGTCCAGTTTGATATCATCCACAGACATGTTGTGGATCTTGGTTTCTCTTTTTGCTGTCGTCCTTAGTGAGACTCCTCGGCGTAAGTAGAATATTTTCAGTTCTTAAATCAAGTTAACGTTATATTAAAATCGGGAAGAATTTTCTATTTTATATGCGACTTAATTTTGTTTCCTTTGCATATTCAGAAATATCATTATTTTTGTTGTAAATCAAATGAGATTCCATAATTGCATTTTCATGTGTATCGTTTTTACACTTTTATGGCTCCTTTAATGATAGTCATATAGATTCACTGGAGATATTTTTTTTGTGTAATAAAGGTTTCATGGTGTTTGGGAAACATTATTGAAATTAAATTGCTTTGAGATCATGATATTGCTATCTCCGTGTATTTTATTCAGACTTATAGAATAATATCAAAAAGATTTTCTAAAGTATCCGACCACTTGTGATAACTTTTTTTAAAAAAAATGGAGATATGGGAAATTTTTTTTGCAGTTTTTAGATTTATTTTGTATATTTTAAGAAAAATATGCTAAAATTAAAAAGAGAAAACGAAATTATTATTACTAAAATCGGAAAAAAATGTTAAAAATTTGCAAAAAATTACATAAACGGGGCTTATTCTGTAGTTAAAGTTTATGAACAAATTTTCAATTTTGATGTGTGGCTTTGCTATTCCTTTTTGAAAGGACCTTCAGGATATGAGATTTTTTAATTTTAACAAAATCTAGAACACTTTATTTTAGTTGTTATATAAAATTGCTTGAAAAAACAGTGATTATAGTCACATGAGGGCTGTAAGTTTTGTAATAAAACAGTGATTGATAAATCTGAAGGTTGAAACCTTTCCACTATTATACAGAACATACACAAAAAATTTCAATGTTTTATTTTCAAAACTTTTTAAGCAATCACTGTACCCTTTGGGCATTTTCAAAAAAAGATCAACAATACATTTCGAGTAAAACGATTTTAAGGTATGATATCGTGCTAAAAGTAGTGCATCTGCCTTTACTATAACACTTGCAATTTTTGTTCTAGAGAATAGAACGTGGTATTTTTATAAAGCTTATAAGATGGCCTATAAGACAAAATAATAAAAAAAATGTGTCTATTTTTGGAAAAAATCACAACTTTAGGGTAGTCGGATACCTTAAATAAGAAAGAAAAAAATTGATTTAAAATAATGTATACCGGTGGTCCCTCGTATAACACGGTTAATTAGTACCGTGTAAAATCGAAACCGTGTTATACGAGACTCTTTTTGTTTGTTTATCTAAATTATTATTTTATTTATTTATATGTGTATGCACATACCATAAATCAGGACAATATGTACCGTGTTTCGTATGTATCGAAACCGTACCGTGTTATTCCAAACTTTGAAATAACATAAAGCAAGGCAATGTGTACCTTTTTATATCTAAGTCAAGTCTTAAGGCTTATGACTTTGGTATGACTTTATGCCTAAGGCAATTTTGTGATAACTGAAATTTCGCTCCAATAAAACATACAAATGAAAAAGTAAGTCAAATTTAAGTTTTTAATTAAAAACAAAAAGATGAAATACAAAATTTAAAATTCAATAAAAAACATATTCAAAAATATTCTTTATAAAATAAATAGAAACACAACTTATTAGGATCACAAAATTAATTTACCTCTTCACTTTCATAAAAAATTACAGTTAATCTATTTTTTCCCCTCAAAGTTTCGATCTTACAATTCTTTCCGAATTTATGTGTAAGGTGCTAAAAATTTTGCAAATCTCTTTAAAATTTTCTGCTACTTACAACTGAAGGATCTTTTTCAACAACAACAAACAATAATTTTTTAGCTACAGCTATTCCTTCTTGCAGATCAATTAAATTTAAATATGCAACCCATGCAATATTACAAACATTTTCGGAATCATCATGGGGGCGCTATGTAATATCGAATCCTAGTATAATAATAGCAAATTTTGTGCCGTGTTTTACAAGTATCGTGATATACAAGATACGCCTACATACAGTTTTCTAATTTAGATTGAGTTGATAAAAATTGACTGAATTCAAACAATACTTGTAGAACATATGATTCTTTAATTTTTATAAAATTTTATCAAAATAGTATGTTTTTAAACAAAATAATAAATCATTAGCTAAGTTCAAGCTAAACCTTTTCAAACTCAATCACTACACTGTATGAAATTAACAAATATGGTATGAGTTTGTGAAAAATTCTTGAATTTTTTTTTTTGGCGTACACAGAAAATGAATTTAAATATTTCATGTACTAAATCAAACGTTGTACATAGAATGTAATTTATTATACATCTATACGTTAAATATCGCCATCAACATTATTTGATAGAATCTTTTATACAAATATTTTTTAATTAAAATGAATCAAACTTAACAAATGCAATGTAATTATTTTTATTAACTAATAATCAGAATTGCCATTACTTTAATTTATTAAAAATTTGAAAGCCGTTTTTTTAAAAAAATTAAATACGAAAAAATATATATTACATCAATAGCGAAAGTATACAAATACATGTGAAACTCAAGACCTTCACTTTCAAGGTGAACGTTCTAATGACACATTTTCCTGCTGAATCTCGTTTTGTCAGAAGTTTGCGCTTTTTCTCATTGGGGAAATCTAAAAATAAGACTGATTGTTAGAGTTGCGAGGAAAACCAGAGATCATAAAGAATCGATTGTTCTATTTGAATAAAATTCCAATTCAGTTTTTGATTCTGAAATATTTCATTTTTGAAATTTTGGTTAAATTAATAATAAGATTTTTGTTCGTTGTATTCATGACATTAAAAATTTCGAAGATATTACCGTATGTACTTGAATCCAAGCCGCACATTTTATTTCCAATATTCAAGCTACTTAAAATTTGTTGCGTCTTAGAATAGAATTAAAATAATGCGTTGGATGGGACAATGAGTATAAAATAGTTTAGAACCTGTAATTGCTCTACTTATCACTTTTTCCACAAAGACTTATTCAGACTTTGGGGTGCGGCTTGGATTCGAGTAAATACTGTATTTTTTTTTCTTTTTTTTCTGTAATGGGGCTGCGTATTGGTATTTCTACCTTTGCAGACCTAGTACTTTCCCCAGGAGCTGGAATCACTTTTTTTTAGTGTGGCACCATTTAGGCAATACCAATTACCGCAAGTAATTTTGACGCTCAGTTTCTTCCCCAGAGGGAGGCACCTGAGCCCTGCCGATGCAAAATTTGTTCTTAGGAATTTAATTTTGTAGAGAGCATCTAAGCCAAACGGACACTCAAGGAATCTTTTTCATGCAGTGTAATCATACGACATGGCTACTGTCGATTTTCTGCATGAGGAAAATCCACAAAAAAAATTGGGCCGGGGTCGAACCCGCAGTCTTGGGGACAGAAGACCAGCAACAAACCAACTACGTCACCCAGCCAGCTGTAATTTATTTCTAAAATACTTACCGTAAAATCCAGCGTATAATGCGCACCGCCGTATATAACGCATACCTATACTTTCAAGCTGCAATTTTTAATTTTTAGGTATATTTGCCGTATAACACGCACCCACTTTTTCAAGAAGAAACCTGAAATATACCTGTTCAATTCTCTTATGTTCTGAAGTCCTTTATTCGAGTTATTATTACAAGCTTTAAAGAAAATAGTATACTGCAACTGTTCATAAGGAATGTCCTTTCTTTTAAATAAACAGTATTTCGATATATATAGAAGAGTCTAATTTTTTTCTATGCTCCTTTTATTTTTAAATCACTCATTTTTATATCCATCGTATAACGCTCATCCGTAAGTTTCGGTCTTATTTTTTATGTTCAAAGTGCGCGTTATAAGCCGGATTTTACGGTACTTCTGTTTTAGTTTTATGAAAAAAATAGATTTAAAAATATAATACGAGGCAATATTGATTTAATCAGAGTTACAAAAAGTACTTGCTTTAAATCTTCGAATAACTGATTTTTAACTTAAAATGTAATTTGAGATCGCAAATAATAGTTGATTGGCAATGAAATAAATGTTAATGCATTTTTTAAAATTTTTAGCAATCCGAATATGTGTCCCGGAGTCACTGGCCATCTCTTGCGGTCAAATGGAGCAAGACCTCCCTGATGCTTTCAAATGTGTCGTGGCTCGAGATATGTAAGTACATTTTATTCTCACAAATACAATTGGACTTCTATTATTTAACGAAGTCTCTCTAAATCCCGAAAAAAAAAGTTCGTTATGTGGAAAATTCGTTAAATAGAGATTCATCTTTCAATATACTTTATAAACCACATAAAACAAATTTTAGATTCATAAACACCATATATTATTTTAAAAAGTAATTATTCATACTTTTCCCCTAAATTAATATCTATTTATTTTATATATCTTACCCCTCAAAAAGCAATTTGCAAGGAAAACAAGAAAAAATCTCGTCAAAGAATACAATGTATTTTAAATTTTAAAAAATAATTTTATATCAAAATTAAGGACAAGTAATTATAAACATACATTATTTTACAATATATAAGCATAATGTACCACATGCCTCTTTAAAAAAATCTTCAATTGAAATAGTATCTTTCATTAGTTGGTTCAAACTTATTGAGAATGAGGTATGTGTTGTTTACTTTATATTTTCAAATCTCACGGTAGAGAATTCAAAGAAGTCATATATACTGATAGTGATAATAGTAAAGCTTAAATAAAGATTTAAAAAAAGCAGTTCAAAAATTAAAACAATATTTTGTTAAGTTGCAATAAGGAATTACTACAATTACTCTTCAATGATTAATTTTGATAGTTACAACTATGATAATGTTATACAGTGTTTATAAATATATAGTGCCTTTGCGGTAGAGGGGGACTTAAAATAGCCGTCGAGCCGCTAGTCCTCTCGTGGGATAGTGGAAGGGGGAGCCCTTGACCGCCTCCAGGGTGTTCTCCCTCAAAATCGGGTTGGAACCGAGTTAAATCGTACTGTCTCCTGTTCTGCATATATCTAGGTCTTTGCCGCTATGAATTTCGTGAGCCTCGATCTGACGCCGTCAGACAGGTGGCATTAGCAACAACAACAGAAAAAGGTAAGGTATCCAAATTGTAACTAATTTATTTATGAAACTATATACCGGGTGGTTATTATTAAAGATACACTATTCAGAGGCCTGTAGAATCCGTTATGCCTATCGGATTTTGATGAAGCTTGGAATATATGCTATATGAACCACGGGGAAAAAGTTTCTGCAGTAAAAAAAAAGTTGTACAAATTTTGATTACTAGTAGGAAATGTGGTGCAAAAAAGGACAAAAAATATTTAAATTTATTCAAATACAGAATGTTTTCTCAATATGTGCTCTATTGACATCAATAACGTGTTGAAAGCGCATTATAGCGTTTTCAATGGTAGCGCGAAGCAACTCACGAGGGAATTCAGCCCCATGGCGTATACTGCTGACTTTCAAATCAGGTAAAGTTTTAATTCCTCCTCTACAAACACGGTCTTTCTGAAATCCTCATAACCAGAAATCACGCGGATTTAAGTCGGGTGAGCGAGAAGTCCATGCACCCGGAAAATATCTGGATAATCACAATTATCACCAAAGTTAGCAATAAGCAGTGCTTTGACTTGGCGCCCAACGTTTGGAGTTTCTCCATCTTGCATAAAAGTAGTTGTTTGCAAACATTGCCGATCCTGTAAAGCAGGAATGATTAACTATGACAAACGCGCACTGAAGGCATCTCTGGCTATGACTGCCAGTTTATATAGTTTTACGGATTTTCATAAGGAATATTCTATAAAAGCCACCTGGTGGTCAAAATTTGTACTAATTTTTTTTTGTAGCAGAAATCTTTTTTCCATAGTTCATATAACATATATTCCAAGTCTCATCAAAACCCGATATAAGCAGAACAGGTTCTACAGGCCTCTAAATAGTGTAACATTAATTATAACCACCCGGTATTATTCTAGATAAGAAATTTGTGAAAAGTTAGTTACTCTTCGTTTTTGGAAGTAACGTAATTCACATGATTAAACCCTTCTTACGACTGCGTCCGTGAACATCATTATATACGACACTAAAAATGCAATTCATTTTATTTTTTACATATCTGCACAATCCAATTGAAAAAATTAATATCGATTCATTTGAAGAATTGGAACTAATAGAACAATAAAAAAATCTCACAAAATGAAATGACCAAAAATTAGAAGGAAATTCCTTCCAGTTATAAGATGTTAAGCCAAGCATGAGCTAAAAATATACAAAATACATGCAAAATGCAAATTATCGAAACCGCATGAGTTTTTCAGGAAAATGAAGACTTAAATAACCTTGTACTAGAAATATGAATGGATTTGTTGTAATATTCTTATACATTGCATGAAAAAGGATAATTAGCCTAAAGGATTACTATTGGACTTGCAAAAATGCATTTATGAATTATTTCCTTGATAAACTAACTGCTCAATATCCTGCTGATTTTAAAATGCTTATGTAGTTAATCGTAAATTAATAATATGTTTGGGATTACAATTTTCTGTAGTAACGCACATAAGCGTGCTATTTGTACTAATGTATTTGCTGTTCTTGAACATAGGTGATATTTTATTATGTGTTCAGCAGCTTATAATATTATTTTATAAGAGAATATATATCACCTTATTACTGGCGTAGCTAGCTCTGAAGGGGCCCTGTATCGAATTCCTTCGGGGCCTTTTTTAGATAAGGGAGCCCTGTTAGTAAGTCTGTAGCTGCACATGTAGGGGCCCCTGTAGCTTGGGGGTGCCGTATCATTGATACAGCTGATACGGCGCTGTAGCACCTTATATAATTTCATCAATTCATGTTTTCTCTCATGTATTTCGAATACATTTGCCCAATATCCACCCAGCCAGTATGGTGGAAATGACCCTCGGCTTGTAACCGAGTGAGTTCGAATCCCGAGTAAGGCATGGTTGTATTTTCTTCGGGAAAAGAAGTCGCACTTTCGTTGGTAATGGATTCCCGTCTCGAATGGAAAGCAGCGCACCCCTTCTGTTCTATGCTGGGATCATCATTTGTAATAAAATGTCCATATTCTTCTATTTGTATTGTATGTGCTTTCGGTTCTCTCTTGTATTTCGTATTTATCCCAGTATAAAAATACACGACAACAACATTTGCCCAATTTTAACATATTGTTTTGTTTTTAAATCTTTATTGTTCAACTGGATGCAAACATTCTTTCTCACTATATCATATTTCATCTAGAAGGGATTATGTTTTTGAATTTCAGTAAAATATCTCTTTCTTTTGTCTCAATTATTTTGTTGTGTATATCTTTAGTATCAAATGGCATATGTAATTCACTGCTTTGGTTAGTTTTAAAAAATAATATATAAGCATGGTTTTTTTAAATAAAAAACACCCTCGTTATTCTTTCTGTTTGCTTATGCATTAAAGTTCAATATACTTACTCAAAAATAGAAACCTTTAATTGAGATAGCATGTTTCATTGGTTAGTTCAAAGTTAGTGAGAGAGATAGGGAGAGGAACGTTGTTTACTTTATATTTTCAAATCATACTGTAGAGAATTCAATGACGTCATATGTACTGATAGTGATAGTAGTAAAGCTTAAATAAAGATTAAAAAACAGTTAGTTAAAACAATATTTTTTAATTTAAAATACAGAATGTCTTTGGAAAATTATTCTTCAATTACTCTTTAATGATTAATTTTGATAGTTATAATTATAATAACACCATGCATTTCTAAAAATGTTATAATTCCTATTTCATGTGAGCGAGTAATATATATAAATTATGTCAGTACCTTTTCTGTATTCTATATATTTACGATATACAAAATGAGCTGTGCAACAAATATTTTCCATATTAAAGAAAACCAAATAAAAAGTTTGCATTAAAATAAATCGGCATACTTCTTTAAAGTTGTTTAAATTATTTCAGGTGGAAAATAGATTGCTTTTTACATGGAATTTATTATTGAATATAAAATAAGTTAAACATGAAAATTATGTGACTTGATTACTTTTATTTATTAAAAATTTCCAAACCTTTATAATATATTTTGCTGAATAAATTTTTTTATATTATATTTTAGGTTTGAATGCGTGCAGAAAATTAGTAAGAGAGAGGCAGACGTAACAAATGTCGATCCTAATGGCTTATACTTGGGAGGAAAATACTACGACTTCGAGATCGTGGCTACGGAACTGGTTGATGGAGGTGAAAGTTTTAGTCTATTACTTTTTTGAAAAAAATAATTTAGGATTCAGGTCAGTCACGTCTGTTTTATTATTCGTCCCATCCACATGAACGTCTCGAGAAGTTCAAGGTCAAGTGTACTTGTCGTAAACAAGCTAAATCGAGTTTTGGTACATGCTTAGTTATTTAAAGTAATTCAAATTTAATGCCTGCTGCTGCTTTTTGATTTCGAATCAAGAATTTCGCTGGAGTAAAAGTAGAAATGATAATGGAAGTTGTACCGAAGAATAACCATCATATTTTTCAAATTTTTATTTGTTTTTTGATTTATTTCCGATGAATGATAGATGAGACGCACGCACAAAAGGTACACAAACAAAACTCATCGTCTCGCAAAGCAATATGTTTCGTTTATCCTCAGATTTTTCCCTACTTTAAATGCACTGTCTAAGAGGGTTTCTAATATCATTACTGCAAAGTGGGCAGGTTGGGCTTAGCAGGATACCAAGCCGAAACAAGTGCTCCGCCAATCAATCATATCCAGTAGTTAGGTGCAATGTCGCCACAGCTGTAGGGCAATCAAGGATACTATCTTGAATAGTCTTTATAGTCTTCTATACTCAAGGTCCTGATGGCAGTTAAAGGCTGAAGTGTATTTAATAATAATTTGGAAGTTGAATAAAAAAGTCCCACTTTTAATCTTCTGTGTGATTATGGATCTCTCCTTAGTTAATATAGTGGTTTGTTCATTGCCAAACTTTCCATTCTCCAATGGGCTGGAATCCATTGGAGGGTAATGTAGGGATTGCTTTCTTCCAAAGTTATTGCAGTTAAGTTCGACATTTTAATACACGTAAGGATGTAGCAGCAGCATCAGAAGCAATAGCTTGAATAGCTGCCCTCGAATCAGACAATATCACAACCATAAAAAGTCAGATTTCTAATTAAAGTTGTTGAAAGGCTATCATAGAAGCTATCTCACCATCGAAAGCAGTTACTGAATGTCTGATAGCAGTCTTATATTTTGCATATCTATTTCTTAAATTATTGGAATTCAATTTAACTAAAATCTAAATCTATGACATTTCTGCAATACGTTCACACACACAGCTGAGTTTCACAATTAAGTAGACCACCTCTGCTGAATTCTTTGAATTATTAAGTTACTGAACATTTTTGATCGCTTTTTTTCTCTTTTCCCACAATTAGGGAATGTCAGCATTCAACTTCTTGCATCCTCAGTACAAGGAGTCGTCCGTTGATTCCTCCGAAATCATAAATAAAATTAAATCATCATTGCAAACAAACCTAAACATTTAATTACCGTAGAATCCGGTGTATAACGTGTCAAGCTTCAATTTGTTATTTTTAGGTACATTCACCGTATAACGCGCCCCCCTTTTTTTATGATGAAACCTGAGATGTACATGCCCAATGTTCTTATGTTTATAGGAGGTATTATTTTAAGCTTTATAGTAAAAAATAGTGCACTTCGAGAACTATAAACCCGTAAGTTCATAAGGAAACCTATTTCTCTTAAATAAACAGCATTTCGATGCATGCAGAAGATATCTTTCTAATTTTTTTTCTATTCTCATATTTTCTTTTTATTTTTAAAGCTCTCCTTTTTATACCCGACGTATAACGCGCACCTGTAAATTTCGATTTTTTTTCTTATTAAATGTGCGCGTTGTACACCGAATTTTGCGGTATATATTTTTTTCTATTTCTCTGAAACTAAAATATGCCAATTCTTCAATTGCGACGCTCGACAGTAAATTGTCGATAGGTATACAAACACAAAAACAAAAGGTTATGAGTTCGAACCAAGTTAATTTTATTAAAAATTACTGTTAGAAGTAATAATGGTTGATTCGCATTGTCCATACCGAACTTTTGAAGTTTTTATTTTAAAATCCTCAGAATGTTAAAGATGGAGCTAGATGTATGTTTCACACTTTGATTGTGGTTGAAAATTATGAGATGTGTTGTGTGTGTCGAGTGTACTTAAACTTAAGCAGAACTAAGAATTAAGAAAACTGTTAAATAAATTTTATCCTTCATAAATACGATTCTTAATATAATTCAGTAATTTATGGAATCATTTAACAAAAACGCACAAGGAATTTTTATAAAATTCTTACTGGATATTCTTGTTTTACTGTTATGTTTGCATTTGCATGGTTCTGTTTCCTTGGGAAAACGAGCTATCTCTCCGAATTGTGATTACAAAATATGTTTAACTATTCGAGTCGATTTCTCACTGTACTCTTCAATTGTAAAAGGAGCTCTCGGAAAATGACATATTCGACCTAGAAATTAAAAATTTTGAGTAAGACTAAGTAGATAATAGCGTAAAGTCTATGGCATACTCAAGAATATGGTTAGAGGTACCTTCCCCCCTCCATAGACCAGAGGTCTTTAAACTGTGTTCCACGGAACCTTGGGTTTCCATAAGGCCTAGCCAGGTGTTCCACGATTCAAAATAAAAAATTGAGAAGAAAATTATAAAAATGTATGTGCAAAATGGATTCACGTTTTTTATGGGCTAGATTAAAAATTTATTTTAATATTTCAATAAAAACCAGGATTTATTACTGATAGAACAAGACCGAGGGATTGAACTATCAACAGATTCCTTGTTAAAATGCGGATATGAGCGAGATCTTGATTTTTGGTTAAATATTTAAGCGGAATATCTTCAGAATCCATCAAAGGCTGTGAAAGCCTGACTGCCCTTATATGACAACATATTTGTGCGAAAAGGCCTTTTCTACATATGTCAAAACTAAAACAAAATACAGAAACAAAATGGATGCTGAATGTGAAATACGTTTACAAATACCAACAATAGAACCCTCCTGCTTTAAACTTTTGTTCAGAACAAAGCAAACTCATTCGAATGATTAAAACTGAATAATAATATTTATACATAATATAAATCCATTTTAAAATTCGGAGTTCGGAACTTTTATTATAATGTTAAAAAAAAGAATATTTAAACATTTTTTATATGTAGTACCTACTAGATTGTGAAAATTCTATAATTTATGATCCCGGGCTCCATGAAATAATTTTATAATCGTTAGCACAATATTTTGCAAATTTAAAAAGTTTTCTTATGGAAAAAAATCCCCCTATTTTTTATTTTATTTCTGCGTATATTAGGGGAGTGGAAACACTTATAAGGAAAGAGATGGAACAACCTGTCGACATATCAACAAAATTGACGTTAAAATCTAAATTTTCGCAAGAACACCTCCAAAACTTTAGGTTGTAAATTCATGCAGAATAAACTAGATTTGTCCCACAGCTATAAACTTTTTGATGCCCTTCCGAACGATGTATTTAAGTAAAAAAAAATATTTATCAATGTATGTGGCAACAAAACCCAAAATAAATAAATTAAATTAAACGCAGAATATAAAAAATGCAAGCACATATCCCAGTTACTAGTTATAATGTATTTGTAAATCATACCTGGAGCACAAAAACTAATATTATAAAAATGAGTAATTATATTAAAATTACAGTCAAAATTTTTGATCTTAATATATATATATATATATATATATATATATATATATATATTGTGATCAATAATTTTATATATATATATATATTGTGATCAAAAATTTTGACTGTAATTATGTAATAAATCATACCTGGAGCATAAAAACTAATATTACAAAAAATGAGTAATTATATTAAAATGACAGTCAAAATTTTTGATCTCAATATATATATATATATATATATATATATATATATATATATATATATATATATATATTGAGATCAAAAATTTCTCTAAATGTATGAAAATGTATGATTTACACATACATTATAACTAGTAACTGGGATATATGCTTGCATTTTTTATATTCTGCGTTTAATTTAATTTATTTATTTTTGGTTTTGTTGCCACATACATTGATAAATACTTTTTTTACTTAAATACATCGTTCGGAATGGCATCAAAAAGTTTATAGCTGTGGGACAAATTCTATATGTATATATATATTTTCCTAGGAGAGAAGAGAGAGAAAAGATTGGGGAATAGGGGATCCCCAAAACCCGTTATAATTCTAAGGGTTCCGTGAGTTGAAAAAGTTTGAAGATCACTGCTATAGACCAGAGGTATTGAACCCGCGGCCCGCATGGGGCCCACCTTGAAAAATTTTGCGGCCCGCGCGATTCTTTACAACTTTACAAAATTCGACTATTTTATACAATATTTTTTGTTTAAAAAAGTTTTTTTTTGTAAAAAATAAATCCCATAGCTGTTATTATTTTATCACGTTGCTTCTGTTACCGCGAATTTCTCTCTCTCTCTTTTCTAAATTGAAGTTTATCAAACATAAATCGTGCTCAAACTTAACGCACGAAAACTTCCAACATCAATTACCGATGCCCAAAATACACATGCATTGAGATAGACTTGCAAAACTAAGTGAAAGAGTCGAGAAACAGATATTTCACTACTTAAATAAATTAAAAATTATTTGATTATTGCATTATTATTATTATACTGTCTATGCTTGTATACATGAAAAACAATGAAAATAATAATAATACACCAATCTGTTTTAAATTTTCACTCCAACAAATGTTTGTAATTGATCCAAATCTAATATAAAGATATATATTTTTATATGCGGCTCGCGGGATCGTTAAGTTCTTCCGAAGTGACCCGCGAGGTCATTTGGGTTAGCCACCCCTGCTATAGACCAACATAATTTTAGTTTTTATATGCCCTTGAAACCGCCGTAAACACAACATAAATATTTAATTGCTACATTTTACAACACTCAAATGCCTTTGCCACTTATCGAAACAGGATCAATGTAAAAGCTGGATCCTGCTTCTTCCTCCTGCTGTTGCGTTTGCAAGTTCTACTTGCAGACTCCTTTCTTTTTTATTCTGGCTGCGAAAAAAAATACAGCACTCTTTCTCCCCACTGCGTTTTGGTGCTTCTGGAACGCATTTTTGGCTTTTCGCCCCCTTTCTGCGCTCTTCCCTTCTCGCCCTCGTGACGTCACTACTGTTTCGTTCTCGTTCGGCTTCTTCTTCCACTAGCCTCCCCCCTGCGGGGGGAGTGATTTCCGACATCGCATTTCTTTTCACCCTTTTTCTTTGATTCTGGGTATAAGCGATTTATTTCGCTAGCACCCGATGCATCTAATTTTCGTTTTGTTTTAGTTTTTATAATAGGCATTACCTTTTGGCGCTTTCGTCTACATGTTTTTTAGAATGAACCCCTCACCCCGCATTACAGGTCTGTATACGTTTATGCGTAAAGATTTAGCTCAGGTTGAGGGTTAATTATTGTTATTATTTTGATGTAAGTTATTTAAAAATAGCGCAGAATAGGAGGAATCCCAAATGCCTGTCTGGAAATTTTAAATTCCGCCAAAGATTGTTATGATCCTAGACAATCCCATTTTTTAAAAAAATTCCGTTGGAAAAATAAATAGTTACTCGCTTCTTTTTCTTCATTGAATTTTAATTTCCCGTCATATTACAAGTCATCGTTACGGGAAGCATTGTTCTTGCTTCTCTTGTCATACTATTTCCTTGTATTTCAGGGTCATAGAAAAAGCTGATAGCAATTGCAGTTTGTTGCACTATTCTGTGCAATTTATTTTACCAGTAACTTTTCAACAATCGCATCTGGAGTTAATATATGCGCAGTCATCATTTCATTGTCGATACATGTGAAGCTCTAGAAAGCAAATTCAAACTTTTTATGACTGACTATAGATTCACAAACACACAAATCACTAATTTCCTCTGATTCTTTGTCATTTAAAACACTAAAGTAAGTTTATTGGAGTAAAACTTTGCATCTATAAAAAATGACTTAACAATTCTAGAAGAATTTTTACTTAGTTTGAAATTGCTCTATAATTAGTAACTGTGTTTATGCATGTTTTCTTGATATAACACTGCGAGATATTAAGGTCTTGTAATCGTCAGTGAGAATTAGAACAACAACAATAATAATAATAATAACAAAAATGGTACTGAAGAATATTAATTTTATTTTGCTACATTTTACATTTATATATTTGTCTACATAATTTGCATTTATTGATACATTGGATTGTAAATAATAACATCACTAATAATACATTTTTATATATAAATGTGAAAAATTCCGAAAAATGTTTATAATTCGAAATTTTAAAATAATATTTGACTTAAAATGGTGATATATATATATATAGGAATCAACACAGTATTAATTTTTTATAATTATTTATATTATGTAACAGCTGATGTGTATTTGAAGCACTAAGCATGAGAGATAAATAATTAATTTTTGACTTAAACCTCTCGTTGAATCAGAACTAGATGTTCTTGATATAGATTGTATTGCTCAAACTTGATTGAATTTAAACATTAATAGTAATTCTTTTGATTCTTCTAGTTATATCTAACATCCCTAGGCTGATTGAATGTATAAAAGCTTTTACATTCAATCAGTTTTTGCACAATGTTGTTAAAATTTTTTCAGTATATGAAAGATTTCTATGTTTGATTCGTAGATGATTTGTTTTCCCTATTTTACAATAATATTCTGAAGTACATTTTAAATGAAAGAGTATTTTCAATATTTGTTGTTTTCTTTTTAGTAACTATTCGTGAGTAGTTACAACTGAAAATCTTACTCTCTCTTCAGAAAACTATTAATTAATTGCTGGAATAACAATATATATATATAATATATATATATATATATATATATATATATATATATATATATATATATATAGTATAATTCTCTACAAACTAGAGATGAAAATCGATCAATCAAAATTGAAAAACACAGAGACAGTAAGAAAACCACACAATGCAGGACACATGAGCAATCGAAATTTAAAAAATAGATGCTGCAGTATTATAAACATTGCTGACTTAGGACAGCTTATATATAAAATAATTTGTATAAAAGTGAGGTTGAACATGTTTTGTGGCCAGCCAACCTTCCCCCTTTATGTTAATAAGACTGAGAAAAAACCTATTGAAAATAATGGATAGGAATGTCTAAATCCATTACAAGATAGAGGCACCTTACCTAAAAATTACACTTAATAAAAATGCAGAGCCCGCGCTAAATTCTGAGTGCAATAAGTAAGTTATTGATAGATTCTGGACCCAAATGCAGATTCAAAGCATGGGAATGACTTAATTGTGGCACTTAACAAAAGTTTGAAAAGAATAGAAATAAAAATTAAAAAGAGACTTTACAAACTCTACCATAACTTCAGTGATACTAGAGATATATATGAATTAAATAATAATAAGTAATTTCATCTAATATTAGAATATGGATGTAACTATAACTAGGAAAAATGATCAATTTATAGTAATACACTATTATTATTCTAAGGAATTTTAATCCTTACTATTTAGAATTGATTTATTCAAATAGCTATTAATAAAATGAATTGGATATTTCTGATTTAAGCAGTATTTAGTAAAATGTTTATAGTTATTTATTATTAAAATTTTTTTAAACTAGAAATTGATAGCGTTGTATATAATTAATAACAATATTTTTGAATATATAGAAACATGTACATTACTCTCCCAATGAGGAACTTTTATAATATTGAAATTAAATGTATAAATATATATTTCTGCATACTATATGTAAATAATGCACAGTAGAATATCATCTATGGACAAATCCTTGATCACTTAATTCCATGCGACATCTACCGGAATAACTTCCGGAAGAAATAGATCGAAAGCTTTATAATCACCATACTCGGTGGCTTAGAGGTAGCGTGCCCACCTCGTAAGCCTAAGGATGCGGGTTCGATCCTGGCTGGTGCTGATAGATTTTCTAGATGTGAAAATTGTAGGCTCGCCTATCATATGATTATCTGATATGTAGAAGATCCCTTTATAGTATTAATTTAGCTCTGATACTCTCGGCAAAATTAAAGAAGCATGGCAATATTTAGCATCCGACGAGAAAGCGTCAAAAAGCGCCACATTAGATGGTACCCCCACTGAAATGGTTCTCATATTTGGGGGTCGCCATGTCTGGGAAGGCTTGTGAGTAAAAGTGCAGCCCATTTCAAAAAAATATTCACCAAATGATAGAAAATTTTAATAAAATATCAAAGAGGTCCACAAATTACGGAAATTGAAGTCTGAACTTATATTTCCTAGAGTTCCTAAAATACCTTTGAGTTTGTAGACGCTGTCAGATTCACACGTGTTCATAAAGGGTGTTTTTTTAGAGGTTTTAAACTTTAAATATATTGCAATAAAACAACGATGACATATTCGACATTCAACGATTCGATTGACATGAATTTTTTTTATTCGAAAGATAATCTTGTGGCATTACATTTTAAATATGATTTCTGGCATATGACTGCCACGGCTGGCTCGGATGTAGTCCAATCTGGACGTCCAATTTTCGATGACTTTTTCCAACATTTGTGGCCGTATATCGGCAATAACTCGGCGAATGTTGTCTTCCAAATGGTCAAGCGTTTGTGGCTTATCCGCATAGACCAATGACTTTACATAGCCCCACAGAAAATAGTCTAGCGGTGTTAAATCACAAGATTTTGGAGGCCAATTCACAGGTCCAAAACGTGAAATTAGGCGGTCACCAAACGTGTCTTTCAATAAATCGATTGTGGCACGAGCTGTGTGACATGTTGCGCCGTCTTGTTGGAACCACAGCTCCTGGACATCATAATTGTTCAATTCAGGAATGAAAAAGTTAGTAATCATGGCTCTAAACCGATCACCATTTACTGTAACGTTGTGGCCTTCATCGTTTTTGAAGAAGTACGGACCAATGATTCCACCAGCCCATAAAGCGCACCAAACAGTCAGTTTTTCTGGATGTAACGGTGTTTCGACATACACTTGTGGATTAGCTTCACTCGAAATGCGGCAGTTTTGTTTGTTGACGTAGCCATTCAACCAGAAGTGCGCTTCATCGCTAAACAAAATGCGCTCATGAAAATCGGGAACAACGGCAATCTCGTTTTTGGTCCATTCGACGAATCTACGCCTTGCTTGATCATGTTTAAAATGTAATGCCACAAGATTATCTTTCGAATAAAAAAAATCATGTCAATCGAATAATACATCGTTGTTTTATTGCAATTTAAATTTCTATATATATATATATATATATATATATATATATATATATATATATATATATATATATATATATATGTGTGTATATATATATATATATGTGTATATATATATATATATATATATATATATATATATATATATATATATATATATATATATATATACCACTAAAAAACACCCTTTACAAGAACTGATTGATTTACAGATTCTCTCGTCAGAGTTAAAACATTGATTAGTCATTATTTGAGGTGAATAGAATAATTTAATTTTTTAAAAAATGAAGCATGTGAGTTGTAGCTGATATTAGCGAAACCGGATGTTAATACAAACCTTAAAATAATTGTACTCCAAATGATATCCTAGAAACAGGTACGGAAGTCGTCGACATCTTCCCGAGAAATTAACCAAATATGAATCGATTTTTTATCTACGCTGTCCTTATAAGAACTCAGTTATATATTAGACTAGAAATTTTTTATATCATTTCAACTCTTTGTTTATTTTCAGAAACAATTCCAGTAAATGAGTCTTGTATCATTCTTTGAAAAAGGGTCTACAAAACAAAATAAAATCTCTTACTCCACGTATGACTGAAAAGGAGAGCATAGCTCACAAAATGATGCATAATTGACATAATAATATCCTCAACTAAATTTGAAAAGTTGAATACTCTTGAGAAATTAAACTAAGTCTAAGGAAAAGTTATTGCAAAGTATACCTTTTCTTCATTTACGAATGTTTAATTAAAAAGCTTTGTACTATAATTAAAAAATGCAAAAAAAAATTATGCTATTTAATATAAAAAACCCCCTATTTTTTTAAAACACGTAAGCAGTCTTTTAGTTATCTGTATTACTCTATATCCGGTATAAAAGAAAGTAGTGATGAATAGTATTTCAAGAGAAATCCTTTAATACAACCCAATTGTTAAAATTGAGAATTCACAAAAATACAAAAAAAGCTCGATGTGCTTAAAGATTAAAGGTATCAAACGATCAATTTTTGATAGGAGATTTTAAGAGAATTATGTTTATTTAGTGCACATAGTATGTTTTTTAAATCCTGCTGATATACCGTTATTGAATAATTTCTATACATCACGATTTTAATTGATGCGCTAATTCATTAGATAATAGAATTGAGCCATAAGATGATTTAAAAACAATTGATGCAGTTGAACTTGCTTATGACCTAAGCATATTAAGTCATATTCTAAGCTTTATATATCAATTTCGTGCTTCCGGACTATCAGAAATTATTCTGAAACATTTTTTTTTATTGCAATGAATAAAGTTTATAATTAGAGTTTTCTATTCTGTAAAAATTAGATAAAAAATAAACTGTTACTACGAATTCTTTGATCGTTTTTGAAATAATTCAAAACAAAATGATAAGGTAAAAAGTTGGAAGAAATGGCAACTCACTTTGCAATGCTTTTACTTGATTCTATTAAAAAAGAATGATAATCTCCTAACTGTTTGATTATCACAAAATATTTAATAAGTTAATACATTTAAAATTATTCATATGATAAAAAATATGTATTTTTATAGTATTGTTTTTGTATATAACAAAATTTGCATTAAAGATACAGATCATCATTAAATAAGAAATCTTTCTCTATTCAAACCGGGCATTTTTATTCTTCTAGAACCCTTCAGATATCAAGGAATCGCCCTCGTCCAGAAGGGATCAAATATTCGATCCGCAAGTGATTTGAGAAATCGTACCTCTTGCCACACCGGCTTTCGTCGAACTGTTGGCTGGCAAATTCCTGTGGGCAGACTTCTGCATAAGGGCCTCATGCGTGCCAGCTGTGATGAAGGAGAGATAGCTGCAGTCAACAACTTTTTCGGTGGAAGCTGTGTACCAGGAAATTGGTCATCAGATCCAGAAGTGGACAGTAAACTTAGTAAGCTCTTATCTTAGTACCTTAAAATTTTACTTAAGTCATGTTTAAAAGCATTGTCTTTCTCTGAAAATACTTAAATAAAGATAAAGAATAGACGGGTTTCTTTTGTGAATGTTTTTTACATTTTTGTAGAAAACTGAAAACAACATTCTTTTCTGCAATCGTTTCATCATTATCAGATGGAAATGAAGTTTTCTTGCCTATCTTTTGTACTATCCTAGCAAATGAGAATTTTGACTAATGCGTTTTCCACATATGTTTTCTTTTAGCATTTTTTAACCAAAGAAATTAATTGAATAACTTAGAACTAATAATAGCTGCCAATCCGGTATAGTAGTTGACGACGTTGACTACTGTGCCGAAGAACCTGGGTTCGAATCCCGAAGAAGGCAGGGTTGTTTGATGTTTTTGCTGTTACTTATGCCACCTGATCGACAGTAACATCAGATCAAGGTCTATGAAATTCATCGTTGCTAAGGGTTAGAGTTTTACGCCTTTCGTTAGCCTTATCTTTGAGTACCATACAGTACGATTTTGTTCGATTCCACTTCAATTTTGAAGGAAAGCACCCTGGTGGTGGTCAGGGTCCTCCCAACTTTCTTTCCCTTCCACCAACTGCACGAGAGGACTTGCGTCTCGACGGGTATTTAGAATACCCCCCTGCCGCGAAGGCACTATACATTTACAAACATCCATGTCTTCTATAGGATTCGAACCGAGATCCAACAGCACAGCAATCAGCCGGTACCGGTTGGAGACAGGATTATTTGTAAATCTATATAGCTTTCACGGCAGGGGGGTACTCTAAATAGGCGTCGAAACCTAAGTCCTCTCGTGAGGCTGGTGACAGGGGAGGAGAGGTGGGAGGCCTCTGAAACCCCAGGATGTTCTCCCTAAAAATTGGGGAGGAACCGAGCCAAATCGCATGGTCACCTACATGGTGCTCAAAGCTAAGGCTAACGACAAGCGTAAAAGTCTAACACTTAGCCGCGATGAATTTCATGGACCTTGATCTGATGTTACTGTCGATCAGGGGGCATAAGTAACAACAAACAACAAAAATAATAATAACTTTAAATCGAGAACTATATATATTCTTCAAAAATGAGAATTTTTAATTCTTATGTTATATATGTATATGTTATCTGTGTGACGTTTAAAGACTTCTTGAAGCCCTAGGTACTAGGCCCTACCGGCGATATTTTTAAATAGACAGTATATAGCAAACAACTCGTCAAATACTCTTACAAATGGTAATTTGTAACAAGTAATTGTACATGACTCACAATATCACAAACCTAGGCACAAAACGGACTTCCGCCTTTTGACTAAATGAGTAATGATTGTGTGTGGTGATAGTCTCAGGCTTACAGACGAACGATGGATATGACATAATAATGTAGTCTTTCCGTTGTTGACATTTGGCTTTTAGTTCGAAATTCCCAGTCTTTCGGAGAATATGTTTTGATGATTTATTAACATTTGACAATTAAAGTTATGTAGACTTGGATCTTATTGAGGCCAAGTCTAGAAAGAGAAGAGTTCCTGGGCGCGAACTCACTTTTCCCATGCCATAAGAAGTCTCGGGGGGATAACTTCATCTCGTGAGGAAGGGGGTGAAAATACAAGCAGTTTTTAAATAGAAATAATTCTTTGAAATTGAAATTAAATAATTCGAATCTCTTACACATATTATATATAAAGGAATAAGGTTTCAAAAAAGTACAAAATGTTTAAAACATAATCATAATTTTAAAAAGTATAAGCATATGAAATTAAGAAACATTTCTGTAATAAATATTAAGTAAATTTTGCGTTGCACATATGCTATTTTCTAAAATACATTATCCTTTGATGTATAAAACTTTATAGAATTATGAAATGTATCATACTCTTTAAATCCTACCTAATTTTAGTATCATATATCTTTTGTATTTCAAAATATTTGAAAAATATTGAGAAATTTAAAAATGTAATTTTTTAAAAAAGTATATGATTTAATATTCTATTTATATAAAAATAGCTACAGTGTAATAAGGATATATTTGATTTTATAAATTAACTTATTGCTAGTAATTGGAACTACTATTTTAGAAAATATGATGCGCAATGTAAAAATTTATATTACATACAGAAATGTTTCCTATTTTTACATGCTTATAATTTTTTAAATTTTATGTTTATATATTTCAAACATTTCACGCTTTTATGAAGCCTCATTCCTTTATAAATAATGTGCAAAATATTCAAATTATTTAATTTTAGTTTCAAATAATTATATCTATTTGAAAATTGTTTATATTTTCAGCCCCCGAGATGAAGTTAACACCCTTCAGACCTAAGGCCGTCCCTGTACATAATTAGAACGTTTAATATACAAAATAAAATTCTTTTCTGAAAAAAACAAGTCAAAACGAATACATCTTAGAAAAATATTCATTAGAGGCATATCTATTGAACATATTACTATTATAAATTATTATATAAAATCAATTTTTTTTATCATATATTAAATTTTTCAGAGGCAAGATACCCCAAGCTGTGTAGTAGATGTAGGGTGCCCGAGGCCTGTTCTGCGAACGATGAATACGCTGGTTATGAAGGAGTGATGAACTGTTTGTCTGATGGTGCAGCTGATGTTGCTTTTACAAAGATTCCCGCACTGAGGTATTTTTAAAGATTTTTTTTGTTAGTGTATATAATTACGCTATTGAATTATGTAATAATGATGTCGTCTTTAAGGATTCAGAGTTTCGTTGAAAGTTGTAATAACATGTGTATCTTTAATTTGTTGCCTGATTCCATTAATAAAATGCAGTTTTTAAACAATGAGAATTTTTCTCTGGATGTTTAAGTCCCCTCCCTCCCCTTTCCCAAATAATAATTTAGAAGTTTTAAGAAAATTTAATTTATTAATCATTAATGCACTCAATTCATGATGGACACACGATAAAGACAAACTCGTGTTCTCCATTGAATTAAAAATAGGCATCAAACACTAATTGTACTTCCTGTTCTCTTTGTAAAACTTGGTTAACATTTCAAATTTTATAGTTGGGTAAAAATGTTCACACGTCATAAAAAATAAATTTCTTCAAACTAGTTTAAAATGAAAAAAAATCCCTTTTTGTATGCATTTACTTTTAAATAAAGCATATTTTGTCTATCTATGTGCGTTATTGTTGTTGACAAATTTGTATTTTTTAAAGAGTAAGTTTCCGAGAAGATCAAAAGTTAGCGACAATGGAGCGCATGAACTGATTACCCGGAAACACATGCTTTTATCGTATGACTATGACGTCACATGAGATATTGAACTGATTGGCTAAAAACACGTTGTTATCATTATGATGTGACTATGACGTCATATGAATTGAGCCTATTGCGATATTTCATTGTAAATTAAAAATATTTTAATTAAACTTTCAATTTAAACCGAAACTAATGCAGGATCTGCCATGGAGCTTTATTTGCCTATTTTGAAAGGTCTTTAGAACTGAGCAGAGCGGAATTTGATCTGCATTTTGAAATCGTTGTACTCCATTTAGAATATCGAATCAGAAGAATCGTGATTAGTCAGTTAAATCTATTGCACTAACATCTCAAAAATATCACCTCAAGAGCATAAATGGCGTAAAACTCTAATAATTATAAACTTTGTCGTTATTTAGTAGTAATTAATTCTCTAAAACTCATGAATGAGAACTAAAAGCCATTTTTATTCGCAATCTAATTAGAACAACATATATAAACTCCACTGTTGCTATTAGCAATTTTAAGTTTCTACAACAAATCAAAAACAAAGATAATATCCAGGTAGAGGATCAACACCTGACAATTAAAGTGAAAATTAAATCTCCTTCATTCCGATTGCTTTTTTTTTGGTGAATTATTTTCTTTTAAACTTCTTCTGATGACGTCAGACAAAAATTACGAGAAATAATTTTTTGTTAAACATTACAGAAAATAAATACAGATCGACTATAAAAATAAAGTTTTATTATTTATTTTTAAAGAAAAGGTTTTTAAACTGTGAATTAAGGTAAAATCTCTTCAAATTGCATGTTTTGTTTCAGAGAGTACTTGCAATTGCATCCTGAATTTGAACAGAAAGCTGAATTGTTATGTTTCAATGGAGGACGCAAGAGTCTTCGGGACCCTAATCCTTGCATTTGGGGCGTCCGACCCACTAATGCTTTTATTACTAAAGGTAAGAGTGTGTTGTAAGAGGAAAAATTTGATTTCCAATACATTATTTGTAGTAAAATTGATAAAATAATGCGAAAAGATTGGTTTATTTATTTAATGAAAATTTTATACAATTATTGCATTTTTGTTTAAATTTTTTTGTGGGGATTTCACATCTTTTCCTTAATTTCTCCGGATACTAAATGTTTAAAAAACAACTGACCGATTCTATGAAAATACAGGGTGCATCAGTCAAAGCATTACAAACGTTAGAGTACACCTAGATGATGGGAAACCGCATGGCAATGCATGATTGGAAAAGGTTTCTTAGCACAGTAATGACGGCACAAAACATAAAGAAGACAGGTCACGAATAAGGGGAGTAAACATATTTATGATCCTTAGTGCAGCAAAAAACCAAGTGAAAAGAACGCTAAACAGACGACATTGGTCATCAAAGTAGATGTTCGAAAATACGATCCCAGGCTGTGATGCAGCCTTACATCTCCAGCGCATTGAAAATTGATTTCCAGGATTTCCCCAGCAGCTACCGCGATGCTTGGTGCAATAAGATCCTCAGCACTGTTAGCGGGAGTTTCATACCTCAGTGACTTGCCGTACCCCCATAAGAAGTAATCTAGACAAATGAGGTCTGGCGATCGAGTAGACCAATGCACTAGACCTTCAATAACTCGGCTTACGTAGTGCCCTCTATAACGTTGTAATGACTTTATATAGCTCGTCTAAAACATATTTATTAAAGGGTGAAATTCTTGCAATATTGTCAGGTACAATTGATCTGTAAAAGGGTCCACAGTTCAATAACTATAAAGACTTTATACAGTTCGTCTAAAACATATTTATTCAATTGTGAAACTCTTGAAATATTGTCCAGTACAATTGATCTGTAAAAGGGTCCACAATTCAATAGTCACTTTCGCTTTCAGAAAATGTTCGCCGAGTTCGTTTCTCGCTCGCTCGCACTGTCTCCACCGTCCTGTCACTGGTTCGAGGCCTCTGTCGGTTCTCTCCGGTAATTCCACTCACCCTCCTTTTTAACTTCCAAGTTTTCTCGTGGTCCTCCTCTCCGCACTTCTTTTTCATCTCTTGTCTGTTGGCCCCTCAGAGCGTGGGATCTTTTACGGCGCATAATGGGGTTCCTCTCCAGACACGCTATCAGCTGGGATGCGTAGGAAACGGAAGTCCAACTTAAGCCAGAGGCCATTCCAGTCCTAGGACTGTGCCGTGCGAACAAGGGTCAGAATTTTTGACCACCCATTTAAGCAACTTTTTCCCCAGCAATTAGGGAAACGGAGCGGACTTTTTCTCCGTTTGTCGGTGTACTTTCTCAGCAATTAAAGAAAAGGGAACGGGTACATCACAGCGTATACCAGCCAAAGATTTTCCAGCATTTTTGCTGTTCTAAGAACAATAAACATATTTCCTCCCCTTATTCGTATCCTATCTTTCTTGTGTTCTATGTCGTCACTGCCGCACCAGGAAAGCGTTTCCGACCATGCATTGATATGTGATTTCAATCGTCAAAGTATACTCTATATGTCTTGAAAGTTTGCAATCTCTGTACTGATACATTCTGTGTTTATTCTAAATTGAAAACTTTTAATTGGTTATTGCAGAAATCGATGTTGTTTCGGATTAAATGTTTTTTTTTATTCTGAATTTATACTCTTATTTTTAGTATATCTCCTACTTATGTACTTAAATCGATTGAGAGTTATTTCTTAACATCTAAAAGCAAAAGTATAATGCAATTTTTAAAATACACTGTAAAGAATATATCCTTTAAAAGCATTGGAATATCACAGTTTTCTTTCTGAAAATCGATATTATACAAGTGAAATTTTTTTGCTCATTCCTATTAGTGAATTCAAGACCCATCACTTAAAGGGACGTGTATCAAAAGGGGCTTAAAGTGTCAACAACGCGGTGTCGACCAAAGTAAAAGGGACATGTAGACGTGCCACTTAGTCCGTTTGTGTAGTTATTAAATCTAACAGCGGGAGATCTGGTGATCGTGGGGGCTATAGAACCATACCCACATGTTCGAATTAGTGGCCGTGTGGATTGGTGGTATATCCCGCCAATCACGTACAGTACAAACATGCGATGGAGCCCCATTATGCATCACCATTCATCAGTAGCACACACAGGAATTTTTCAAGGGGGGTCCGGAATCGAAAATTCACCATTCTTGTATCATGCTCCTTTGGATTTTGTCGATTTTCGGGAACAAAACAGTAAAAAACTAATTATTGAGTAGATAATTAGCATTAATTAATAGAATTAATCATTAATAACAAATACTTAATTAAATTTTACGTACTATATACTTAGAATTAAAATCAATCGGAAAAAAAATCAAGGGCTTTGGGGGGAGGGGTTCCGGACCCCCCCCGTGTGTGCGCCACTGCCATTCATTCATCATCATATACCACATTTTTTTCGTAAACTGTGGACCGTATAGGTACAGTTACCTGGGTACTTTTTATGTACTCCAAATGAGGAATCAGGCTGCTCAGAGTTTAGGCACTATTGGACACTATGTATATAGCTTCCTTAATATAAGTGTAATTAAAGTGTAAGAATCTATGCATACTTAGATTCATGTATTCTCAATAACTTTTCTAATTACTTAATCATACATTTCTTAAGATGCATTTAAAAGAGTTCTGGCTTAGTTTGTCCACATTAGTAGTAGAAGGTGAATTGCTTCTGCAAGTTATTACAAGAATCTTTTTGAATGCACGTTTAAGTGACTTAAAACCAAGAAAAAATATTTTAGATCAATTATTAAGTCAGAAGACCATTTTTGAAGGTAGAATTAAGTCGAATAAATCCTAATATTTTTTTGTAAAAATGTAGTTTTTTTCAAATTTTAAAAATATGCTTGAATTTGCAAGCATGATTTATTACTGAAATTGAATTTATTGCTACATTAAAAGATCCAAATAGCTATACCAAATTAAAAAAAATACTTTAAAAATTTCTTCCCAAGTATCATACCAGTAAAAAGTTAAAAACAAATTCTATAGCCTTTGTAACTGTGAAAGTATTAAGCTAAAACATAAGGTAACTTATGATTTTTTAATGACAAATAATTCAAACAATAACCGGGTAGATCTTACTTTAATTGAAAAAAATATCCTTCCCATCTCAAACCCTCAGTTAAAAAATTCAGAGTCTCATTAATGTTACTTCCCTATAATTTTGCATTAAATTAAATTACTTTCCAATTTTTTTCAAAAAATATTTACAGCTTTTCGTTTCAATATTCTGTTATTTGAAATTTGAAAAGTTTGTCCAAATTTTCATTTTGAGTCTACTACTTAATCAATATCAATCCTCCCAATGTGTTGAAGTCCAATGCAGTTAACTAATGTTGATATCCTACAAAATTTCTACTTATGAAGGAATTAAGTTTATATCATATAAGTCCAATGCTTTCCATGCATTTATAAAATTTGGTAGAACTATTAATTTGTCTCATATTTAATAGAGTTTAATTAGGGCTGGTTAAAAGATAGAGTACATGAAGTTTTTAAAAATATGATCATTATATAGGGTATCCAAAAAGCGTGGCTACAGTTTAAAAAATAATTGAAAATAAACAATGACAGATTTTTACTTACGATTCTTGTGTTCCATAAGAAAAAGATTTGGTTTGTTTCTTACAGCGATTCGGAGGTTACTTTCCGAATTGCCCTCATATTTAGATAGTTACCACAATTCCTATAGGTTCTTCTACCATTCCTATCAATTTTCATCCTCTATAACAGGGTTTTTCAAGCTGTGGGGTGCGAGCATAATGAAAAGTTAAAAACAAAAGATAATTTAAAAAAATATTAATTTACAGAAAGTAAACAAACAAAATACTTTCTGATATAATAAAGTATAAAATACACATTTACACTGATATAATACACTTATAAATGTATCAGTACTATATAATATATTTTATTATTAATTTAATAATACTAAGTTAAGAACAAGTTTAATAATTATCAGTGACCCCAGTGACCCAGTGACCAGTGGTTATTAACACTCATTTTGATAATTTGTTCGGTTTATAATTAATTTCTTAACTGCCGATTAAAATTTACGCGCTTCGCTCCAGAATGCCACTGTTTTCCACGTATACGCGCTTTTTTTTGGGGGGGGGAGGAGAAGAGAGGAATAAATAAGCAAAAAAAATCCTTCACAAACACTGTAAATGTATTTTTATTGTTTTCCAAAGCCTTCGGAATAATTTCATAGACAGCACCGCACATTTAAGATTGTACTTCGGAAAGACGTATATATATACGTCCAGAAAATTTATGCTTTGGCACAGCGAGACGTTTATATACGTTGGTGGCATATAAGACTTTAAAGTCGTATATTGTAGCTTTAGTGTCAAAGTATATTATTATTGAATTCAATACATTGTTATTGCATTGAGGGGGACGCGATGAAAATGTTGATTGAATATTGGGTCGCGAATATTGAAAGCTTGAGAAGCATTGCTCTATAGTGAAAGGAAAAGTCGAATTACAGTAGCCATTCAGATTATTGATGTTGCAATGCTTCATAGAATGCGGCTAGAAATCTCGTATGGACTCGATGTTTTGCTTGTAACTAACTCATGGTACGCATAGTGAAATCTTGAAACAAAGCTTTGTAAAGAAAACTTTAATGTTTTCTTTATAGAACAAAAAAAAAAAAGCGCGATAGCGAATATCTTTGTTTTTTGTAATTAATATTTAAAAGAGTAGTTATACTTTTCGGACACCCTGTATATTGAACGCGAAAATTTGTATCTCATACAATTGAATTTTAGATTATTTTTAATAAATACATTTGTTTTGTTTGCATTTTTCCATAGATGACGATGATCTCCAAAACCAAGTTATGGATACCCTGAAGAAAACTCAAAGTCGATATTCAGGTACTCAAGCTCTTATTCCTGATTGGTACCACAAGAGTTTCCTTTCACATCCAAAAGTATCTGGTCTAAGAGCTATCGCAGACGACCGAAAAACTTACGATCACTACCTCGGTATGAAATAAAATTCCCTTCTTTTATGATTTAGTAACATTTTAATTCTTTCTAACTCATACGAATAACATAAAAAGAAAATTACAAAGAAAATAACTGTGCCTTTAAGAGCAGTCGTTCACGTTATTGTTCAATTAATCTTACAAGGCGTGTCTGGAAGCTAAACACCATTTTGGAAAACTCGCATAAAAAATATTTTTTCAGAACAAAATTTATTTTTACATGAAAAGCATGTCGGAAACTGTTTTTCTACATAGTTACCACCATTGTTTAGGCATTTGTCACATCAGGAAACCCATTTGTGTATACTCTCTATATAGAAAGATGCCACCAGTGAAGAGTGCCACAGCTGAGCGGAAGTTTGGGCGAGCTTTCACAAAGTAGTCTTATTGTGAAACGTCTGTTTTCACGAATTTTCTCATACACTTTTTCAACCAAACTATCATTAGCAGCAGAGAGCCGTCCACGCTATGCTTCATCAAGAACACTGATTCACCCATCACTGAATTGTTGAATCTACTTTCTCGCCATTCCATCACTCGTTACATTTTCACCAAGTTGGCAATGAATTTCAACAGGTATTACGTTCGGAGTTGAGTTGAGTTAATATTAACGTCGCACTGTTCAGCTACACGAGGGCTTTTGGCGACGGACCACGTAATTTTGAACCATGGTCAAGTGACAATGGACGACACCTGATTTACCACACCACACCAACGGGAGGACGACGAAAGATTTAACGTGCATTTAACGGCGGGTCTTTATCCGACTCTGACACGTACCATAACCACGGAACTACGTTGAACCGTGCTTTTAAAAAAGCACATAAATGGATAATTTTCATGATATTTAGTGTCACTTAGTTTAGAAAACATGCATAAAATTGTTTTAAGGACATTTTGACAAAAAAAGTTATTTAAATACAATATTTCGGCAAAAAATTAACTTTGAATAACCGTTTTTCAAAATGTTTTCCTTTTGTGAAAAATACTTCTATTATAGTAATATTTTGCCTGTGTATAGCTCAGATCTCTGTATTGAGGCTCAACTGTGGTTTTTGACTTGTAACCGGTAGAAAGCTATTTTGGATTTTGCGATTCCAGACAAAAGCTTCCACATAGTTAAGCTGATGCTTATGAAACCTATCGATTCCTTACGTTTGCCAGAGTAGCTATGGTCACGAACACGCGGCTTGTGTTGTCAAGTCATGAGTTCGAGCCCTAATGCTCACGTGTTGGTTGGCTGATTGTCATGTTTATGGAAATGGAAAGTTATTTTCATATAGGACCGAAGATCATATATACCAGGCCGGCAATGTTCAGACAGTTGTTCGAATACAGATCGTCCTGAAGACAATCACTAATTGGTTGCAAGATCACCGGAATGGCTGGACAGGAGAACAGGGATTTGTTCTCTGTCAGGGCTGTTCCTATGTTGCAGGCACATTCTTGTTCCATCTAGTGCTCATGTGTAAAGAGGCAAAAAAAAGAGCACGTTAAATCTGTCGAGGCTCAAAATCCTCCTGTTAGCATGATAAGGAAGTTAGAAAAGTTAGGTGTCGTTCTCGTCACTTGACCATGGTTCAGTCTTTGCCAACAGCCCTCGGGTTCCCTTAGAGGGTGACGTAAATTAAAACCAAATCAAATCCTTATGTTGGCGAGATATAAATGCAAAGAAAGAAGCTCTAGGACAGATCTCCCAGGGCAGCCAATTGGAGTCAATGTTCACTGTACCCAGCATCCAATCAGAGTGCAGCCTCTCAGCTCTCACCCAAGCCAAAAATCCCAAACAACCTTCTACCCAGATGAAGAACCATAGCCCCGCCTCCCGGATTCCATCGTTCGACCAATCGCCATGATGCCTCTCAGCAGAATGTAAACCATCACTTTCGCCATGCCCCGCATCAAAGACTTGTCATGATATGGGATTGAGGACTGTTTTTCAGTCCAGATGCCCAAAACGGATGACTTAGAAGCATATCAGCTGTAAATAATTAAATATAGTAAATATGCGTCTGGAAATATACCAAACACAAATAGCATTTATACTTTGAAAAATGTATTTTATAACATGACTTACCTCGATGGGGAAGAGCATTGCTGTATTTTTCAGAGATAGACAGTTAGTACAACTAAGCATAAAATGATATAAATATGTGGCAGTTTGTAAATTGTTACACTAAACTAAATTAATATTGGTAATTTAGTAAAATAAGTATTTAAAACCAGGTAAGATTTAGCTTTTGTCAAAAGAAAGATATTGGAGAAACTCTTATTGTTGAATGATACGAAAACTTTTGAAACGTTTTTAAAGTTAAAGAAGTTGTTTGCGTGGCTTATATATACGTATCCGTTAATGTCGGAAAAAACGTCGCTTAAGAAAGTCTGTTTCTTAAAATTTTCTATTAGTCATGGACAAACGAATTTAATCTTTTAATTTGTTTGGTGTTTGGAAGGAAACTTTTATTTTCAAAGAAAGAAGAAAAAAGGCACATAAATCCATCAAAATTAGTGTCTGAATCAGAGTTTTCTAATAGTTGGTGAAATTCACATTCATGCATTTAGATACCTGAATGTATATAATCCTCATGCAGCGAGAGTTTCCTCCAGAGCAGGATGCATAGGCTGAAAATCACGTATCCTATACAAATTTCTCTTGCCCCTCATTTTCCAAGCAAATAAATAAATAAAAATGGCACAGAATTATGACTAACACTGACAGTGTACAAGATAACAAATGAAAATGCAGAAATGTATTGACTTAGACAGGGTTGCCGGAAATGAAAATGTCCTCCTCGGCGTCTGGCGTGTTACTTTACAACAACTAGAAAGGAAAATATTCCTCTCGTTTGATAACATTTTCACCCTCCTGGCGTTTGAAAATTAAAGGAATTCTTTTATCAATTCGATACATTTACCAATTTTGATTTCGAGGTAAATTTTTAACAAAAAAAGCGTCCTCTCAGCTTATACATGGTATAAAAAACCGATATAAAAATATAAAATATTACAAACATTCAGTAATTTATAAGACTATGCTGTTCTACTTACTTACTAGCTTATAACTATTTAGGTGATTTCCTTCACTCCGTTCGAAAGCCCCGAAGAGGTTGTGAGCATAACAGAAATGGCATTGCCACCATTTGTGTAACATCTCCCGAAGAAAAGAAAAAGTGCGAGGATTACTCTAAGGCTGCAGAAGCCCAAGATTTGTTTCCAGATATTAGGTGCATAGAAACAATTTCTAAGGCAGCTTGCATGGAACACGTGAAACAAGATAATTCTCAGCTGTTAGTATTGGATGGTGGAGATGTCTACAAGGCTGGAAGGTAAGTTACGTATATCAGGTTTGTTAGGTTGTGAAGGTTTATTTCTATAATTATAGGAAGTAAATAACATCAAGCAAAGTGTCTTGTTATGTAATGCGATAAAGGAATATTTGTCGGATATGAGTAAAAATAGAAAGTATGTAACTTAACTATATTCTTGTATTATTTCGGTTATAAAAGAATTCCATTCTTGTAAAATTCAACCGTGATTCGTTTCAATGAATGACTGAGATAAATGTATATGCTTGAAAGAATATATATATTTAAATTGAAAATTTAAAAAATAATTAGTACTTTAATTTTCTTAAAAACATAGAAATTAAAAGTCAGCAGAAGAGTTAAAAATCAAGACCCTATTTTTTGAACTTTTAAAAATATATTTGTCTATTTATATTTATATAATTCTGCTGGAATATTTACTAGTTTAAATAATTCTTTCATAATATTCCTTTCTTAAATATTAAACTACAAGTCTCCTTAAAATAATGTAAAATTTACATGATTAGGAATTGAATTTTTGGTTCTAAAATGTATTACTTAATTATTATGTTATATGTATTATGTTAATGATGCATAATGTATTATGTTAATGTATAATGTATAATGAATTATAATGTATTATGTTAATGATGCATAAAGTTAATCTTTGGAAGAATTTCTCATGGTATCAAAGTTATGCAATAAATTATATGAACGAAAAAATGTTAAATAAGGAAATTGGGCACTTGAAATTCAAACATAAAATTTATTAATCTTATATGTAATTCTTTTTTATTTAAAATTTTCGTGCGAGTTATACATAATATATGCCATGTATATATATATTTAAAAATCCATAGGAATTCCTCATTTAGTACTGTTAATTAGTTCCGCATTCAATAAATTCTTAGTGAGGGAGGTATTGTTTTTATTGGAAAGTAAGTACAGTACAGTCCCGATAATCCGAACAATATTGTTCGGATTACGTGATTGTTCGGATTAGCCGGAGTAAGAGCGAAATCACTATTTGAACCGGGAGTACGGGTCTATTGTGTCTATGTATTTTGTCGTAATGTGAGCGTACGCGCCCGCTTTTTGCCGCGTGGACTGTACTCCCACTCCTCGACGCGTGTGTCCTCCCCTCCACCACTCCTAACTTAGTGTGTCAGTGTGACTGCGTGTGCCCGTACTGTTGGCCGTCAGTCGTTCCGCGCTCGTTCTACATTCGTCCGCTTTTGTCTCTGTGTTAATAACAGCGTGATATTCTACAGTGAAAACAGTTTGTTGTGTGTTTTGGACATTTATCTGTGATACAGTGTACGTAAACAGATTGTTATGGCGAGTAAGCGTAAGCACTCAACACTTACTCTTAAAGACAAACTAGAGGTTCTAAAGCGTTTAGATAAAGGTGAAGGTGTGACAAAATTGGCTACAGAGTTTAATGTTGGCAAAGCTACAATTTGTGATTGGAGAAAAAATCGTAGAAAGTTGAACAATACTGTGCTAATTCTTCTGGCGAGACACTCTTCTTCTGGCGAAATATTCACCGATTTTCGTCCTTAAAATTATAAAAATTTTTCCGCGGAGCCGTTCGGATTAACCGGATGTTCGGATTAGCCGTGTTCGGATTAGCGGGACTGTACTGTATTCTATCCTATCACATTTTTTTTCAAACAAAAATTTTATATATATATTTACCTAAAATTAATGAAAAAAATAAAAAGATGAAAAGTAAAAATAATAGACGGAACACTTTTTGTTGCTCGATTGTTGTAATTACAATTCAACTTAAAAGAACTGAAGTGGATAAAAGCTGGTTTGTTGTAAAAGCGAAGTAGACTGGTTGCTTAGCAACAGCTTTTATCTAAAAGTAGTTATTGTAACTTTGTTTCTTGATGTTGAAGTTTACCTTGCATTACTAAAAATAATATGAATAATCTTAGCTAATGCTGAGTTGCAAATTGAATAATATACATAATTTAGCCTATATAACAGTGTTTCTCAAACTGTGGGGCGCATATCGAAAATAAAAGGTTAAAAAAATTAATTTACTGGGATGAAGTAAAAAACAAAATACTTTCTGTTTTTGTAAAAAATACAGATTTACATTGATATGGTTCATATATACCATCTGGTGAAAAAAGGTCATCAAAAATAAAAAATTCTACTTTGAACGCTCATTAGATATCTTTGATCCTATAACTAAATAAAAAATACTTTGTTCGCTTTTGCTGTAATCCTACGATGAGAGATTTTTTTATTACGCTTCTTTTAACCTAAAATATTACTTTTGCTGACTTTCGAACTTACTGGAATGGTTATCTGCGTCCCTTTTTTTAGGGAAGTTGTAAATTATGTAATTCTGTTGTGCTTTTTTCAATGTGAAAGAGTTTAATGATACATGATAAGCATATTGAGCACTTTGAAGGATTAATTGGCCAAGATTTATTTTTATGAGTATTCTGAAACACATAATACATAATGAAAAAGATTCTACACAATTTTTTTTTTAACTTTTTCCATTTTTTATATCGAATAGACTTTTAACACGGAAGCGATACGCATAGTGTGCGAAATCGTTAATTATGGGGAAACTGTTTATTTGTTACCAATGACCTTGACAGAGAATCCTCCAGTATGGCAGTCTTAATGGGAACTAAAATGAATTGATCCCATATCTCTTCTTTTTGGGAGTGGCAACGTTTTTTAAGAATCTTAAGGTACCTGTTTTGACCGAGTTCCTGGTGTGACCACTTTTGTTCAAAAATATTTTCTTGAACATGCTGCATTTACCCCTATGAATAACTTAGTGGTTTTAATTGTGATGTTGTACGAATGATTATGTTTTATAAATGTAAATGAGCAGAATATAAAGATAGAAATGGGCATCTGTGTGATCTCTGTGAAAGGAAATTGAAACTTATCAAACAAGGGAAACACTTGCTGAAATAATGCATATTAATCATGTTAGCGAAAATAAATTTGAGAAAAGCAATAAACATGAAACGAAAGGAAAATGTTCAATAGCTACATTAAGATCTCCATCAAGAAAAATATGAAACCATAAGTGTACCGCAAAATGCACTTCGCCCTGTCAAAAAGACACAAGCAAGAAAAAGTTCAACATGATATTTGTCGATAATCAAAGGACATTAGAACTACAATAACATGAACAAAATGTGACAGTTTTGCTTGCAAATAAAATAACTGTGATTTGTTCCTGTAATTTGTTATTGGAAATTATGAATTGATTGATTAAATATTTTGTTCAGCTACACGAGGGCTTTTATTGAACCATGGTCAAGTGTCGTGGACGCATATTTGGAACAATTTAGTTCGACAGTTTTATTACACGGCGGGTCTTTTTTTCTCAAATTATGAAAGAAAAAAATAGAAAAATCCTTGAAATAGTTAAGTATATTTTCTCTTTGTTAAATTATTCACTGAAATTGTGATTTTTATCGTGTATATTGAAAATAATTATAAAAAAAAGAATTGGGGTGAGTCGCTCCCCGCGACCATTAACGTTAGTATCGAGTGCACACCTGGTCCCGGGCTAAAACATTTTGAAGTTTTCGTGCTTTAAATATTAAAAATAACACAATTGTTATTCATTAGAATTTTATATTCTTTTTTATTACTTAACATTTATTCTAAATGCTAATTCTGCGAGGCTTAAAATTACAGTTCGTTCAAAACCGTTTATAATATGAGCATTCATTTCAATAAATCATTTTGCATTTTTGTATACATTGTCATGCACTTGGTTTTACTCTCCTTGCAATTAAGCTATTATATCAAGAATAATGAATTATCATTTTTTTAAAAAATAAACTCGTGGTAAGAGTGGGTATTTCAGCCAGTATAAGAACAAGTTTAATAATTATTAGTGACTTCCATGGGCTTGTCTTGCAGAGCAAAGTTTTTCAAAGGAAGGTTAAAAATTAGAAAGTGACACTCTGAGTTATTTTTCGATATTTAGCTGAGATCTATATTTTATCTTCAAAGTAGCCATCGCAGAAAATCCGATTCACAAAGGTATGATGTTGAAATTGGTAATAGTACACGAAATGCTTTTGTTTGTTATCCAGAATTCAAAGAGTGATTTATTGCAAAATTGCCCTTTAATTTCGTCACTGGATGTGAAATCTATGAAGATCTCTTTTTCGGCAGTTGAGAACCCTTCTGAAATATTTTTAAATGGATCCATAGCCCATTCGTAACTTGCTATCAATTTACTCTCGTCTGTGTACTTGTTGATGCTTTATTATCGTCGAATGCTCGCTGCGATTTAAAAATATATCTATGATTTTGTTTTAATCCACTGCCGTAAATACTTAATACCGTTAATTACAATTAACGCGTGAATTATGAAATGTACATTAAAGAGAGATTCGGTAGCTAATCTATTCGGCCAATACTGACTGGAATTGTACGAGGAAGAGCATTTTTACATGTTTTGCGCAGACGTCCGTTAGGTTGCCTAGACTCACGTGAACGTTCACGAGAATGCCAGATGTAATGGATATGATAAAGAGCAACATAGTTTAGACTATTTTTTAATGACATTTGTACTTTTAGAAGTAGACGATGAAGGAAATAAATCTTTAATTAAATATCATTTCTCATCTGTTTCAATTTAAAAATTAGAGAAATAAAATAAAATAATTAACCTTTTACTTAAAAGTAATTTACTTAAAATATATATTACTTAAAAGTAACATATATATATACATACATATATATATAATTTAATACTTATCTTATTAATTTGTACGGTTTATAATTATGATCATATTATAGCTTTAGCGTCAAAGTACATTATTATTGCATTCAATATATTATTGTTATATAAGGGGGGATAAAAATTATGATTGAAAATTGGGTCGCCAATATTGAAAGTTTGAGAAGCATTGCTCTACAAGGTTTAAAAAAAGGATAAAGACATTTTTAACAAGAAAATCAGACAATTTTTTCACATCTCAATCCTTCTTCCTTTTTTTTTCACCATGCATCATATATCATTTTTTATATTTTTGCTTTGTTCAAGGCTCCTGTTTTTGTAAGTGTTATTTTCTTCATATCGATTCTCGTACAGTTCTAATGATATTGAATATTTTTTCAATATTATTCAATGTAAAGGTCATACGAACGTACTTAACCTTAATCAATCACATCATTAATTTTGTTAATATTGTTTTAATGAGAATATTTAGAGGGAAACTAACAAAAAATCTTTCTAAGCGTATAGTAATGAATCATTCAGCACACTGTGTGACTGAAATTTATTACTCAAATATTACTAATCATACAATAACGGGGTTCGCAATGAGTCAAGTTACACTAAACGAAGTACTCCTGTGTGCGTATATTTTGTAAATACGAGGGTTGTAAATTAAATAGTGGTGACGATGTTATCTATGTGTAGAGTGCAAAAACAAAAACAGTCGATCTAATTAGAAGCGTAGTTGCCCAGTGGCGTTCAAGTGAAGAGTGTCGTTTCCCTCTCGCTCTGAAACAAGGTTATCAAACTCAAAACTAACTTCGGCCAACCAAACAAGATTTAACTTCAGTTGAGCCACAAAAAAATCAATATTCATAGAAACGTAAGTTTAATTCGAATAATAGATTATAATAAACATAAATAAAAGAACAAGAAAATTTAATGTTTACATCCTGACACTTGACATCGCTGCTATCTTTTCTATTCCGGGAGAAATTTTGATATTTTTTTTATATATTACTGTTTACTGATATACTGACCGGGTCGCGAGTTTGATACCCCTCCTCTAAAGCATATTGTGCTAAGGTGATCAGAGGTCGTGGCTTAAAATAGAGGTTGTGCGTGGAGAAGCGGCAACAGCATGTTATCGAGGGATACTTGATGCTTGTCGCAAAAAATGCATTACTGTATAGGACGGTTGCACGATGGGTTAATGCAGCCATACTCAACCTGCAGCCCACCGAACCTTTTTAAGTGGCCCGGTCAGGATCCATTGCTCTGAAAAATGTACTTATTTAAGAACATTGTGTAAAGAATTAAGTAGGAAATTCTTTGTCAAGAAATTAAATATATCAATTTTGCTTTTTGCAGTCTGTGTCATATGGGTACGAATTGGTATTCTTTTAATACTTGGAACGGTTAGTGATAACAGACAACAGTGGAGTAGCGACCATTTTATGGGTGGAACTAATTTTTAACTATCTTTCACGTCTTGCAAGCAAAAAATATTCGAAAAAATAAATCGTTTCAAGGCGATTGGGGGAAGTTGACTATTTTATAGTGAAAAGCAAATATAGATGGATAATTGTTTTTGATTTGACACGAAAGTGCTGTGTTTAAAAATACCAATGAGCAGGAATCATTCAATGATACTTATCCTCGAAGATCTCTTTGAAAAGGTGATAAATAGGCTTTCTTGAATAATCCTTGCAACAGCAACAAAGTGTTTTGTCGGTGGTAATATCACATCGGTAATAAAGACATACTATGAAATTTGCTGTATTATTGGTAATCATTATGAAACCATTTACTGATGCAGAAATTGTGAAGGAATGTTTCTTGAATGCTTCTAAATTAGTGTTAGCGACAAGAATAAAAAAATATATAAAATAATAATTAAAAAAGCAAAACAAGAGTTATAATATTTTGATCAATTTTCCACATTTAAAATTTCCAATGTTATTTTAGTCTTAAAGCATTCCCCCCTCCCCTATTTATCCCCATGTTGCGGTCCAAGTGAAATAACTAACATATGCATGCGACCTGCGTGAAATAGCTGACATATATATGCGGCAGACTGGTTTTTGCAATGCACAGGTCAGCTCTTCATTCCTCAAGATCAGATTGACATCCTGAGCGGTCTTTTTTCCATAGACCATTCAGGAATTATTTTTAGAGGCTGGTCTCAGTCATCGAATGGAGTGGTAGATAATGAAAAGAAAATGTCTGTACATAAGGAAAATTACTGCCCTCTGGGTTCCACATCAACTTACCGAAGTACAGAAATGACTCTGGTATGCACTGGCCACTTGGAGATATCGCAATAAAGAAACGCACTTCTACAGTGTATTGTCGTCATTGATGAGACGTAGGGATGATGAGCCTGTTAAAGCTCCAATCAAATGAATGGCGATACCGAGGCTCACCACGGCTACAGAAATTTTGACATGAACCCAGTCGGGTGTAGGTTATTCTGATTGTAGCATAAGACTGGAAGGATGTGATTCTTACGCATATTGTACCTGCAAGACAAACTCTCAATGCAGACTACTAATGCAGATTTCTACTGCCCCATCTGTGTCCTGCTGCGTGGCGCAAATGTCCCCGTTTATTACAAAGCAATTTCTTTATCGTTTTGCCTGACAACACTCACTGTCATGTCGCAAGCTATTTCACTCTCCTATTGCGATGATGGCAATGGGAAATCTTGAAACATCCTCCCTACTCCCCTGACATGAGTACTTATGACTTCAATCTGTTTTTGAAGGTGAAGGAACCTCTCTAAGGCCGCCGATTTCATGACGTTTCATCTGTACTCCTCGCAGTTGAGCGCTTCGTCGCTGAGCAACATTCAGCACCTTGCTAATGGTCTCCAAAAGCTTCCCAACATTTGACAGTCTATTATAAGCTTTTCTGGTGATTACTTAGAATGAATGTGATGCAATTGTACTTATTAACTTATTTTTAATAAATTTACATTTTGTTGCCATTACTTAAGTTACAACCCTAGTGTATAGTTATAAATTAATAATAAATATTCTCGTATATATTATTTTATTTTCGCAACATTTCAGTGTAATACTACATCTAAAGGAATATTTAAGCCATTTTTGATCTACATTATATATAATTGCATTTATCTTAGGTACTATGGATTGCAACCTATTGCTTCCGAGCTCTACAATGGATCCGATGCAACTTACTATGCGGTTGCAGTTATGCGATCGGTTTCAGATGTCCTTACATTATCACAACTTAGAGGTCAGTATAAAACATTGTTTTACTAGTACAATTATAATTGAACACCTTTAAGCAATTGCAACATCTTCTACTTCAGAATTTGATTTTTAAAAGTTTCCAACAAACTTCTTTTTTTTATAAATGTTAGCATGGAATCTTTTTTAATCTTCTTAGATCTTACGAAATAGCATATTTATGAAGTACTTATGCAGCATGTCAGATATTACAGTAAGAAAATGTTTTTATTGCAAAAAGTATAACCACTTAAAATATCTTAAACATTTTTAAAAAATATTCAAATTTATAACAAACTCGAAAATATTTTCGAATTATATACTTATTTTAAGAACTAAATATAAAAACTAAAGGAAATTTTGGAACACAAAATTCATAACTTTTGAATTCTTTAATGTTTTTAATATAAGAACTTTAAATTATTTGTCAAAGAATTAGTATACTTATATATACAGATATATTTATATACAAGCCTAGTTAAACTACATTTTAATGTAAACCTTTGCTGAACTGATTTTTAGAAATTTTAGAAGGAGGCTATACATTTTATCGTTTTTTAAAAGATATGACTTTTTAAGGCAACTTAATGCAATTTGGATTTTTTTTTATTGACCTCTCATTAACTAGAATTGGTGAAACTTCTTTTATTATTATTGATATTAATAATCTATTAAAAATTTAGAATGTTAGTAAGATGTAATAAGGAAAAATAGGGCTGAAAAAATAAAAGAAATTTCTATTTCCTTTTGTTTTGTGAGATCGGAAAGTATTTTTAAAATTTAAGGAGTTAAACTCTTACAATTTATACATCAAATGACTTATAAAACTATTTTTAAATAATGGGAAAAAAAGGTAAATAATAATCAGTTATACAGATACTTTCATTATTTTTTATGTAATTTATTGTAACTTTATCTACAATAACTGTAAAATCCGGCGTACAACGCACACCGCCGTATAGCACGCATTAATACTTTCAAGTTGCAATTTTTAGTTTTTAGGTATATTCGCCGTATAATGCGGACCCCTTTTGTACGAAGAAACCTGAAATGTATATGCGCAATGCTTTTATGATTTGAAGTCATTTATTTATTCGAGGTATCATTCCAAGCTTTAGAAAAAAATAGCATACTTTAAGAACTACAATCCTTTAACCCTAAAGCAGCGTTTCTCAAACTGTGAAGCGTGCCCCCACCCTAGGGGGCGTGATACTCTTAAGAGGGGGGGGCGAGCATATCAAAAATTCGGAAATAAAAGATTTAAATAATTACAAATTTACTGAAAGGCAGCAAAACAAAATACATCCTGACATAATAAAAAAATAAAACACGTATTTACACTGATATAATATACTTATAAATGTATCAATATCGCCCAATATATTTGATTAGTATCTCAATAGTAAGTTAAGAACAAGTTTAATAATTACCAGTGGCTCCAATTGGCCTGCCATATACAAAATTTAATGCTTGATAATATGTACGGTTTATGATTAAAATCATATTGTAGTTTTCACGTCTAAGTACACTTTTATTGAATAAAGGGGGACGCGAGGAAAAATATGATGGGGAATTGGGTTGCAAGTATTGAAAGTTTGAGAAGCACTGCCTCTTAAATGCGTGTTTTTGCTTTGTTTTGTTATTGTTTTAAGTTCTAGAAAATCTTTTATGAAAAAGTCAATGGTTACGTAATAAATGAATAAAAAAAGTTCCAGGTAATAATATTGAGTGTTTATTTCGAAAAAAGTTGTACATAGACATTTGGCAACATACAGTTTTCTCTTAAACATCTTGCATAGATCGAATAAAATTTTCAAATGCAACATCAAACATTAATAGCCTACCCAACAATAGATGAGAAGTCATTTTTTTCAATTAGATAAATCACTCCTTTATAGGAAACTCAAAAATAGAATATTCATCTCCATGTAACACAGTAAACCTTATCCTCCACCATGTTCAAATGTCAAATATTTATGTATACAAACTTTCACAATAAAGCTCGGTGAATAGTCCTGTAAAATTAAAGTAGATGAAATATTAACGCAATTAGCTTACTGTCCTTTGAAATAGTCACCTCCCATAACTATGCACCCCTGTGATCTTCTACACAAGTTCTGGAAACTTTGCAACAAGTCTTCTTTTGGGATGGAGTTCAAAAGCTTTGTCGCGTTTTGTTGGATGTTAAGAAAAATCATCAATATCGATAACACGTTTTTCTCATCCCTAAATTCTGAGTAACGATTTGTCGTAAGGATTTTAGGTTAATCTACAGTTCATCAGCTATCACGCGCACGATTAAATGACGATCTTTAGTGATTAATCACCTCACTTCTCAATGTTTTCGTTACTGACGGAGATCACCAGTCTTCCGCTGTTGGGGTTGTCAGAAACACTTAACCGGTCTTCTCGAAAACTGGCGAACCACTCGTACACACACTTCATGGACAGTGCTTGATCTTCATAAACTCGGCTCAGCATCGCATAAGTTTCTTTTGGTGTCTTGCCAAGCTTGAAACAAAACTTTAAATTTATATTTGGTTCGTTCATTTTCTGGTTCTCAGTTAAGAACCAACGAACTAAACAAGCACTTTGTATTTCAAGTCTTACACGCAACACAAATGAGTCTCAACTGAACAATGGTGGGGGCAGATAGTCAACACCTGCCATTATGCATGTGCAGTGTTTTGTTTCGCCAGTGTTGCCAAATCGGCTGTTCTGACTTCATTCACTGAACTTTATTGTCAAAGGTTGTATATAATATAACACGCTAAGAAGTAATGTCTTTTTTTCTTCCACACACGATTTATTGTCTATGGGTAGCAACATGCATTCAGAAACGCACAAACGCAGATTTTTGAATACTATTAAGTGGAATTGGAATGTAGACAATTGGTAGTAATAAGCATTTAAGGTTTAAGTTCATAAGGAATGTCATTTCTCTTCAATATTTCGATGTATGTGTAGAAGTTTAGTTTTTTCCTATGGTCATCTTTTTTTTATTTTTAAAGCTCTCATTTTCGTACCCGGCATATAACCCTCACCCGTCAATTTCGGTCTTATTTTTATTGTTAAAAGTGTGCAATATACGCCGGATTTCCCGGTACATAAAAATAATGTTTGAATAAATAAACAGTAATGATTACTGTTCGTTAGATTTGAGTCAAAGGGATGGAAAAATTCAATAGGATTAGTATTATATTTTCATTATTATTTCGAATTCAAACTGACAATGATTACCTGAAATGATTCATCGTCTTGTGTGACTCTGAGCGATACATGAAACTACAAGTAACAAGCATCACTAAAGTAGAAAATCCTAAAATCATGATTGGTCCGGTTTTACAAATCATAACAGGATAGAAAGAATTTCTGATTACGTTGTAATCACCGGTACCACAGCTTAAACACACAGTAGGGGGTCATCAAATCGAGCTTATTTTTTAGAGTGACGTTATTAATTCGTAAGTAACTTCAAGAGGTAAATTTAATTTGAAGGTTAACTTTTAAGTATATTAAGCTCGGCTAGTTATTTTCACAAGTATAGAATTGAATAAAGGTCTTTTTAAATACGATATAGTATTTCAATAAAATTAAAGAAATCGGAATAAACTAAGGAATTATCTGTAATAATTTATAAACAAGTAATATAAAATAAATTTTGAGTCGATTCCTACTTTGGTCAGAAAAGAAAATTTTTATTTTAGTTACTTTTTATTAAATAACTACAATTAATATAAATATGTACATACATACGACAAAATCACAATATTAAATGGCAAAACACCCTTTAAATTAACATTAAAATCTTTTTAACCATATTAGATTTGTAGTTACATTTTGTAAAAAAAGTGGAATATAATAGACAATAATTTATCTTCAAACCAGTATAAAAGAAATGCTGACGTCTAACTAGCATATGATCGTTTAGGTTAAGCTAAATCTTCATCACAAATTTAATAAAAGCTGTTTTACCTAATGGTGCTGCCATCTAGAGGAATAATACAGACTGAAATATATCACTTAAACTATAATTAATTAATTAAATTTAATTTATGAACTAATATATTTGAAAAAACTGTATTAACATCAAGTGTGGTCAACTATAAGTTTAAAAATATATATAATGCTATGCATTTGAGCTTGAGTGGATGAATAAAAAGTATTTCATTAACGACTAAAAATTTCAACAAGATATATAAATAAATATATATAGGGAGAGTGTGAACTAATAGTAGGAATTGAAAAAATACAGTAGACTTGAATTAGAATATCTGAATTGTATAGTAATACATCGCAAAGAGTTTCAAGTGGCTGCGGTAGCTTAGTGATTATAGTCATGAGCTGGTAGCTGGTGTGACTTGGGTTCGAGCCCTAGTGCCACTAAAACCTGTCGTGTAGAGGGGCTGTTGCAAATTACATTTGTCGAGGCTCAAAGGCCTCCCGTTGGCGTGGTGTAGAAGCTCGGCTAGGAAGTGCCAACACATGGCTCAAAATTACGTGGTCTGTCGCCAACAGCCCAGTGTGAATTAAATAAACAATTGCGCAGGGTAATTCGCAGCGTAATTGATAAATGCAATATTACAAGCACGCATTTTTAATTTATTTTATTTTACTAAAAAATGTTGATCGAACAACCAAATCGAATTGAATCACACTGACATCCCCCCCATCATTTTAAGTATGAAAGCTAAAGCACATATTATTTCTTTATATGTTTAAATGTTTAATTTATGTTATTTTTTAAAGCAAAATTTTGTATTTATTATTGAAATGTTAATTTTTTCAAATCATCAAATGAAATAGTATTTTCTTTTTTACGAAACGAATTTAAAGTTTAAATTATGAAGATCCCGATATAAATAACACTTATAAGCCAACAAATATATAGTTTAAAATCAGAAATCAAAAACGGAGAAAAAATGGTACAAAATATAAAAAAAATTCTTAATTGCAATCACTTATACTGAATTTCCATTTTAATTCACAGAAGTTATTTATGGGGCTATAAAAAAGAAACCTGTATTTTACTATTTATGTATTTTACTTTACTTAGGAAGCAGGAAAATATAAAATATCGATCGTTCTAATACGTAATATAATAAACCCATGATACTGAATCAAACAAGTAAAGCTGAGAGATAGGAAGAGCGATAAAAATTATACATCCTCTTTTACAGACAAGTTGCATTTTACGGAAGTAAAAATTTTTGGAATTTTTGTAATGACATAATTTAATCATAACGTTTTGTGATATATTTCAATTTAATTAATAAATAAGAGATACTTTTTATAATGCTAGAGTATTCATACACAATCATACTTATGCTCGAATCGCTTAAAATTCTAAATTCAACCGCAGAGCGGGAAAAGAAAAATGAAATCAGTGAGACGAATATAAAAAACACTTAAAAATAAAAAAGAATTATTCATAGAGTAGTATAAATTTAATTTTATTTCGAAATTTTTTCAGAACTAGATAAAATGTATTTTTCATTGATGATTTTAAAGCACGTGCACACATGTAAATAACTTATTTTTCAATTCCTACTATTAGTTCACTCTCTTCCTGTATATATATATATATATATATATATATATATATATATATATATGAGAGTCCGAATAAATCTTCGAATAAAAATCAGACTCTTCAGAAGGCGGGATTTTAGATTGGCGAGGTGGCTTGTCTAGGGGTAAGTATTTAAGGGTGAGTGATGAATTAATTGAATCAAAGTCATTTAAACACAGATACTTCATTTAAATAAAAGAATTTATTTAAAGTTAAAGGGAAATATTTACTAAAGGGGATATTTACAAAGAGAAAGACATGCAGCAATTAGGTTAATTGAAAGTTGAGTTATACCTTTAGAAGACGGGAAAATAAACCTTTATCATTATTGGACGTTGGGACTGGTGGTGCCGCGCAGGGCGCGGAAATGCGGTAAAGACGCAACGTGTTGAACAAGCAGTGGTTAGTAGGCCTCTGCGGAAAAATTATTCAAGCCGGAGCTACGAAAGCTCACTAGATGGCGCTGCTTCGGAATGCAGTAATAAATAAAATTGAGATTTATGGTCCTCTGAAAAGGATATGACTCAACCTTTTAACAAAATGTTTCAAAGGGAAAAACCTACATATATATATATATATATATATATATATATATATATATAATAAAATACTTTCTATTCATGTATTCAAGTTCAAATACATTTTTAAAACTTGTAGTGGATGAAACTTGATGTTAATTCAGTTTTTTTCAAATACTAATTCATTAATTAAATTTTATTTCTTAAATTAAAATTTATTCTGAGTTATTTCTGTCAAAGTTACAACTGGCTGCAACAGATGGCACCAGTGCATTTTTTAACGAAGTAGGAATTGACTTAAATTTTTTTTTATATTACTTGTTTAATTTTTAAACACATTTTATAGAGTGAAAAAAAATTTAAATACACTGCATTGAGTATTGAAACTTTTTAGCTCGTTTTATTTTATAATCCTTCTTAAAGGGAAATGGTACCAGTAAAGTAACACCTTCAAGAATTTTGAAAAACGCGTGATAAAATAAGTCATTTTAATTTGTTTCAAAAATCTACGTTTGTCTGGAAATATTTGTCTTTTCTGGAAATCTTTTAAACTTTAAACGGAGAAAATATATTATTCGATTGATAAAAAAAATATTAATTTTTGATTAAATTATGTCGCTACATGGAGGTCGAGAATATGGGAGGGTACAAGGAAGAAACAGACATGTTTTTAGAGTAACTAATTTTATTCAACTTTCAACACTTTACGAAATGCACTTTAATAACTAAAGCTAGAGAGCAATAAGAAATCTTATCCTGAATTTTAGTAACTAAAATTATGGAAAGTACTTATCTTTCTTAAATCTCTTTGTATGATCCGGCTTTCAGCCTGATAGCTCGCTCAGCTGTACATTCCACTATTCTGGTAGATTCTTCTTCCTCAGTTAAGGTATCCGACTACGTTCCGAACCGTGATTTTAAAAAAGCGCATAAATGGATAATTTTCATGATATTTAGCGTCACTCATATTAGAATGCATGCATAAAATTATTTTAAGGACATTTTGAGAAAAAAATTATTTAAATGTAATATTTCGGCAAAAAATTAACTTAGAATAACCTTTTTTCAAAATATTCTCCTTTTGTGAAAAGTGCTTCTATTATAATAATATTTTGCCTGTATATAGCTCAGACCTCTGTACAGAGGCTCAACTATGAGTTTTGAAAAATTCACATTATATTCAGAGTTACAACCCATTGAAATAATTATCGGTGTTGTTTTCTTAAAATTTCTCCCCTCTGTTGTCATAAAACACGGATAAACCCACTTCTATGTTATATATTTCAAAAATTCTAGTTCAGCCTCTGTACAGAGGTCTGAGCTATATACAGGCAAAATATTATTATAATAGAAGCATTTTTCACAAAAGGAGAACATTTTTTAAAAAAGATTATTCTAAGTTAAATTTTTGTCAAAATATTGCATTTTAATAATTTTTTTTGTTAAAGCGTCCTTCAAACAATTATATACATGTATTCTAATCTAAGGGACACTAAATATCATGAAAATTATCCATTTATGTGCCTTTGCAAAATCACGGTTCCGAACGTAGTCGGATACTTTAATCTTACGATACACGACCAACAGTCACTAATACTTGGGTTTCAGCTTACGATGAACTCTTACCACTTACCTTAAAAACCGGCGTATAACGCGCACACATACTTTCAAGGTGCAATTTTTAAGTTTTAGGTATATTCGCCGTATAACGCGCACCCTTTTTTTTATGAAGAAACCTAAAATGTAAATACGCAATGTTCTTATGTTGTGGTTTTTAAGTCATTTATTCGAGATATTATCCCAAATTTTCGAAACATTAGTATATTTCTAGAACTGCAACCCTTTAAGTTCATAAGGAATTTCTTTTCTTTTAGGTAAACATTATTTCGATGTAAAGGGTGTTTTTTAGAGGTATAGAACTTTAAATTGCAATAAAACAACGATGTATAACTCGATTGACATGAATTTTTTTTATTCGAAAGATAATCTTGTGGCATTACATTTTAAATATGATTTCTGGCATAGGACTACCACGGCTGGCTCGGATGTAGTCCAATCTGGACGTCCAATTTTCGATGACTTTTTCCAACATTTGTGGCCGTATATCGGCAATAATACGGCGAATGTTGTCTTCCAAATGGTCAAGCGCTTGTGGCTTATCCGCATAGACCAATGACTTTACATAGCCCCACAGAAAATAGTCTAGCGGTGTTAAATCACAAGATCTTGGAGGCCAATTCACAGGTCCAAAACGTGAAATTAGGCGGTCACCAAACGTGTCTTTCAATAAATCGATTGTGGCACGAGCTGTGTGACATGTTGCGCCGTCTTGTTCGAATCACAGCTCCTGGACATCATGATTGTTCAATTCAGGAATGAAAAGTTAGTAATCATGGCTCTATACCGATCACCATTGACTGTAACGTTGTGGCCTTCATCGTTTCTGAAGAAGGATTCCACCAGCCCATAAAGTGCACCAAACAGTCAGTTTTTCTGGATGTAACGATGTTTCGACATACATTTGTGGATTAGCTTCACTCCAAATGCGGCAGTTTTGTTTGTTGACGTAGCCATTCAATCAGAAGTGCGCTTCATCGCTAAGCAAAATTCGCTGATGAAAATCGGGAACAACGGCAATCTCGTTTTTGGCCCATTCGACGAATCTACGCCTTGGTTGATCATATTTAAAATGTAATGCCACAAGATTATCTTTCGAATAAAAAAAAATCATGTCAATCGAGTTATACATCGTTGTTTTATTGCAATTTAAAGTTCTATACCTCTAAAAAAACACCCTTTATATAGAAGTCTAATTTTTTTATGGTTTCATATCTTTTTTACTTTTAAAGCAGTCATTTTTATACCCGGCGTATAACGCGCATCCGTAAATTTCTATCTTATTTTTAGTGTTAAAAGTACGCGTTATACGCCGGATTTGACAGTAAATAGAAGTTGTATTAGCATAAAACTAAGTTATCTCTACGGGAAGCGGTGTTTAAACTATTGTCACAGTTAAAGGTTATTTTCCACAAGAGGATTGGTAGAAGTTTGAATAGAAACCGTTACAAAATTAATATTCCGATTCCTCAAGGGAAAAAAAACCAAGCAGAAATTTTATTTTAAAAGAATATTTTGATATGAAAACGTGCGCTGACTTCCATAAAAACATGTTTCATCTTAAAAAAGTTTCGAATATATACTTTATTTCAGGACTCCGCTCATGTCACACGGGTATGGGCCGAACAGCAGGCTGGATCATGCCCGTTGGGGTGCTCCTTTCCGAAGGACTGCTACAAGAAACAAACTGCAATCATGCTGAAGCCATGGCAGACTTCTTTTTTGCTGGAAGTTGCGTTCCTGGTGCAAATGACTCAAAAACCAATCCTGGCAGAGTTCGAAGTGATGATTTATGCAGACATTGTATCGGGGATGATCTAGGAATGCATAAGTACGTATAATTTTCTTAGCAAATATATTATTGTGTTTATAGGGTATCAACACGTTTTAATGACCTTTACATGTATCATTTAAAAGCATTTGATAGATTAACGATAACTTGATAGATTAAAAATAATATTTTATTCCATGGTCTTTTTCTCATGTGGTCTCTATGGTCTTTTATATTTTTAAAATTAAAAATATTGATACAAGAGTAATTCAAAAAATGGGAGAACAAGCATTTTAATCATTGAGAAACGTTTCTTTTTTCTGGAGGAGGGGAATTAATTTTTTTTTATTTATTGTTGAATCGACAGTTAAACCCGTTAAGCGGTAAATTTTTTGGCCCAAAATGTTACAAAAAAAACGCACTTTTTTATTGCATATAACTAAACATGATACTTAATGAAATGCAAAAATGGAAGTATTTTATTTTAATTTTCAATTTTAAAGTTTTCACACTATTTTTTACTCTATAGTTGTGGAACGCAAAAAAACCCAAAATGTTTTCTTTTTATAAGTATACTCTGCAGGTTATGAAGAATGTGTGTTTCATACATCTTAAAAAATTTCTCTCTTACTTTCCAAAAACTTTCATATTCGAACCTCTTTTTCAAACATTTGTGGATTTTGTTTGTGTGTGCATATATATATATACAACACACCATAGGAAATATGGCGTAATACTCCTTCTTACATTTCAATGGAAGGCCGTGGGTAGCCTAGTGGTTAGAGCATCGGACTCCAGACCGGAAGGCCTGGGTTCGGTGCCCGATGCCACCAAATACCCTCCGAGTACACACGGAGTACGTGCTCGTTAAATCAGTGGGTCCAAAGGCTTGTGGGCTGAGTCACGAGTGCAGGGACTGGAGAATATTTCCCTTCAGTTTCATGCAGAAATTGTGGAGTGGAGATAGTTGGTGTCGCCATCTATCGAGCTAAATCGTACTGTCACCTGTATGGTGCTCAAGGCCAACGACAGGCGTACTTCTAGCCCCCCGCCACGATGAATTTCGTGGGCCTCGATCTGACTAGGTCAGACAGTTGGCATTAGAAACAACAACAACGCATCTCAATGGAGACAGAGATAACACATCGAGGTTTTTTTAATTACTTTTCCTTTTTAATTTCTTCTCAAGCAACAACTTGCACATTGCATTGTCGATGCCCGTTCTTCATCAAATATTTTCAAGAATCTAAATTCCTCCATTTGGGGAAAAATTCCTGCCTTCACCGCTAAAATAATCCCGGATGATAAGTATTTCAGTACCATCGGCAAACTGCATAATAATCTCACACTGGCAAGCACACTGGCACTAATAATCTCATTATAAGAATGAAAAATACATGCAAACCCAAGACAGAAAGAAGAAAATGTCATTGCCCGTACAGCGTAAGGGCAAACTGGGTATGACCAGCTTTCGGTAGCCCTACGGTGTACGGGCAAATCAGTTTAGGGGTTTAGAGGAAACAAAACAATGTGTTTTTAACAGGATACTCATAATGCAGATCTGTATTTGTCTTTGCTAAGTTTGAGAGAACATTTAAACATAAAGGCGATATCAATTTATGCTTAATCTAACCTGGTCACATTGATTTGTGCACTTGCTATTATGTTTACAAAAACTTGCCCTACGAATACTAATTCCAAAGTTTTTAAATTCTATAATCCCTTTATATGGCAAATATACAAGTAAAAGAAAAAAACTCGTACACATTGCATTGTTGCATCTATGTTTTTAAAAACTTGCCTCTACGTATATTAATTATAAAATTTTTAAATTCTGCAATCCCTTTATATGGCAAATATATCAGTAAAGGAAAAAAGCTCATACATATTGCATTATTGCATGTATGTTTTTAAAAACTTGCCTATACGCACATTAATTATAACGTTTTTAAGTTCAATAATCCCTTTATGTGGCAAATATATCAATAAAGGGGGAAAGCTCGTGCACATTACATTTATAAAAGAATGAAATGTCTAAAACACAAAATGGTATGGAACACCAAAAACAGAAATACTTTCCTTTGTTTAAGTTGTTTGTAAATGATAATAGGTAAAATATATATATTGACGAGTTTTCAATACTTCAAATCATTGAAAAATCTTTAGTGGTGTCCAAGAGAGCTTAACTTCTTCATGCTAGATGGGTGAGATATCATTTTGTTTTATGTAAATTTTTATATATTAATGTAAAGATTTAATATTTATTTAGCGCATTTGTCAAAATGTACATTTTATTTAACGAAATTGTTTTACTAGCAAACTTTAAGTAGATTTTCTTAAATATCCTTATAGTATACTGGGTGCGGCAAAAAACCCCAGATAAACAATTTTTTATAAAACTTTATAAAAAATTAAGAAATTAACAAAATATAACAAATAATAATACTAGCACACTCGTACTAATAAATAAATTTAATTCGTTTCAAAGTGACCACCGTTTGCAGCAATGCAGGAGGGCGCAAACGCTTGTAAAAATTTTCAACAATGAACCTTAAGTCTTTTACCTTTAATGTACCCCATTCCCACAGAAGTGATTGCTTTAGAGAGTCCAAAGTTTTGTGCGATTTAGTGCAGGCCCTGGACTCTAAAATGAACCTTACACTGTAATCCATGGGATTGAGAGCCGGCGAGTAGCTGGGGTTCTTCAGATGATATCATGTCTGGAAAATTCACCTTGCCCCACTCTTGTGCCTTTTTGGCTTTGCAAACTCGTGCAGAGTCTTGTTGAAGCGTACAATTTGAATTTCCGAAATGCTTTTGGTCCCACGAAAGTACAGCAGCTTCAATAATGTCTTTCCGGTACATTTTTTGATTGATTTTAACGCCCTCTTCCACAAAAACAACAAAAGGTGTTTTGCCACTTGCCCAAACCGCCCCAAATCATGACCGACTTTGGATATTGGCTATGTTCAATAATTGTAGAGGTGGCTGGAGTGTTCACACACCATATTCTATCGTTTTGGGAGTTATGAAGTTGTTGAACCGTAAAGAGCTTCTCGTCACTGAAAAGGAATCTCTCCCAACACTGACTTGCGGCCCGTCTCAAAAGTTTTCGGCATCTTCGGAGTCGTACGAGTTTGATTTTTTCAGTGAGAAGCTGAACTTTTCGCAACTTGTAAGACTTCTGTCCAAGCTCCGTTTTAGCTATTCGCCTCACGGATCTGTCACTTATTTCCACGTCACGAGCTATCTGTTTCTTGGAAACGCTTTTCGATGGCCTTATGATTCTTTGAAATGTTTACAGTGCATTTTCGCCCACTTCCCGGACGTCGACTATCATTGTCAAGCTCTTTGAAACGGCAGATTTCATCAGACGCTGTTTGCCGAGGTACATTCAGCAAACGAACTGTCGTTTTCCTAGCTGTAACAGCTCTAAAATAGCACACCTTTTGTTCGACATTATCAAAAACACATAAATCAAAGTAAAAACTAAGAAATATATTTAAAAGTAGTTTATTATATTTAAGTGTAAGACAAAGAAACATGAAAATACCAATTAAAAGGAAATTCGTTAAGTATTCTAAGAGGCAAGAAATTTGTCCGAGTTTTTTTACCGCGCCCTGTACAAGCTGACCTCCTTGCACGTTTGTTTTTAATTGATATTAAGAGTACCCTTCAAATATCAAAAATGCAGATTTTTTTTCCTTTTATTTGTGGCCCGTATTATTGGACAGCTTGCCACCACAAATTTCAGATCTGATAACAAAATATTTTTTCAGATATCTGAAGTTTTTCGAGCTTAGGTCTTGGTTTCGGTTTCATCTTAAAGTATTTTTCCACTCTTAAATTGCAGTAATTAAAAATATTTTTGAGCATAATCAACTCTTACTGTGTGAAATGGTTATCAATTTCAATTTTCAATGGAAATAAAAAAATAAGAAGAAACGCAGTTTCTTTCAGTAGCTTAAAAAATATACATATATTTTTTCTTATATTTTATAAAGTTCTACTTGTATTAACATCCACTTATTTAGAATTGATTTTATTTTTTAATGTAATGTTTTCCCCCTCTCAGGTGTGCTAGAGATTCGCGGGAACGCTACAGTGGGTACGCTGGTGCCTTCAGATGCTTAGCAGAAGGCCGCGGAGATGTGGCCTTTGTTAAGCACAAGACTGTGCCAGATTACACAGATGGACACGGAAAAGAAGCTTGGACTAGAGATCTGCTGTCATCCGATTTCCAGTTGCTGTGCGATGGAGGAGGTACATCACCGGTATATAACTACGAACACTGCAACTTGGGCAAAGTTCCTGCACATCAAGTAAGTTGCTGGGTTATGAAAATTGTATCGTTTATTGATGTGTGTGACTGAGGATTATTTCCTTGATTTTGGTACCTGATGTCACTGTATGGGATAGTATACGCATTTCATTGTCTTTCCAATTTTGAGGTCTAATTAACAGCTACAAAAACTAAGCAAAATGCGTAATGATACGGATTAAGAACTTTCCTTGTTTAATTATAATTTATTAAATGAATCTTCAGTATAAGAAGTATAACAAAAGTTTGCTTCGAGATAAAAATAGAATCTCAATCAGTTTTGATAGGAAAAAACCAAATTACAATTACAATTATTTAAGAGCTAATTACTTCTATATATCAATTAAAGTTGAAACTCTGAATCTCTATTGTAACAGGATTTCATATTGCCTGCTCGTCATTTAAATCAAAAATTGTAAAGTAAGCAAATTTAATGAAATAAACTTTGAATTTTTGGAATGAAAAGAAATTTAATTAGCTTTCCTTGACATGTTCAAAAATTAATTTTACTATTATTTTTAAATATTTCTGATTTGAAAATTTTTTGACGCGCGCGCGCGCGTTTAAGAGATGAATATATCAATAAGATAAAATATTAAATTTTCCTATATGTAAATACTAGGGTGCGAGGTACATTTCCAAAATTCAGGATTAATTATAATCCTGCATTCATAACATGGGTATTTTATTGTTTTTTTGGACGATTATGACCACATGATGTAAAGGCAATTTTCGGCTCTATTTAATGATCTCATCTTCCACCAATTACATGAACTGGATTCTGAGAAATAAGCCTTCTTTGAAAAAATTTCCAGTTTCTCCACAATTACAGTAGAACCTGTTTTAGTGCGGTCTTTTTTTTATGTGATTTTATTTTTGTAAGATCTTTTTTTTTATGCGATGTATGAATTTCAATGACTTTGGTGCCACTGTAATATTTTATATATATTTATCAGTGGCGTAACGGAGAATGTTAGGACCCCCTCCCCCTGAAAGTCAGGTTTCGCCTTTAATGTTTTATAAATTGGGTAAATACGTATTTAGCGTTAGTCAAGCCTTGGGCTTCTATAGTCCTGCCCCCTCCCCTTCGTGACAGGACTAAATGGCTTTGGCTCCACCGTAATGTTTTCTATCTATTTACCAGTGGTGTAACGGAGAATGTTAGGACCCCCTGAAAGTCAGGTTTTGCCTTTCGTGATGCGGGGGTGTAAGTTACGCCACTTAAATGTAGACACTTCAAGATACTCTGTTCATTTGTTATAAACAGTCTCCCGACAATGCGCATTCATTTGCTTTCTCTCAACGCTCCAGCAGCCCTAACTTGATTGAAGACGAAACTTTCAATGACAGTGACAGTATCAATAATTTGACAGATTATGAAGACGGACAAGAAGAACCGGATTCTTTGAGAGCGGATAAATAATGCAGGGATCAAGCTTTCCAAAAAATTTGAAAAGCATTTTCTTAAAATAGATACCACTTAAGAAAGAAGTATAAAAGCCCACAAAAAGGTCTTCAATCATGTGTATCTGGTTATCGTGGCATTTGCAAGCAACTAACCACCCGACCTTTGTCACAAAAACTTATCTCTTACTTTATGTTGCCAAAAAATAAATCAATTAAAATTGTACCTTCAAGTGACGAAAGCTATTTTGAACTTATTTATTGCAGGGGCTTAGATTACAATGAGTAGCAATAAATTATGTGTGCGCATTTTGAAAAAACTTATCTGTGTGTGTGTGTGTATACAATGAGAAACTATATGTTTTTAAAATGCTTCCATGTGTAATATTTAAATATTCATTTTGTTATGTAAGTACTCTTACATAAATTTCGGAAATAATTGGCATATTTTATAAATGCAACTTTTTTATGCGGTCCCTATCCACCGCATAAAAATCTTTTTCTGTAGTATTTCCACGAATTAGTTTGTTTTATGTAAGAATTTATGAAATTTTTGAATATTTTTTGTGAGTTTATTTTTATACGGTCCCTATCTACCGCACAAAAACAGGTTATCAACTGTAGTTATATAAAGAGTGTTTTTTTCCAGGTATAGAAGTTTAAGTTGGCATTACTTTCCAAGATGGCGACCCATTTAACAGCTGTCAAGTGATTTATTCTCTGTTTGGTTTGGCAATTCATCAAAACGATCATCCAGCAAGGCGTAGATTCGTCGAATGGGCCCAAAACGAGATTGCCGTTGTTCCCGATTTTCATGAGCGAATTTTGTTTAGCGATGAAGCGCACTTCTGGTTGAATGGCTACGTCAACAAACAAAACTGCCGCATTTGGAGTGAAGCTAATCCACAAGTGTATGTCGAAACACCGTTACATCCAGAAAAACTGACTGTTTGGTGCGCTTTATGGGCTGGTGGAATTCTTCTTCGAAAACGATGAAGGCCACAACGTTACAGTCAATGATGATCGGTGTAGAGCCATGATTACTAATTTTTTCATTCCTGAATTGAACAATCATGATGTCCAGGAGCTGTGGTTCCAACAAGACGGCGCAACATGTCACACAGCTCGTGCCACAATCGATTTATTGAAAGACACGTTTGGTGACCGCCTAATTTCACGTTTTGGACCTGTGAATTGGCCTCCAAGATCTTGTGATTTAACACCGCTAGACTATTTTCTGTGGGGCTATGTAAAGTCATTGGTCTATGCGGATAAGCCACAAACGCTTGACCATTTGGAAGACAACATTCGCCGTGTTATTGCCGATGTACGACCACAAATGTTGGAAAAAGTAATCGAAAATTGGATGTCCAGATTCTACTACATCCGAGCCAGCCGTGGCAGTCCTATGCCAGAAATCATATTTAAAATGTAATGCCACAAGATTCTTTCGAATAAAGAAAAATTCATGTCAATCGAATAATACATCGTTGTTTTATTGCAATTTAAAGTTCTATACCTCTAAGAAAACACCCTTTACATTTCTTTAAAAAAAAGGTTCAACAGAATATAATTTTGAGTCGATAAAGCAACGGCGCAGACTTTTTCAGCAATTATAACCAACTTCTTAGGATCCTAAAAATGTAGACATTTGAATACTTCGGGTAGAAAGAAAAAGAAATTTGACCAATTGGAAACTATTTAAGTGTGGAAAAGTGTCATACGCAGCAGGCGATAACTGAATGGTTTCATCCTCCAGATGTATTTCTAATGTAACGTTAAGTAAAATAAAATCAAATCCATGCTAAGGATATTTTTTACACACATTGAAGCAAAATAATTATGCATCTGAATCTTTAAAATGAGTGACTTAAAGCAACATTTTCAGATGAAATGTTAACAAAAATGACATGAAATGCATTAAATTAATAAAAGTGCAATATTAAAAAGCGCATTTAGTTGTAAATAGTAACAGTTACTTTACAATGCATCAGTATTAAAAGGAGAATAGATCAAAACTTTTTGTCTAATATTCCAATTTCACTCTTCAATCATTGTTCATTTCATTTAAAATACATACAATAAAAAACAATTGGGAAAAACCAAGTTGAATATTTATATTTGAATTTGAATTTAAATGCGCTGATGGTTTCTCAAGGTATCAAATAAAAAAAAGTAACTTCACCTGTTACATCGCTAACATTAAACAAGCTAAAACTGTTTTCACTTGCAGGAGTAATCATTAGCTAACAAAAAACAGCAATTTTTATAGCAACAGTATTTAGAAAAAGCATGTAAAAGAAAAGAATTTCAATCACATCCTTTCTTATCAGTAATTAAAAATGATTTTATTTAGACGATTACCCCCTACACATTTAAAAGGCTACATACTTACATATTATACATCGACCCGTTTCGTCAAATCAAAAGATATCGCCAAATGCTACTTTTTGCAGTCAATTGTATAAAACTATACCTGTGTACCAAACCTTCGAATACAACAATAATAATGGCAGCGTTTGGCGACATTGCTTGAATTGGTGATGTCTCTTGATTTGACAAAATTGGTCGCTGTTATAATATGTAATCACCAAAGAGGATTTCATCCGCTTCTGTATTATCAAATAAAAGTATGTTTTAGATCAAGTATTGTAAGAAAGAATATAGTCAACGACTTAGTTTTGCGTATATACAAAGTGAAACTACAGTATTAATATGTTAGAAGCTCTATATTATTAACTCTAACAAAAAATAATAGCTCTCTAACAAAAATTATAACAAAAATAATAATCGATCAAAAATTAATTCACTGTTAAATTTATTTTATCCGTAGGTGGTTACTAACGGAGCATTGTCTCCAGTACGTCGACTGATGCTGTCTAGTTTATTGGCTGATTCTTCACGCTATTTCTCCGATTCTTCTAAACTGTACCGATTATTTAGACAAGGGAATCAACCGGATCTTTTGTTCAAGGATTCTGCAACTGGACTGAAAATAAACCCATTGGACAGTAACTATGAACAGGTTTTGGGACAACGATTTCTTGAAGCATCGAAAGCTGCTGATCCCAAGAATTGCGTGTAAAGGTTTTTCAGTTGCCAATGAATTTTTCCTCACTTTTCAGTTTTTGCTTCAATACGACAGTACTTTTCACTGTTACATAATCGCCGTTAAAATGTGTCTTTACTTGCATTCATTTTTACCTTTTTTATAATAAAAAAATAAGAAAATGTGAGTGGTCAGAGTTTTTTTTGTTTGTTTTTTGTTCACAATATTTTTTGGCTTTTTCTTACAGAATGTTAGATGTTTTGAGGTAGACTATTTAACAGTACAGAACATGCTCGAAAGAGTAAAATGCCAAAAATAAGACTCTTTGTTCACATGGGACATATATCTTTAAAAAATTCCAATAAAGCTTAGGTTTTTGTGATCTTAATAAAGATATTTTAATAATTCTGTAGGAATACAAAAATAATTTTTTAGATAAAAATTTTTTTGCGTGTTTAATTTAAGTTGGAGATAATTTTTAAGATATCATAATACATGCTTATGTTTAGGTACCATTTTTTAAAAAGATATCTTTAAAATATGTAATATATTTTTTGCGCATATATAAAACATTGCACAAAATATAGTGAAGTTATTTTTTTAGTAAAGTATTACGATAATTAAAAATAATTGTACAATTTTGTAATTTTTATTTTTTCCCATTTTTCATACATAAAACTATTTTTCTTAAAAAAAACTATGTACTATTCAGACTTTTGTAATTTTTTTTTGTAATAGGGCTGCGTATTGGTATTTCTAACTTTGCAAACTTAGTACGTTCCCCAGGAGTTGATATCACTTTTTAGTGAGGTCCCATTTAGGCGACACCAATTACCGCAAGTAATTTTGACGCCCAGTTTCTTCCCCATGGATAACCAGCTCTGACGATACGAAATTGAAATTAGGAATTTAATTTTGAGGGCACCCAAGCCAAAAGGGCACTCCAAGGGATTTTTTACATGCTGCATAATCGTACGATAAGGCCGCTGTCGATTTTCTGCATCAGAAAATCCACCGACTTGGGCTGGGGTCAAACACGCTACCTTAGGTACAGAGGGTTGGCGACAAACCAACTACGCCATCCAGCCGGCTACTACTTAGAAAAAAAACAATAGTTTCACTATAAGCACATGTATCCCTTATAGAAATATAAAAAATTTGGAACCATATAGTGCAATAGTTTTTTTAAAAGTGTACCTAAAAGCAAAAAAATTATGTTTTGGAGAAAAAGTGAAAAAAACAACAACATAACATTTGTAAAGGTTTGTTGACATTTTTGTCAAGTACTTTTTTTATATTTTAAGGTTATTTTGTCAACGAACATATAAAGGGTTATGAATTTTTAGATTCAGAAAAAATATGCACTATTTTTTTTATACTAAAATTGAAAAATCGAATTTTTGAATGTGTATGATATCCTTGTTCCTTAATGCTTTCTTTAAAAAAATGGAAAACTAAAAGCACATGCACACACACATACATTCTTTCCTTCAATGTAAAATCTAGTATGTGAGCTCTTGTAAATGTTTTTACCCTAATAAAATCAAATGTTTTGATTTTATAATACATTCATTAAAATATTATTAAATAAAATAGCGGTATACTTTTTTTTATAATTTTAGTAAAAAATTTTTTGGTTAATTTAATTTAAAAATTTTAAATTTTGTTTATTTGATTGTTTTTGTTTGTTTATTTTAGGAATCCTTTCACGAAAATCGGCAAACGATGTAATTTTTTAAATCTTTATTTACAACAAACCACACTTCTTTCTGCTTCAAATGTGTTTTAAATATTTTCTTTAAATTAAATTAGGAAGTATTTTTACAATACAAACTATGACGTTTATGTATATGCTTTACTAAGGATAGAAGATTTTACATTCAATCGCAAATTCTCAAAAGTGTAAATTCCAATACAAGGGGAACATTTTTAAGAAACTACATATCTAATAGGTTTGAAATTTTGTATAAAAATATATAAATACTAAATAAATATATAAATATTTTGATGAGAGATTGTGTGTCAAATAGGTAATTGAAAAACTTTTTACAAATAAAAATATATACAAATTTTTATCTTTTTTTTTTCTTAATAGATTAAAAACTACTTGATATTTTTTAAAAAATGAACTCCTTAAAATAATATTAATACTACTATGAAGGTACACAAATAATTGATTTTAAGCTTCCAGTAAATTTTTTACATAAATTTGGTTATTTTTAACATTACACACAGATAGAAAAATGTTACCTGAAGTTACCCCTTTAAATTAAGTCCGTATAAATATATGCATTTTGATTGTAAAAAGCATTTTTAAGTAATTGATATAAAGTTTGTGAGATAATCATTAAATCTACAATTTAGATATGAAATATCTATTTTTACGAAGAGATGTAAGTACATTTTTAATTAATTATGGTTTTTTTATAAATATAGTGATTAAAAATTAATCAAGATTGAAATCATTAAAACTACAGTTGAGTCCTGTAAACTCAGCACTCAATAACCCGGCAGTCTAGATAACTCGGCCCCACCTTTGAAAATAAAAAAAATTGTCCGACAGAAGAAATTATTGCTGCTGCTGCAATGATGAAGATGTCAACATTGAGGACTCCGTACAAACTATTGAAATAAAGAGTGTTTTTTTTCCAGGTATAGAAGTTTAAGTTGGCATTACTTTCCAAGATGGCGACCGATTTAACAGCTGTCAAGTGATTTATTCTCAGTTTGGTTTGACAATTCATCAAAACGATCATCAAGCAAGGCGTAGATTCGTCGAATGGGCCCAAAACGAGATTGCCGTTGTTCCCGATTTTCATAAGCGAATTTTGTTTAGCGATGAAGCGCACTTCTGGTTGAATGGCTACGTCAACAAACAAAACTGCCGCATTTGGAGTGAAGCTAATCCACAAGTGTATGTCGAAACACCGTTACATCCAGAAAAACTGACTGTTTGGTGCGCTTTATGGGCTGGTGGAATTCTTCTTCAAAAACGATGAAGGCCACAACGTTACAGTCAATAGTGATCGGTATAGAGCCATGATTACTAACTTTTTCATTCCTGAATTGAACAATCATGATGTCCAGGAGCTGTGGTTCCAACAAGACGGCGCAACATGTCACACAGCTCGTGCCACAATCGATTTATTGAAAGACACGTTTGGTGACCGCCTAATTTCACGTTTTGGACCTGTGAATTGGCCTCCAAGATCTTGTGATTTAACACCGCTAGACTATTTTCTGTGGGGCTATGTAAAGTCATTGGTCTATGCGGATAAGCCACAAACGCTTGACCATTTGGAAGACAACATTCGCCGTGTTATTGCCGATGTACGACCACAAATGTTGGAAAAAGTAATCGAAAATTGGATGTCCAGATTCTACTACATCCGAGCCAGCCGTGGCAGTCATATGCCAGAAATGATATTTAAAATGTAATGCCACAAGATTATCTTTCGAATAAAAAAAATCATGTCAATCGAATAATACATCGTTGTTTTATTGCAATTAAAAATTCTATACCTCTAAAAAGGAAGCCTTCATTATTTTGAACAACAATGTGCATCGATAATGGACTTACCATTCCTTTGATGTCTTCGTGATGATGCTGCAAAACGCTGAGTGCACTATGGAAGACAAAAAGTCATTACGCATTTGTTTTTTTAAAGAAAAAGTAGCCAGTTTTTATACAAAGTCCGCTACTTAATTTTCATTACAGGCAAAGATTACCTTCTTAAAGTATTTTTCTGAGGTGTGTCTGATCAAGTAAATAACTGTACCGATTGATTCCTAAGTAGTCTGACCAATTTCAGAGGATTTACATGAAATTTTCAATGTGGTTTCCTCTAGCACAGTATATTTTACGCAAGCGTTTCGGCTAAGCTAAAAGAGTTTTTTCGACCATTTTGGGGTATTTTTCCAACTTCCTCTTAAATTGCTTTTTGAAGCCTTTGAAATGCTCTTACTTTACGTCTATTTAATTGTTTTTTAAGCATCCCCATAAAAAAATAATCGAAGGAACACAGACAGGGGAGTGTGATAGTCATTTATCAGGAGAAAGAAAATTTATTTTTTTACATTTCAGTCATTTTATAGTTGATTTTGTAGTATGATTTGGTGCACAATGTTGGGATAAAACAAAGTTTCCTTGAGTGTAAAGACGTTTACTTTCTTTAATCAAGTGTTTCAAAACTTTATTATGATTGTATTTGGCATCAACTTTAACCTTTGGTTCTACAAAAAATGGCTTTTTAAGGTCCTTGAGAGGACATTCCCATCCATACCATAACACCTGATGGCCAACTTGCATTTTGCAATACAGTCGCGTCTTTTCGACATTTACTGCTTTAAATATATTGTAATTTCATTTTGTGAGTTGAGAATAACAGATGAAACAGGGCTTCATTCGAAGTTCTCCATGTTTTTTTATCTCCCCTTGCATAACATTAAATACAGAGGCCAAAGTTTTCTTCGTTTTTCTACGGTCTTAACAGACATTTGATGACAATCTGGGAAATTTACTTTTTTATAGCCAATTTTCTTTATCTGACGATGAATTGTCAATTGCTATACCTGTAGTTTCTTTGCCATAGGTTTTTGAGGCAAGGCAAATGATTTTCTAAAGCGATAATTCTTTTCAGTTTCTTTTTTTCTTTTTCATTAAGGACTTCCTTTCGTTCACATTTTTCACCTGGAGTTTTTGATTGGGAGTCAAGTTTTATTTCTTTTTGAAGTTTAGATAGTAATACAATAAATAAATGTCTTTTTGATTTTTAAATGCTTTGTTTTTTACATAATTTGACAAACATCCTTCAAAAGCTGTAAAATTTCGTTCCTGGTTTGAGGATCTAATTTCAGTACTATAATTCACTCCCACTAATAAAAATGGTTAGATTAGTAATTTAAATGTTTCATCTTTAAAATAAAACCAGAAAACGATAGAAATTCATCGTAAATAATCATTTACTTTTAAAATTGGTCACACTAATTTTGAATCAACCGGTATACTCTCTCTTTGTATTCATTTTTATTTTCATGGAGTTTCATGCTCTATACCTTTGTACGTACTTTTACTTTGTTTATAAAGTGTTTGGGCAGCTTATCATCTGTTTAATTCTCAAGCAAACAATACACTCAAGTGTAGTACAATATTTTCTAAGGGAGCACTCGTAGTAATTGTTTTTAACCCCATTCTCGATAACCCGGCATTCTCATAAACTCGGCCACCCTTCGGTTCACATTAGACTGAGTTTTATAGACTGTTATACCACGTTTCCAAAACAAATATTAACAAATCGTTGAATGTATAGGAATAGGAAAATTATCTAATATTTTCGTTTATTTAAGTACAGTCGAACCTCCATATTACGAACCTCTATAATGTGAATTTTTCTGTAAAGCGAACTTTTTCCTGGCACCAAGAACATTTCACGGTTTTCTACGTAAAATAACCTCCCAATTTTAGGTATTTCCACGACATTTCAAATCATTCTCTCTTTTAACACATTTTATGATGGTCATAAATCTTTAACTGGTTTTATTAAGTGCCTAACTTGCCTAGAACAATCGAATTCTGGACGTTTCATCCAAAAAGTGCAACCTTTCCCCTTCCCCATTGTCTAGTTCACTGGAAACATCTTCGATATCCCTTTCCACTCTTAGCAGAGTTTTCTGGTGTCCCCGTGCCCTTTAACTAGTCTCCGTTTACTTGTAGTATTGATCAGCCGTACTGTTTACTTTGTCTCTAGTAACGCCAAAGTGTCAAATTGTAAGTACTTGAACATCAAAGAAAAAAATTTAATTCCTCAGAGCATGGATAAAGGCGACAAGAAACTTTTCTTGCAGTTTTTCCTTCCTTCTTTCTTTTGATAGGTAAGTTAAATATATATTAATTTACAAAAAAGCATGAATAATTACTTTTTTTAGTATATAGTGTTTATAATTTAAAACATTTTTATGGGGTTTATGAAGAAAATTGAAAGATGAACCTCTGTATAGCGAATTTTCCATATAACATACTTTTTTTCGGGATTTAGCGACTTCATTACACAGAAGCCGACTTTATTTCAAAATAGATACGACTTTTAAAACTTGAAACTTTTCTTAGCATATATTAGTTATCAGAAGCTTTACTTTGAAGATATTTTTTTTCTTATAAAAGCATGGTGATATTTAAAAAACAGCTTCTGATATCTAATTTGGAAATTAAGGAATATTGGAAAATAAGTGAAAGAGAGAATATAAAAATAAATTCGAAAGAGTGTTTATAAAATTGAAAGTATGGTACTTATGTACTCTATCGCAACAATGCCAACGTTCAAGATAACTCGCCAAGTTGCAGCCCTGATTTCCCATGTGACGCACGCGCTGAAACGGCAACCATGTGCTTCATCTCATATAATGTCGCCAATACGGTTTCGATAATACATACCAAATACCGAATTTGTGGTCGAATTCACAGTTAAATAATTAACGCTTTGTGTTTCACAAGAAATGCAACAAATTCCAATGTTTTGTTCGGCTTTCAATTTGTTTTAACTGCGTAATTATTTTCTTTACGACTGTTGAGCTTTTTTTAAAAAAAGTTATTAAAAGATATTTTTACTGAGCACGCGAGAAAAATAACATCTCTCTTTAAAAAAAGGAAAATAGTAATAATAAAAAAACTGAAAGGAAAAGTATGTTTATATGTAACACGAGACGTTCATTAAGCAAGCTAGAAAGTTATAAAAAGAAGCAAAACACACTAGACATTGAATACCTTTTCAGTATCGAATAAAAATAGAATTGTTTGATTATTCGAAAAGGGGAGTTTCAGTAGCAGTTTCAGTCTACATCCACTCGTAAATACTGTTAAGAATTAAAGGCAACATGTCACAAATGTCAAAGATTGAAAATTAAAATCTCGCAGGCATGTGGCTAAGCAAGAATAATTCCCCCCAACGTATTTTTATACTAATGTGATATATAATTTAAAGATACGTTTTTTAAAATCGACAGCTGCATTCATGGCTCAAATGTTCTAATTTTGAGTCTCTTATTTATTGATTAAAATACTAATTTTTTTTCTTTCTCTAATAGGGCTGCGTATTGATATTTTTTACCTTTGCAGACCTAGTTCATTTCTCAGGAACTGGTGTCACTTTTTATTCCGGCTTCATATAGGCGATAACAATTGCCGCAAGTAATTTTGACGCCCAAATTTCTCCCCAGAGAGAACCAGCTCTGACGATGCAAAATTGAAATTAGGAATTTAATTTGGATGGCACCTAAGCCAAACGGGCACTCCAAGGGATTTTTTACATGCCACAAAATCATGCAACATGACCTCTGCCAATTTTCTGCATCATGAAAATCCACCGACTTGGACTGGGATTAAACCCACAAACTTGGGTGCAGAAGATCTGCAAGAAACCAACAACGCCGCAAATTTAAATTTAAGGGAGAAAGAAAGAGAGAGAGAGATGGAATGTAATAATTTTTTACAATCATTCATTTGTTATTCTTTTCTCTAAATTATTTAAATATTTTGTAGGGTTTTGAGTTTATATAAAATAGAGTTTCTAGATAAATTCATTTATATTTGCTTTTAAGTAATACATTCGGTATGACACACACAAAAACGAGACTGTGTGGATTAAAAACAGAGTGGAGTTGGCAACAGATGTTTTGGTTACGTCATCCCATACACCTTCTCTATCCATGAGACGAGTTTCGACTTTACCGATCATGACAATTGGGAGTACTGTATCATTGAGTGAACACCTACAACTGCACTCTGCCGGAAAAATGTCTATCGTAAAAACCGAACAGAGAGAGAGAGAGAGCGAATCAACATGAAGTTTCTTGTGAAACTTAAGAAATCAGCCACTAAAACTTTTCAAATGTTAAACAAAGCTTATGGAGGTTAGACTTTATCTCGTGCACGTTTGTTTGAATGTTACAAGTGGGTCTTAAGGGAAAGTGACAATATGGAAGATAATGAGCGCGATGCGCCCAAGGTTATTGCAAAACTTAGTGATGTGATGTGATCCAGGGTGACCGAAGATTAATTGTTTATGCAGTAGGGGGGAATGGAAATGGTTAACTTGGATAAGGAAACTGTTTAACGCATCTTAACTGACGAATTACATATGAGAAAGATTTGTGGGAAGGTTGTTACGAATTTCTGTCCAATGACCAAAACAGAACAATAAAGACGTTGTGAAGCCACCACCCGTGGGGACCTCAATTCTACATTAACTACGCGACCAGTTTCTGTGGGGAAGAACGAAGAACCAATCAAATCATTCATTCTAAAATCTATTTATTAAGATCTTGGTGTAAACACAATTCACAACAATAATAATTAAGTAAGATGATCTAGAATAAGAAGACGCAGCGCGTACTACCAAATAGTCACGTACTTGGCCCCTGAATCTAACTTTATAGATTAATTCCTCTATCACTGATATACGCCCTTTCCTTATAGCTTATATAAATTAGCTTACCGCTATATCCTAGGTAATCAGCTATGTTCTTTATCCGTTCTGATGTGGCTTCAATCCGACAGTGTTCCTTTTGGCCTCGAACCCTCTTTTGGTTCGTCAGTACTGGCACGGCTAGGCTATTTCACGGAGTTAAGATTCTTCTAAACTTTATCTCAAATCACTTAACAGCTATCTCTCTACCTAGCGACTTCACTTCCCATTTAGCAATCACTTCTGCACATAGACATAGACTTCTCTCTACTGCTAACTTCCAATATATATTATTCCTAATTTACCTAACCACGTTCTTTCTCTTGATTTGGTTGGAAAGAATTGCCATTTCGCCCCCCAAAAAACCCCAAGAGGACATTAATAGAAATCGCGATTAAAGCCCTGTCACAACGTGTGTTGACATGTTAGAACGTATTGCAAACGAGCCAAATTTGTTGGAATCTGCTGTAACATAAAATGAGACGAGGAGTTTTACCTAGAGCTACCCAGGAAGTAAATGTGCCAGTGGATGCGGTGGAAGTCTCCAGGATCCCCCGAACCAAAAAAAAGCATGTATGTCAAAATCAAAATTCAAGGCAATGTTAAATGTCTTCTTCGACATTAGTGGAATTATAATGATTGAATGGGTTCCCAGAGAGAGAGAGAGAGAGAGTGGTCAGACTTTTAATCAGCACTATTGCATTAAAGGATTAAAAAGACTTGGTGAAAAAAATTAGGAGAAAAGGTCACAGTTGTGGAGTGATGGATGGCTGTTGCACCAAGACAAGACACCCGCTCACAGTATACTATCTGTCAAACAGTTTCTCTAACCAGCAAAAATATTACTTTTATAGGGCATTCTCCTTATTCACCTGATTTGGCTCCATGCGACTCTTTTTTTATTTGCTATAAAGTTAAATCTTACTTAAAAGGAACCCATTTTACCTTAGTAGAAGAGGTTCAGGTAAAAACGGAGAGTATCCTGAAGGGCCTTCCAAAAACCCTCGTTCTAGAACTGTGATCAGCAATAGCAGCACCGAATGCATAAATGTGTGAATACTGAAGGGGACTTCTTTGAAGGTGATAATGTCTCGGAGAACTCTCTCTGATTCTGTAAGTACAAGGATTTATTGGGCCAGGCGGGTTTTTTTGTGTCATACCTCCTATGTTCTTTTCCTTACAAAAGTGGAGTGATTTAAGCCATAGATTTGAACGGAAATATAATTTTTTGAATATAACAAAAACGTCTACATATATATGTGAAAAAATAAAAATAATTAATAAAATTAATTAATGTTCGTATTAATAAAATAATAAATACCAAAATATTTTTTGCGAAAAAAGAATTTGACAATTAAAATACATAAAAAAGTGAAAGGAAAATACCACGATAGTACACTACTGACCATTAAAATTGCTACTCCAAGACGACATGCTACAGACGTGAAATTTTAACGACAGGAGGAAAATGCTGTGGTATGCAAACGATTAGCTTTTCAGCTCATTCCGGCAAAGAAGGCGCCGACAGTGACACCTACAATGTGTTTAAATGTGGATATTATTCAGCCGGTTTCTCATACACAAATTGCATTTGAATATTATTGCCTAGTGAAAAGTTGTTGTGATGCCTCTTTTAAGAAGCAGAAAGGCGTATCAGCACGTTTCTGCCTTTGATAAAGGTTGCATTGTAGCGTACCGGGATTGTGACACAGACTCACAGCTCGGAGACCATGGCTGCGGCTATCTTTGACGTTGCATAACAGACAGGAGCATTTTCAATGGTGAATGTTGTGATCAAAGACGAACTTAAGCGCACGAATGGCGAGACGTCATTTTTTCAGATGAATTCAGGTTCTGCTTACAGCATCAAGATGGTTGCATCCGTGTTTGGCGGCATTGGGGTGAACGCGCATTGGCAGCACCTGTGCTTCATCGTCATGCTGGACCATTGACTGGTGTGGTGGTATGGGCTACTATTGGATACACGTCTCGGTCATCTCTTGTTCGGTCACTTTGAACAGTGCACATTACATTTCTGTTGTGTTACGACATGTGGCTTTATTGTTTATTCGAGCCCTGCGAAATCCAACTTATCAGTAAGATAATACACAACCGCCTGTAACCAGTATTGTACGATGCTTCCTTGATACGGAAAATGCTAGACTGTTGCCCTGGCCTGCACGTTCACTAGATCTCTCGCCAATAGAAAACGTCTGGTTCATAGTTGCCGAGGGACTGGCTTGTCACAATACTCCAGTTATTACGGTTGATGAGCTGTGACATCGTGTTGAAGCTGTATGGGCATCTGTACCTGTACTTGCCATCTAATCTCTTTTTGACTCAATGACGAGACGTATAAGTGATGTTATTACTGCCAGAAGTGGTTGTTCTGGGTACTGATTTCTCAGGATCTGTGCACCCAAATTTTTTGAAAATTTAATCACTTGTTATTTTCATAATATATGTCTAACAAGTATCATTTTGCTATCTGCATTTCTTCTTGGTGTAGCATTTTAATGGGAAGAAGTGCATTAATTTTACGTATAAAACAGTGCTACCTCTCTTATTTCGTACTCCGTAATATGTCCACCAAAAGAAAAAAAACCGAAGATGTATAAAAGCGAGTTTAGGACGAAAAAATGGTATATTAGAATTACTTTCAAAACAGTTATTAAATATTAAGTATTCATATTCACTAAAATGTAATTATTACTAAGCAAAAAAGTGTGAAATTTCTCTTTCAACTCACCAACCTCTCTCTTTTGGTTGATAAATGCCCTAATTTTTTTAAAAAAGAAAAGTGCAGTGGGATCATTTGGGGATTTTTTTGGTAATGAATAGAGAAAATGATTATAAAAGCACGTATATATTTTTATTAAAAGTACAGATTATGTTGAAATGTATATATTTACTAAAAATAACTAAACACAGCATAAAATAAAATTACAAATTATTGTTATTACTAGCATAAATAAAATTTTTTAGCTTTTTTTAATTTATTGTAATTGAGAATATGATTAGGATTACCCCTGACTATACCTAAGCGTGTCTCTGGGAAAAGTCTTTCTATAAATATTAAATATAAAAGCATTTCAAAACTAATTTGTTTGCTTTTTATGAATTGTTTATTAAAACCAATCAGAATAATTGAAATTTTTTTTTAATTATGAATGACGCTCAATATATATGGCAACGTCACAAATAACATTTAGAAAAATATATAATTTTAGTATTTAAAATGAATGCAATTCAAATTCACACATTATTTATTTAAACTAAAAAAAAGTTACATTTCATTCTAAGAATGTGCGCTATGGACATGTAAACTATCAATAACCAGCTCGATATATGATAAAAGGAAGCACAGGCAACTGAAAACGTACGATACAGCAGAAAGTACAGTTAGACCCGGATTTAACGGTTTTTTTCCCAGATCAAATTGGAAACAAAACCCCTTTTTTAACGAATAATTAACCCTGAAATAACGAATTATTTCAACAGCTGAAGATTTTTTTTATTAGTTTGGATTAGAAAAAATTTGATTACTTTTCAAATGACATATCCCTTTCATCTGGAAAGGAAAATACTTCTCTCTTGTAAGCCGCCAATTTCAATTACGAAGGGTTGCAGCCCTTTAAACTTCACACGTGCGGGTGAGTCATGAGCGCGTTTTGAATAGGACAGAATATTCCTTTATTTCCTCCCATTCCACAACGTAGGGGATATTTTAAGAGATTCTATCATTTGTTCACTTTGTTGAGAAAAGTGAGGTTTATTTTACGTACAATTTTGTAGAAAAAAAATTTTTTGTTTTTGAAAATTTGTTAAGCGTGTCATATGGTTGGAAACAAATGCATAGAGAATTTTATGCAGAAATTGCTTGTGAAACTCCGATCAAAGCTGTCGCATTTTCCATTTCTTTACATTGTTTAGAAACTGAAAACATACTCGTACTACCTGATGCAACAAGATGTAAATGACGCAGTATTTTCTTTTCTTCATAAAGTCGGAAAAAAGCACTCTTTCGAGTCAGGAATCAAAAAGATTGTCAAACATCTGTGTTAATAAGTATTTTAAAATTTCCAATTAATTTGTGCATAATAATTCACAAAAAGTATTTTTAGCTGTTGAATAAAAAGTGTGTAATTTCTAACTATGGATATTTTTTGTGTAGTTGCTTATTATAGAATTTCAAAAAAGTATGTGTAAAAATGTCATATATTTTTTTTTAGACATTTATATTACAAATAACCTCGATTTTACGAATAAAATGTCCGGTTCCGATGAATTCGTTAATTCGGGGTCCGACTGTATATTTAAAATTGGTTAAGGGTGCCGCGTTTCTAATCTGTGTTTTTGGCACAATGAAGATATTCTGGAAGTCAAACAACAATAAATTATTTTATAAAATGTTTAGAATAATGTATTTATTAATAAATGTACATTTTCTGTTAAAAATATAGCCAAATAATGTAAAATAAGCACACAAAACAAATCACGCAATATCCCTAAACACATACAGTCAGAGTTTAATAGTCTAAATATTTTTCACAAACATTTTCATATTCTTTGCGTGTTCTTCAAAAGAATTCTGTGCACACGTACCTTTCTAGTTATTTTCATTTAAATAAGAAGTAAGTGAGATTGACGCTTGGACTGCCTGATTTGCCCAAACCAAAAGGAAAAAGTGGCAAAGTGGGCCATCTCATAGAGTCACTCTCCAGACTTTCCTGATTTTTCAAGGCATTATCAGGATTTCTTGCTAAATTACGAAAAATTTCTTCCAGTGAATTTTGTTTCTTGTTCATTGGATTAGTGACAGCTCCTTTATCTTTCCCCACTTCCTTGCTAATTTCATTTGTTTGCCAATTCCTAGCTTCAGCTTTGAGTTGAGGTGAATTTAGTTTTTCAGCAATGTTACTAAAAGTGCTGGAGTCGGTATGCGAATATTTGCTATCTTTGGGCCAGTTAAATAAATCGAATAGAGATTTTCCGTCTAAGAATTCAGATGAATATGATAAACTGGACATGCTGTCTGGAAAATCAAAGAAGTCGAACAAATGCTTGGTCATTTGGTCCCACAAAAGTTCCATCTCGTCAGGTGCAATGCTGTGAGCTGTAGCCAAGGAGCTGAAAAAAGATTTAACATTAGACATACTGTTGCGAATTTTGCGTGATGATTACTTAAAATAGTGTGAATAATTTATATCTGGATGTGTAATACATCAATATTACTCTCTGTTGCATTCATTTTATGCTAAAATTGAAATATTCGCAAACAACGCCGATCCTTAAGTTATATCCCTTTAAGACCCAACCCGCACGATCGTGCGGGTTAGACATTCTTATACATTTTTGCTTCTAGAATAGTCGCATGTAAGAGAATCGCGAATCAAACGATTGGGAAGGTTTGCAGAAAGTGTAAAGTGATACTTTTTATCAACAGACGATGGTTGTGGTCCATGTTTTACTTTTAGGGAAAACCTAGCTTTGTTTTCAAGTACCACGAAAACACGTCTTCTTTTAATATGTCGTAAAAAGGTAATTATCAATATATTTCTAATTGCTTCAATACAAATTTTTGTATTAATGTTTAAATAATTGTAAAACAGAAAAAATATTAACTATACTCTATTAATGTTGCTTGTAAGACTCGGGATTTCGTTATCCGCACGATCGTGCGGGTTGTGCGTTACTTGAGTCGCTGCAGCTGTACTTATTGCAGCTTACTTGAGTCGCTAAGTACTTACTATGCGAATTTTCTTTTCTGTTTCAATAATTTTTATGAAAACCAACATAAAAATGAAATATATAGTTACATAATTAATATCGAATTTTCTCATGGGTGTCGTCATGGATGAGTCCCTTTTTTCCTTTCTCTCTCTCTTCTTTGCAATTGATTTTCTTTTTCATACATTTGTTGAGAAGTATAGAATTTTTATCCTCTCCACAGATATCTGCATTCATATCTTTTCTCCCCCCTCCAAAAAAAATATGGGTTTTCAGGTGGGAGTTAGTATGGTGTAGCTTAAAAATATTTTTTTAAATAATAAAATTTTCTGATATATTTTACTATTTTTCATGGAATACTGTGTTAACTTTTAACCAAAACTTTTTCAGGTGTATAAAAAGGAGAAGTCTCACTGATGAAGAAATTTTGCAATTGATGAATAAATAAGATTGAACTTAGATGAGAACTTAGTGATCTCTCGGATGATAACAATGCTGCGAACAAAACATATGAATCGCGTATACTGTAACGAGAATCAAGTTCAGATGAGAGCGATGAAGAAAAACATGGGTTGATTGATTGAATATTAACGTCGCACTGTTCAGCTACACGAGGGCTTTAGAAAAACATGGGAATATTTGAAATGGAAAGACAATTTTGGATCATTCTTTATCATAAAAGTCTCTTGAACACATTCATTACATTGATTTAGCTGTTGCAAATTCTTGGTTTCTGTGCAAACAAGATGCACTATCAATTAAAATTCCTCTAAACAACAAAATGGATCGATTAAAATTTTAGAGATAGTTGAAACGATATCAACCTCTCCACTTACTAACAAAAGTATTTTAACTGATGATGAAGATAACAGTGTTGTAATTCCACTCGCAAAAAGATCTGAACGTTATAATCCACCTGCTATACATGTCATGACTTTTATCCTGGCCATTCCAGGATAATAAGCTTGGCATGTATAGCCATTTTCGATGTGCTGACGACATTTCAAGGCCTCGCACGTGCAGGTTTGAAAACTACGAAAGCAGTTCGAAAGCATGCTGTGAAAAATGCAATGGTCATTTATACTTGTTAAAAACAAAACATAAGATTTTTTACAGTAAATAAATAATGAATTAATTAAAGAGTTAACTATACATCAATAATTTCCTCATTTGTAACAGTTTTAGTTGGATTAAGATTGTTCCTTCTATCAACTTAGAGCTAAAAATGTATAACTCGTAAAATTTCATAAATGATCTTTTTCACAGATAACGCCCAACCCGCACGATCGTGCGGGTACCGTCTACGCTCCAGGGGGGTAGCGGGAATTGTTTTATTATTTCCCCCAGTGTTATTGAGGTCCATATAGTATTAATAACCAGAAGAATTTAATGTTTAAAGTTAAAAATCACTCGGGTCTTAAAGGGATAATGGTGATTCAATGGAAACTTGGCGAAATGTTCGCGTTAGAGCCAAGTTGGTATCCTTTTTGGTGACCATATGGATGCTTCTGAAAATTACTGGAGAAATCTACTAACATAATGATCAATGAAGTGATAGGAAGCTCAGTTGCACTATATATAGTCCCTGTTATTTTCTTAATTTTTAGTCTTAAATTCCTGAAAGAGAATGCGTCCAAGCACCCCTTGGGTTCGTTGGACTCATAAAATGTCTAATTGTAACCTTCCGCGTGAATGTTCGCTCTATCAGCGATGTAGGAGTGATGGCAGAAAAGAGTTATGTGCTTTATTTTTGATGTGATGCGGTTTATAATGGACTGGGCCCGAGAGAACTGAGTGAAAAACGATGTAGAACTAAACGCTGAATTATTGCGACTCCCAGCCAAAATAGAGCTCCCTCTATCTATTCTTCCTACAATCAGGTTCATGTGGGGGGGGGACTGTGTAAAATCTCAACGATCTTGAACTCTTAAATGAATTTCATATTAAATTTACCATGTGGAGCTTCATTTAATAGAAACTTAATTTTAATTTTTCATGATGCGAACGCAGATTTAATCGAACCCGGGTTGTTGTTAATTCTTAATGTTAAGAACTCGCATCAGAAGCAAGCGGATTCTTCGAGAAAATTCTGTTCTGACGATAAATAAATTTGTCGCTCGCCGAAACCGAATTAGTATTGTCTTGAGCTTTTGAAGAGTTGCTTTGATCGAGCGATTTCTTAAGAATATATTAACTACGTATTTGTATTTTTAGACACTGATAATTGTGTCTGAGTGCTATAGAAGGTATGAAATTCTTCTGGGAATTATTTTGCAAATTTTACTGTTGTATCTTGAATTTTTAAGGACTGTTTTTCCACAATAAATTTCCTCGCATCTAAAGAACTGTCTTACTCTTTGAGACTGATAGCATAAAATAATCAAACCTCGATCTGCATAATAATACTTTGAATAAAATATTTCAATTTCTTTATAAATAAATTTATTTCATTATGTAAGGGGAAAAGGAATTTTATAAGGACAGAGATAATAGCTAAATAAACTGCTACATTGATGTAAAATTAAGAGTCAGTTGCAATGTCTATTTTAAAAAAGAGCTATTTTCCTTAGTATGAAAAAATTCTTGATAAATAAGAATGAAAGTAGAATATCTCAGAAATGAAATTTTTTAGTGTTATGAACTTTAAAAAAAATTGGGCTGAGTTCTCTTATTTAAGACTGAAGAAAGAAAAATCACACGAATGTTGAAGAACAAGGCACAGAGATGAGCTATAAATGAATAAATTTTTCAATTAATTATTAAAAACACATGCATCAGATTTTCTTATCAATGTACTTAAAATAATAATAATATATAATATTATTTGAATGTGTGTTTAGTTATTTATAACTTATATAAATCCACACCGTTGATCGTATCGTTCCAGGAAGACCGTATCTGCTCATGCTTAGAAGGAGATAATTACATTTGGCGACATCTTCGATTCCGAAAGGAAGGGGGGGGCGTACTACTGATAAAAATTCCCATTTTTGTACTATTAGGCAGACTTGAAATTTTGCAAGCGTGTTCCTTTTCTTGGGTAAAGATCTGAATCGGTTTTGAGGGAAATGGACTCCAATGGGGGGAGGGGAGGATCAGGGGGATAAAATTTCCCATTTTTTAACTATTAGGGATTTGGATCAGCGTCATAGATAAAATTTCCCATTTTTTAACTATTAGATCAACAGACATGATAAGAAAATTTGTTATATGTGTCTGTTCATCTATCTCATGTATCTTAGAAGAAATTCATAGGTTATGGAGGTGTGAAAAATAAATAATTCTGTTTTAAAAATTCAAAAGGAGAAAGCTACAAAACTGTTTTTGAATACAATTGAAAGTTTAATGTTAAGACTTAGATAACAGTAACCTTAAAAATATATATAGTCATACATTATCATAAAATATTCAGCAAAGTCGTAGGAATACCTAGTATAAAGTACAGGGTGATAATTATTGATCTATATGAAATAAAATCGTCATAACTTCGGAACGGTTTGAGTTAGGATGTTCAAACTGCACGGTGGACTTCAGGCTATGATGGGAATTAGTATGCGCATGCACATGCATCTTGTTTTTGTTGACTATTTGCAAGTGAAAATATCACGGTACAGCGTGCGTATAGCGCTTGTGAAGGCCTACTATGCGAGCAATAAAATTCCGACTGCGGCTCAGAGGAAGTTTACGACCGAGTTCAGGTTGAAGACAAACAGTCGAAGTGTGCTAACAATCAATAATTTGATTCGCAAGTTTGAGAGAACTGGTAGTGTTCGTGATGACAGTGCTGGCAATGTTGGTAGTCAAAAAAGTGTGGAAATGCCTGAAAATATCGAGAAAGCACGCACTGTGCTTCAAACCAACCCCAGAAAATCGATCAGACGAGCTACACAACAGGTTGAAATTGACCGGGAGACACTGCGACAAACTGTTGTTGAAGACCTGCATCTCTTCCCATACAAAATTCCACAGAGACTGAGAATCCGTATTTTGTGACAGAGAAGTCTCTTCAATCTCCTTCAATAGTGTGCAATGCCTAGTCACAGAATAATCGATTTGATATTTGCTGACGGCAAAGTGAATACAGAGCGATACGTGAAGATTTTGGAAAATGATTTTACTCCCATTATCTATAAAGTGTGGTTCATGCACAAGGCGCAGTTAGACTCCATCGAAGCAGGAGAGTGTTTAATGTCCTGGAGGAGCACTTTGGGGACCACATTCTGGCTCTGGGGTACCCAGAGGCCAATGACATGGGCCTCGATTGGCTGCCACATTCTCCGGATCTCAACACATGCGACTCCTTTTTGAAGAGTTATATTAAAGACAAGGTGTACAGCAATGACCCCCAAGCTGAGCTGAAAACAGACATTTAGGAGGTCATCGACAGCATCGATGTTCCGACACTCCAGTGGGTCAGGCAGAATTTTGCTATTCGACTACGCCTCATCATCGCCAATGATGGCAGGCTTATAGAACATGTCACAACCTAAATCAGAATATCTGTAGTGGCGTTTACATCTTGAATAAAGTGTGTGCAGACGGTGGGTGGGCTATATTAGGATCCAACCGTAATTTGTAACTAATTTACGTCTTATTTATAGAGTTCATTAATTGTGCCACCCTGTAAATATCAAACTGTTACTTAGTTGAACATATTCACTTTTAAATTGTAATAGTAATAGAATAACCAAGACAATGATATGGCTTGACTATTACCTGTAATGCTCCCAGTTAAGAGGATCCGGTGGATTAGAATAGTGGAAGCTGGGCTCGTGAATGAGAGATGCTGCAATTTCATCTGCACAAAGGCCAGTGACGAAAACATCTTCCATGGGAAGGAAAGGTTTCACCGATCTTGATGCCTCGAACAGTTGAGATGCAGTGGGTCCGTTGGTTACATACGCTGCTCCGGATGCGTAAGGAGGATACTGGTCATCGGCATAATCCCCTTCAGATACGTAATATTTCTGAAAATTTTTCAAATAAAATAACTTTAAAGTGTGAACCAAATCAGCATGGATTAGTAATATTTGATTTAGAACAGGGGTGGGAAGACTTTTCGAGGCTACGGTCTACTTCCAATTTTTTCAAAGTGTCGCGGTCCACCCAGTGACATAGGAGTCATGAACTAAAAGAAGGGTCTACGATGTTTATTATTTAAGTTGTTTGTCGGCCAAAAAGTAAATTAAAGTTAAGAGCTAAAGTATCACAACACATATCAAAACACTTCAGCCGTATTAATTGCTTGCTTCCATCTGCATAGCATAACCATTTCATCGAAAAAGCTTTTGCAAAATGTCCTTCCTTTGAAAAAAAAGTTTATTGCTTTTCTTTCTTCGGCAAATTCCATGTTCTCATCATTATAGCAAAATAGTAGAAAAATATAACTACAAAAGTTTTTAAAAAGAAAATGACAGTTAAAACTACCATATGTATTGGAATATAAGCCGCACTTTTTCTAATGTTTTTGATACTAAAAATCGAGTGCGGCTTCGAATCGAAGACTGAAAATTTTTTTGGATGGGGGAAAATTAAGCATGATACGGACGGTTAGAGCAAATAGATTCAAGCAATTATTTAAAAATTCTTAATACTGGTAAAATAAACTAATTATACATTTCTTATTAGTCTTCATTTAATTTTTTTTTTAAATTTTGTAAATATCGGATTTTGAATAAAAAAAATTAAAAAATAAAAAGTAGTCCTAAATATTGGGACTTCTATTTATTTTTTCACAAAAACATGGGGAGAGTTTGAGGTGTAGCTTAAATTAAAACAAATATGGTAATTGCTATTAACAGATTGGTAATATTTTGAAGATCGTGTCTTCTTTGGCGATATTACTTCATTTAAAATAAAAGCTTTCACTTCATAAGCCCTCTCATTAGATATCTTTGATCCAATAACTAAATCAAAAGGCATTTTGTTTGATTTGCAGAGGCACATACAACCCTGCGATAAGGTTTTTTTTGTTACGTTCTATTTTTAAACCTAAAGTACTACTCTCACAGAGACAAAACAACTCAGACCTAGAATCTAATACAATTCTAGGGAGATAAAAAATTCACCACTGTTATTATTATTGAAATTGAAAAAAGGAATACACACTTTTCACTCTACCGAGGCAGCAAAAATATTTGCTGATCATCTGTTTGGCCTTCGAATTTTCTGGCATCGTTAGAGTTCCCTCCCTCTTCCACTTATGTGTTTTCATCTTCATTTAGAAAAGTCGTAATTATATATAACTATTTCTGTTAAGCTTTTTTTTTCATGTAAAAGTATTAAGATATTTGGAAAAGTACAGAGAGTATTTTAAAGGATTATTTGGGCAAGATTTATATTTGAGTCTACTGAAATATAGTATATATAACACACACAATGAGAAATGTTTTACAAAATTCTTTTTAGAACTGACACTCTTAAAAAAATAGTCTCCCTACAATTCAGCTATTATATCAAGAATAATATTTGAAAAAAAAATTAACTCGTTGCCAAGAACTCGTTACTTCAGCTAGTCATAAATACGGAATATGTACTCTTACCTACATAATTACAACACAAAGAGCACTCAACTCTTTTTAAGCCACGTTTAAAGTAAAATGTAAGATAGAAACATTTGCACACAATAGCCACAAATATAATATAATTAAGTGATGCACTAACTATTAAACTATTCAAAATACATAAAAAGTCATTTTTACATTAAGTTAGTTCTAACAGTTATAGTTAGTAGAGGACTTAATAAGCATACTGTCCGCCAGACTTGAATGTAGTTACTGACTCCTAATCTTGCACTGGATTCTAAGTAGTCGTCTATGAGACGGGACTGATATGTATTCTTAATTATATTCATCGTTGAAAATGCCGATTCACACAGGCAGGCAGAGCCAAAGAACGATGTTAAATGGAATGCAACTTTTTTAAAATTAGGATACTTTGCTTCGTCCATTAGATTTCAAAAGTTATTATTAGGTTCTGAGCTACGTTCTTTTAATATTATATCCTTTTGAAGAACTTCGTTTTTTTCAAGAGATAAAGAGAATATATAATTTATATTTCTGGTTATGACTTCCACATGAATATTGCCAAATGGGTAACACATGGAGGTAACAATTGGTTCCAGTCTAGAGAATTCTTGAAAGCGTTTCTCAAAAATTCTGAGTGAAGTTTTAGTATTTCATCATAATATTTTTCTGATTATTTTCTGAATATTTTTGAAATTTTTTAATTCCTTCTTTATTAGCTGGGAAGATAATAGCTTCAACTTGTTTTTGAAAGTATTAATATATCCTATCAGTTCTACTATTGCTTGAATTTTTTCCTTGCAATTGTAAGTTCAATTCATTAAGATGGCTTGTTATATCAACAACAAAAGTTAAATCCATCAACCAAATTTTATCACTAAGTTCAATGTACGTTTCATCTTTTGATTCCAAAAAATCTTTTACCTCTTGTAGTAGGTCCCTGAAGCTTTGTAAATATATACTGCTACAGAGAGCCAACGGACATCAGCATGATATAACAATTCCCCGTAATCGTTCTTCGTTTTCTTCTAGTTGGAATCGAAACATTCTTCTCTAAAGACTTCTTCCTCGAATTGAGTTCACGATTTTCATGCAGATTCCTATAACATGACGCATATTCAGAAATTTGCAACACAGGGCCTGTTGGTGAATAAGGCAATGATAAGAAAGGAAATGCGGAAAGTCATCGTCTCTCATACACATAACCAAAAATTCATTGACTGTGGCGGTCATTGATGGTGCCCCATCAGTTGTCATCCATACAACTTTATAAATTGGAATATTTTTCTCTTCTATGTATTTTTTGAAGGCGTAGTAAACATCTTTGACTCGTGTTTTCTTCTTTAGGGGTGATATTGTCAATAATTCTTTTATTCTCATATCCTGAAAAACCATTCTTACAAAGACACAAGGTTGAGAAATATCCACCACGCACAGATTCGTCAAACTGCAAAGAGAAGCAAATGCAGTTTGTGATATCTTTGATCAGCTGATGAGCCAGATCAGAATTCTTCATTTCTATGCGGCGTGTGATAGTTCTACGTGAAAGTTTGAATATATTTAATTGCGGAAATAATTTCAGTTTTATTCTTGAATGAATCAAATAATGAGTCACTGGCTTCCAGAAACACTTTTTTTTTATTATTTCTACATCTGCGAAAGGTTTCTTATGTTTTGCTAACAGATAACTAACACGAAGAGATTCAACAGTTGGAGCTAAGATAAAGGATTAGGTTTAACAAAAGATGACTGTGTTTGTGATGTTCCTCCCCTTGGAAGAACATCTCTCGAAGTATCAGCGTGAGCTAGAGGAATAGGATTAACGAAAGGACTAGGATCAAACATTATCTTAATATGACTTTATTAAGATATTCAACTTAAATCTTTAACAAATTAAATTATAATAATTAATATGAGAGAATCTACGATGGCAAAATATGCAACACACAATATATATATATATATATATATATATATATATATATATATATATATATATATATATATATATATATATATATATATATATATATATTTATAACAAGACTTAATCTAATTCAGACCACTATCAATAAGCGAACCGCCTAATCCCCGATTCTAATATTAAATAATCAATCCTACCTTATTACAGCTTGGAGCAACAATCAATCTTGTTATATGCTTAATCTTGTCTTTGTATGCACTGGTGTGCAACTTGGCCGTTTCATATATTCGATCACTAATAACTTGTATTCACGTCACGCAAAATTCATTCAGACTTGAACCACGAACTGTAATAACCATCAACTGCCACAAACTAACATCAATTGTCAAAAATTACCTTACATTGCCATCTCGCTTACTTTAAGTTCCGATATTTAAACGTTTGTTCATTTGCATCTTTCATTCACACTTCACTTCTTGGATTTGGTTGGAAAAAAGTTGTCATTAATTCTGGCCCAAAGAACCCAAAGGACATGTTAAAGAAAAGACGCGTGAGCCGTCACATGTTGTTCAATTAGTTGCGATATGAATTCTTTAAATTTTTGTTTACGCAATTCGCTTTTTAAAGGAAAATGTGTATTAAAACTTACATGCATAGTTTTAAAATATCTTTCAACGTTTCCCACCAGAACGTAAACACAAGAATTTAATCCCGTGTAAAAAGAACTGACCAACGTTTATTTTCCCCTTAAAGCGTTTGGGGGGAAGTACATTTCTACTGCTGGCATCGGGTTGATCGCATAGCCCCTCCCCCATAATCCCAGAGAATGTGTGAAGCGTCTTAGTCATCTAATGTGTCATCTACACATTGTCACATGGATTGTGAAAAGCCGATTATTCATTCTAACTGGCGCCGGTGTTCCATAAATATATTTCTGTTAATATGCGCATCTTAGGTCTTAGTTAAAGGCGGTTACCACAAAATGTCTTGGCGGTCCACCGGTCATTCGTGATCGACTTAATGTTCACCCCGGATCTAGAATAACTTAAGTATCGTTATCTATATGTAATAAACTTTTAAGTAAACAAGTCCTAAATCACTTTTTGCTTTATTCCATTTGGTTTATTTCTAATAATGCACCATCAAACACACTACTTAATTAGCTAATTAAAATCCAGGTTGTCATGGAAAATAGTAAAAATCTGTTTGCAGACTATTGTTAACCTCATTGCAGTAGGTTTATTAGTATTTATATAAATAATTAATAATAGTCTAAGTTCTGAGTGAATGAGTTTTTATTAACATCTAACTCTTAAGAAATGCCTCCTCGTAACTTCGTAATTTTTCAATAATGCAGTTTTTGAAACAAGCAAGAGAAGATTTCAGGGTGTCTAATATGAAGCATGAGTATCCTTTATGCTTAACATGTTTCATAGGGGGCATATTGGGGTTATCTTATTTGCAATAATATTTGGGTATGTTAGAAATAATTTTGCTTTGAAAATCACTCTCATGCGAGGAACGATGAATTCAATTATTAACTAAATTTTAATTTTTAATTGAAAATTATTATATAGGAATGGTATCATTTAATTCCACAGGAGAACAGCCATTTTTGTCTTTTTCATCAATAAACAAAGCTAATTAATTAATTATGAACCAAAATCAGCGTAGAGAGCAAATTTGACATATTCGGCAAAACCACACAAATACCAATTATTTCTTCACCTCAAGCAATTTTAGTTAAAATGTTTATTGAATTGCATGTTTTTCATGAACTTTGTCTGCAAGTTCATTTTCGCTATAAACAAATATTTATTAAAAAAAAAGATCTCGCAAGTAAAGAAACCGGACTTACTTTATTGCATTTACTTTACTGAAGAAATATAATGCGGTACTCCTTTTTCGTAAAAGAAAAAACATTTTGAAACTTTACATAGCATCAAAGTGTTGCTTTGTGTTTTACAAATGTTTTTTTTTATCAATGTGCTGGTTTGTGTTTTGCAAGTGTTGCTTTTATCAATGTGCTGGTTTGTGTTTTGCAAGTGCTGTTTTACCAATGTGTTGCTTTGCGCTTAAAAATAAATGAAGTTAATATACACTTAGTAAAAATTCCAGTTCAAATTTAATATCTTACCTCAGTTGGTGCTCGGGATGGTTGAGCTCCTCGATGGATAAACCCACCAATGAATTTTTCTTCATCTGCAAAGGGAGATTTCTGCAAGAGATTGGTGAGGACATTCAGATTGACGAAAGTGTCATCGTCCGCCTTCAAAAAGTATTGGGCATGAGCACAATGCTTGGACACCCACTTGAGCATAAGGACACTCTTGGTAGTCAGGTTGCGGTAAGTGTCTTGGAAATCGGCCTGAATGATGTCCCCGTGTATTTCGCTCTCATTTTTGATGAGGTTCTCCTCCGTGGAATTGGGGGTCGTGCCGAGAACAAAACCTAATCGTATCGGGCCGCGCGGTCTGCAAGATTTATTTAAAAAGTTTTCACACACACGTCAATTGAACATTTTACATTTATTCATTTAAGATCAAGGGAAATTAATTCAATAAGAAAATAAATTTAAGCTGCATTATTTTCAAGTAAAACTACAAAATAATATAAAGACAAGAGCTTTAAGTCATTACAATCACTGGTGCTTGGTGAAAGAAATATGATGATTAAAAGAATTTTAGACAAGTTTAAAAATTGCGAAATTGTTCATAAGAAAAATAGATTGCTACTAGTGTTTAAAATGAACTTTGTATCGTTGAATTTTGTGAAAAACCTTTTTTTTATTTATGATAGTTAAAAATTTAATTATTATTTGAATATTTTTCAATATTTTAACCAAAGTGATTTACAAATTTACAAATGAAATTAATTATATTTCATAATAAGATATTGTTAAATAAGAGTTCTAAAAATATCAAAGTAGAAGAAGGAATAATGACATTTTCAACTAAGATTAAAACATATTTGAAAGTTGTTTATGTCCAGTAGTGTTAAATTCCTTTAGAATCAAAAACTAAATTAGAAACATATCTTTAATTTAACAGCCATCTTACAGAAAAATTTAGAAGTTCCAGTAAATATTCTTACAATTACACATTTTTGACAAGAATAATTAGAAAAAAGAATATATCACATTATTTTATAGAAACAATTTATATTAATTTACGATAACTAATTTTTGTGTTAGAAAAATTTGTAAAAATAAATAAATATATATATATATATATATATATATATATATATATATATATATATATATATAGAAAACAATCCTAAGCGTTTAATTTTTTTAATTATGTGAAATTAAAACTTTAAAGCATATTGCAATATTCATTTTTAAAAATTAAATTACCATTCTTAATTGAAATTTCTGTGTCAGAAGAGACTCAGATCGTTTGCGTTTAAGACATATATTTTAATCGTTCTTTTGTAATTTTTATGCTCAGTATTCTAGTGAATTATTGAGAAAAAAAGTTATTCCAGGATTGTGTAAGACAAGATATAAATAGAAATGTTGCTCGAGTCATGCTGATGTATTTTATTTATAAATGGCATTTATCTCTATGTAGAAGAAAGTTTTCATTTAATCAAGACAGAATTAACACATACATCTCTATTGTGAAAAGTAAATTTCTCTCGAATATTCCTTCAACTTTAATATCATTTCTTAGTAAATAAATTTATCGAGTTCCCTAAATGTATAGAAATTTCCATAAATTTCAAAAGTGAACAATATATCAATTGTTAACATTTTACACAAACAAATAAAAAGCTTTAAAAAAAACTGACTGGTTTGCCATCGATCCCCAAGTTTTTCTAATGGTTTTTCTTTCATCGAAATGGTTTACTGCAGATGGAACTAAGACAAGCAGCTTCACTTCGGGATCTTTTTTGTAGGCTTCTGAATCTGGAGGATTCAGAGTGTCACAGAGTCTAGTGGGATTGATTAAGAAATCCAAGTGCCATTGAGGATTTATCTGGAAAAAAAGGAAACTTCATGAGAGAGAAAATCACTCAAAGTTTCGTACAATGTAATGAACGCTAGGTAGTAAGAGTAATACAGAAATACAGATATACAGAACAGTAATACAGAAATGAAATAATCTGTCCTATTTGGGAGTTAATGAAAATGTTCTCTGTATGGTACTTCTATCGATGACTGCATACCTTTAAAATGACGAAAGAATGTGTATTTAAAAATAATGCTTATATTATTTTGAGACGCACTACTTCTTTTGGTTGACTCAACTAGAATAATTTTTTTTCTGTTTTATTGATTCCCTTTCTTCTAGAATGCTATTATACGGTAAATATGACGCATAAATTCTCTATAAGACGTTTTGAGACGCGCTACTTTTTTTGGTTGATTTAACTAGAATAATTTTTTTTTCTGTTTTATCTATTCCCTTTCTTCCAGAATGTTTTATACGGTAAATATGACGCATAAATTCTCTATAAGACGTTTTGAGACGCACTACTTTTTTTGGTTGACACAACTAGAATAATTTTTTTTTCTGTTTTATCTATTCCCTTTCTTCCAGAATGCTATTATACAGTAAATATGAAGCATAATTTCTCTATAAGACGATTTGCAAATATAATTAATTTAATTTTTTTCCTTCTTTTACTTTTTTTTTTTGTACGGGCAAAAAGAAATGTTCTTGCGTTGTTATTTTTCGATAATTTCTTTTGATGGTTTGCAAACGATTTTTTTTTCGGTTATCATTTACAATAGTCACAAACGATTTTAAAAATCATACAAGTATTCTAAAAAAAATTAAGTCAATTCTTGCTTTGAATGGATGAATAGAAAGTATTTTATTAACAATTGAAAACTTGAATAAGATATATATTTTTAAATAAATATATGTATAGGGAGAGAGTGAACTAATAGTAAGAATTGAAAAAAGAGCATGATTTGTCTGCATTGTAACAACGCACACGCGGTTTGGCTAGTTTGGCTGAAAAACAGGTTTTCAACGCCAACTTTTGCCTTTATTATAACAGTTAAATTGTTACAACAATAGGGACGAATCAAAATTGGTGTCAAAAACCGGTTATTAATTTAATTAAATTGAATTAATTAATTAATATTTGAAAAAGCTGTATTAACATCAAGTGTCATCCACCACAAGTTTAAAAAAATTTATTTGGACTTGATTGGATGAACAGAAAGTATTTTATTAACGATTCAAAATTTGAACAAGATAAATGTGTAAATAAATATATAAATAAATATGTATATTGGGAGAGTGAGATAAGTAGCAATTGAAAAAGAATTTTAAAATATACTTAGAATTTGAATTACGGCAGTCATTGTTTTGTAAGTCTTTAAGCAAATTTTTTTAACCTCTGCACTTAAAATTCGTTTGTCATATTCTTTTTTTGTATGTTTTCATATTATCTTATTTTTTATGTTCAACAATACATTTTTTAGGTTTCCCGTAAACATATTTGTTTCAAGCTTTGATCCATTACAATTTTTAAATAAAAATAATTATTTGTTCAAACTACCATACTTACTTTTGATTTTCCAAGAAGTGAATAGTTTGTGAATATTCTCGTGTTCAAAATTTAAAATCCATTAATTTACAACACTGAAATTTCGTGAGAGGTTTTGACACAAAAATATTTTTTTATTTATATTCCCTTCTTAAAATTTAAAATTTCCATATTACATACGATTTGATTCAAAAATTCCTTTATAGTTTTTATCCGTAGATACTTTAAGCTAAAATTTAGATAACAAAAGTGTGATTTCGGGAAAAAAAATAATGCTGTTTTTGAATAGACCTTTGTAGCAAGTTGGAAAATTAAATACCTCGATTGATTATTATCCATTAAAGTCAACTCTGCAAAAATATTCATAGTTAGAAATTACAGACATTTTATTCGGCAGCTAAAAGTATTATTACCGAATTATTACGCACCAGTTAATCGAAAGTTTCAAGAGTACTGTGACTAATGCATATTAAAAATCTTTTTTATTCCTGACTCGAAAGAGGTCTTTTTCCAATTTTATCCAGAGAAGAAAATACTGTGTCATGTACATCCTGCTGCATGAGGTATGTTTTAACAGTTTCCAAAATAATGAAAGGCATTAGAAAAGGTAACAGTTTTTAAAGGAGTTTCAGAAAGAGATTTTCTGTCGTATTCAAAACTCCCGCGATAGTTTACACTCATGACTCATTTGTACCTGTCTAATAATAAACTGCTCTTTTTCCCACCAAAATTTACAGCTTTCAAAAAAGTATTTTTCTGTTCTACACAAGTGAAAAGAAATTTACGTTTTTCTAATCCTAACTAATAAGAAAAAACCCCTTTTTTCAGCTGTTGTGTTGAATTTATTCGTTAATTTGGGGTTTATTATTCGTTAAATAGAAGTTTTCTGTCTTCATTTTGATCGGAGAAAAAAGTTCGTTAAATAGGGGTTCGTGAAATCGAGGTGTGACTGTAAATGTCTTTAATACGTATGATTGATATAAGAAAAAATGTTACACATATTTGTTGTAATAATGAGATTTATAAAGCTCAAGGTAATGTTAACCGGCTTAAAAATTTTACCCATGGAAAAGCTCTCAAAATAAATCTTAAGCGATAAAATGAAATGCTTTTAATTTTATATTTTGGAAGTGATAACTTCTTTAGGCGCGTTTTGCTGGAGACTGAACTTGAATGGTGCGGTTTAAAAAGCGAAGCATTGTTACGCTCGGGTTTGTAGCGCTCGTAACAATGGTAACAATATTAGAGTGAATCATTTGGGTTTAATGATTCACGTATCAAAGAAATTTGTGCAGAGAAATGTAGAGCAGAAAATGGGCAAATAATTCTAAATGGTTACTATTTATATTTCACTAAATCAAAGTGTAGAGAAAATATCGAATTCATTCACAAAAATTTAGTTGCCTACACTGAAGCCGGATCAATTCTTCTGAACAAATTGCTTATTATTTTAAGTGGGGATTTTAATGTAGATTTTTCAAAAGACAAATCAAAGACTTCAGTAGATTCTTTTAAAATCAAAATTCAATTTAATTATGTCAAATGATCCAAATGAAAGCAGGACAAAGTACGGAGCAACGCTTGACGGAGTTTTTTTTAGATATTTAAATAATTTTGAATTCTATAAAGTATTTATAACGTATTTCAGCTACCATAAACCTATTGTTTCCTTCTTAGAATATAATTAATTCACAAATATGATTATATATGTCGGACAAAAATATTGCTTTATGAGTACAGACATATGAATAAATCATTTTATATGACAATACTAATATCCCTTTGTTTTTTATTCACCTATCTAATCCCTGAAATAACATTACAAAATCTGAAGTTATCACTTCGATCATGTGGTCATAAGCACACGCACTATTTTTTTTCATTTGCTTCATTGTAAAACATATTTTCATGAAAAACGCAAATTACTCCTCTATTTTTACAAGAATGAACCACAAAACAAGAAAAATTGTATTTTTAGTCGTAGTGAATAAAAATGAGAAGAACCTAACATTGCATCTTTAATTGTGTATAAACTGTAATAAAAGATGGCTATAAATATAAATAAATAAATTATATCCAAATATATTAACATGGAACTTCTTAAATTATCAAAATGTTTAAACATTATACACTCAGGAACATTGAAAATAGCGACCCAATAAGAAAGCATCAGATTGAAATGAAATTTAATACACATAATGGCGCAGATGAGAGATTCACTTGATCTCAAAAACAAGACAATTAAACGAATACAGAATGTTTAACGACACAAATACTGGGTAACTTCCATAGCGCGTTGGACCACCTCCAGCTGCAATACATGCCACCACACGGTCCGGCATTTAGTTGATTAGACACCTTATGTTGTCCTGAGGCAGATGGGCCCACAAATCTTGAACAGCCAACTCTAAATCATGTACAGAGTGACACGATGGCATCTGCCGTTTTAGCTGATCCCACACGTGCTCTACAGGGGACAAATCGGGGGAGCGGGCCAGCCATGGAAGAGTCTGAAAATGACTTAGGAAGTCTTGAGTAACTCTTGCTGTATGCGGACGAGCATTATCTTGCTGGAAAATTGCCCTAGGAAACCATTTAGGAAAGGTCCTACATGGGGTCGAAGAATATCATCAACGTAAATTTGGCCCGTTAAGGTTACGCATCACAATTAAAGTGGATCGGCTATCATAGGCTATGGCCCCACAGACCATTACACCAGCTGTGCGGGCAGTGTGACGTAGAACAGTGGGGGGATTGTACCGCTCACCAGGGCGCCTCCACACCCGTACACGGTTATCATCTGTCCCCCAAACAAACCGAGATTCATCACTAAACACAAACTTTTGCCAATCTGTGACATTCCACATTGATCTGGCTTGGCACCACTGTAGACGCAGTTGCCGATGTTCCGGTGTTAAAAGGAGTGCACGGAAAGGGCACTTGGATTTAAGATTTGCTTCTGCAAGGTGTCTGGAAATTGTTTGTGGAACAATTGCTACGCCTACGTCTGCTCGTATCGTTGAACGAGTCACTGTGGGGTCCACAAGGGCTTGCCGCACGATCCTTCGATCATCTCTCCTCGTGGTCTTCCTGGTCGCTACAGACCCGGTTTTCCGCGCGTGGGTACCTTCTCGTGTCCACTGTCCCAACAATTTTTAACGACACACTCCGAACGATCCACATGACCAGCAACACGGCGCGTCGACCAGCCTGCAGTTTTCATCCAGATGATCAGGCTTCTCTCAAACTCGCTTAACTGTAAGAAATGTCTTCTAGCACCTTTACCTGGCATGTTTAGTTTACCAAAGTCTTCCTACAATCGGCGGGTAATCGTCACGTTTATGAATCTTCGAATTTGCGCTGGCTTATATAGCACCCTCTTCCTGATTGTAGCGCCACCTCGGCGTGTATGAGCATGCGTATTGGCACAAAACTTGGATCATTTGCACATCACATTACGCTGTACTTATTTGCAAAGTTTCGCGATTCTACTTAGCTTCCTTCTTGGGTCGCTATTTTCAATGCTCCTGAGTGTATGATAATTAAGAATTTGGAATATAAAGAAATGATGTTTGTTATTTACATTTAATTCATCTTTATTAAGAAAAAACACTTTTCTTCCAAAATCAGATAGAAGATCTTTAAAATATACATTTTATAAGAACAAATGTTTCATCGGGTTATTAAAAACTTTACAAAAATTAATTTGGAGAGCATTGAAATATTAACTATATTAAGATAATGGAAAGACAAATCTGAGGACTTTGAACAATTAAACAAATTTGTTTTAATATTACGTCTAACAAACAAATGTTTACTGTCTACATAATATTTTTGGCTTCTAACATGCACAAATCGCTAAAATTCAAAATTATAGAGCTTTAAGCAAAAAGAAGAAAAAAAAAATTTCTCAAAAAGTTTTATAATTAGACAGTAATAATTCCGAAAAATAAATGTACAGAAGTTGATTTTGTACATGGCTATACCTGTTACTTTATATTAAAAAATAAATATAACATTAAAAATAAAAGCAATTTAAAAAATGCCAACTATTTATAACTCAAAATACAAGGTGCGGCAAAAAAAACTCAGACAAATTTCTTGCCTCCTAGAATAGTTAACGAATATCCTTTTAATTGGTGTTTTCCTGTTCCTTCATCTACCACTTTAATAATAAAATATTTTCTAATATATTTCTTAGTTTGTACTTTGATTATGGGTTTTTGATAACGTTGAACAAAAGATTTGCTATTTTAGAGTTGTTTCAGCAAGGGAAACGACAGTGTGAAATCGTTCGTTTGCTTAATATACCTCGGCAAACAGTGTCTGATGCAATCTGCCGTTTCAAAGAGCTTTGCAATGATGATCAACGTCCAGGAAGTAGGCGAAAACGCAATGTAAACACTTCAAGGAATCGTAAAGCCATTGAAAAGCGAGTCCAGAGAAATCCAAGGTTTTTTCTTTGCCTTTCCCCTTCTCGCCTCTTTTGAAAACAGACATGAAAACAACCTTTAATTCTGGTATGTTTCCATGAATTAGGTTCTGTATTAATATGATATTATTTTTTTTCTAAGACAGAACCATCATTTCCCTTTTTAGTTTTGTTATTGTTCGACACATATTTATGTCGTTCAAGTAGTTGACAAGTTTAAAATTTAAGTCACCTATCCGGTATAGTGGTTAGCGACGCTGACTGCTGTGCCGTAGGATATGGGTTAGAATCCCGAAGACATGGATGTTTGTAAATGTATAGTGCCTTTGCGGCATGGGGGCACTCTAAAATAGCCGTCCAGCCGCAAATCCTCTCATGAAGTTGGTGGAAGAGACGTGAAAGACCCCTGAACCTCCAACAGGGTGTTCTCCCTCAAAATTGGGGTGGAACCGAGCTAAATCGTACTGTCACCTGCATGGTGCTCAAGGCTACGGCCAACGACAGGCGTACATCTAGCCCCTTGCTATGATGTTTTTCGTGGGCCTGGATCTGATGCAGTCGAGATCAGGTGGCAAGAAATAACAACAAAATTAAAGTAATAAACTTTGCATTTTACAAGAAACAATATATTATACTTTGTTAGATATCTCGTAATGGAAAACCGTTCTATTTTTCCTTCAAATATTTTTTCAAATTTAAGTACCGTAAAATCCGGCGTATAACGCGTACCCATACTTTCAAGCTGCATTTTTTGATGTTTAGGTATATTCGCCGTATACCACGCACCCCCTTTTTTTAGGAAGGAACCTGAAGTGTACGTGTGTAATTTTGTTATACTTTGAAGTCATTTACTCGAGATGTTATCTCCAGAATATGAAAAAATGACATACTTCTAGAACTACAACACTTTAAATTCATCAGAAATGCTATTTATTTTAAATAAACAGTATTCCGATCTATTGAGAAGTCTAAGTTTTTTCTATGCTATATCTTATTTTTTATTTTTAAAGCTCTCATTTTTATACCCGGCGTATAACGCGCACCCTTAAATTTCGATCTTATTTTTTGTGTTAAAAGTGCGCGTTATACGCCGGATTTTACGGTACGTTTTTAATTGATTTTTCTGCCGGTCGGGTGACGCAGTTGATTAAGCATTGATCTTGTACGCCCGAGTTTGTGGATTCGACCTCGGCTCAAGTCGATGGCTTTTCATGCTGCAAAAATTTACCGCGTCCATATCGTATGGTTATGCGGCATGTTAAAGATCCCTAAAGTGCCTTTTTCGCTTGTGGTCTCTCGGCATCCCAGAAAATTTTTTTTCCCGCACATCGGTAGAGCTCAGGCACCTCCCTCTGGGGAGGAAACTGGGCGTCAGAGTTACATTGTGGCAAAATTGGAATATACCTATACGATGCCGTACAAAAAGGTGATGCCAACTCCCGGGGAAAGAACTAGGTTTGTAAAGATAAAAATATCAATTCATAATTCCATTTGAAAAAAAACCACCATTTTTAATTTAAGATTCAAGTGCTATTTTCATTGATATGAAACAGTAATAAAAAAAAATGATAGAATCATAGTTATCCACCTCAAAATACGAAAGTCCATGTAAATACTGTTCAATCTGTTGTAATAAAGGATTGAATCCATTTACGTAAGCATTAACTAAAACATGCATTTACAAACTGAATTAAATTTTATCACTGACTTGAACCACACAAATAAAACAGAATTTAGTTTGCATGTACTTAATCAAATCATTTACCCAAAATGCAATCCCGCAAGCAACAAAATATGCGAACAAAAATATTAGGTCAAGGTCAGTTGTTGTTACTGATGCCACTTTGATCGGTAAAGTCCAGTGAGTGAATATTAACGTTGCACTGTTCGGCTACATGTGGGCTTTCGGTGATTGACCTCGTAATTTTGAACCATGGTCAAGTGACAAGGACAGCATCTGAGCTGGCACCCCCTCTCCTAACTACCACACCAACGGGAGGACGTTTCAGCTCTCGACAGATTTAACGTGCATCGCTTCTCTACACGGTGGGTCTTAAGTGGTACTGGGCTCGAACTCATGACAAGTCACCCACGATCCGATACCTTGACTGCTAGGCTATCGCGACCATTCGACAAAAGCCAGAACGAGGCCCACGAAATTCGTCATGGCAAAGGGCTAAAGGACACCTGACGTTAGCCGTAGCTTTGAGAACCAAATAGGTGACAGTACGATTTGGCTCGTTCCCTCCCCAATTTTGAAGGAGGACACCTGGGGGTGGTCAGGGGCCTTCCACCTCTTTTCCCCTTCCACCAATCTCACGGGAAGACTTGCGACTCGACGGCTATTTATAGTACCCCTATCCCGCGAAGGCACTAAACATTTACAAATATCCATGCCTTCTCCGGGATTCGAATCCAGGCCCTACCGCACAGCAGTCAGCGTCGCTAACCACTATATCGCATGGACGACTCAGGGTCAGTAGAAGAGCGAATAGCACATTCACCAATCGACTCAAGGAATTGTGACTTTTCAGAGTAAATTTGGGAATTTAAACGATTCATGTATTCACCAATAAAAATGTCTTGTATTGAAATGCATGAAATAATAATTTAGAATAATGATGATGATGATAATAATAATAATAATAATAATAATAATATATATATATATATATATATATATATATATATATATATATATATATATATATATATATATATATATATGTGGGAGACAACAAGGGGTCCAAGACGTTTGTCTTTCTTCTATTTTATTTTAAAACTTAATAAAAATTAATTAAAAATGTAGCTATTTTGACAGATAAGTTTGACGATGATATGCAGAAGGTAACGCCTGCTCGCGCACCTCTGTGTTTCTCTCTTCTCCTCTCTTAAAAGTTTTGGTTCTACTTTCACTAGTTCAAAAGTTTCCAGTTTCAGTTCTCATTAGCTGCGCCTGCGCGCGAAGACTGCGTTGTTATCTTGAGAACTATTGGATCCTATATATATATATATATATATATATATATATATATATATATATATATATATATATATATACATACATACATATATATATATACAATCCTGGTTCCTAAGGCCAGGAATTTGTCTTTATACTATGTGTGCCTCCTTCCTACTTTTAGTTATCTTAGGTATATAACTATATGTCTATTTTTATATTTTTGTTTATGTATTTGTGTATATGTATATATATGTATAAATTTATTTATATGTGTATGTATATGTATATGATTATATATTGAAAAAATTCTTTTATATTGGATTATATATATATAATGCAACATTATAAACATATTTCACAAAAAAATTAATTAGAATTTAAGGAGAGATTATTGTGTTTTTTTCTTATTTGGGTGGGGTGGGAGGGGGCGGGGGAGAATAAATAAGTGGAGATTTCGTTTTACAAACAAAACAATTGTTGATCTAGATGACAAGTCAAGCTTCAAGATTTTTGAAAATGAATCTTCAACTCCAGACTAAGTTTAGAACAAACTTGATAGAGTTTTATGAAACGAAAGTACAGAAAATACTGGCGTAGCTGATCCTGAGTGGCCCCTGTATTAAAATTAATTGGGGACCATTTTTTTGGAAAATGAATAAAAAATACCGCATTAAAAAAATTAAAAACTTTTTTGAAAGTGTCAAAGTAGCAGTAGCTTGGGGCCCGTATAATTGATACTGCTGATATAGCGGTAGAAACACAGCTGACTTCAAAAATATATACTATTTTATTTTTTTTATTTCCATAGAAATGTGCATGTTTAATTGATTTAACAGGATCATATAACACTTTCCGTTATCTCTTTCACAATTACTCTTAACAAAAATACATGCACAATTTAGATATACTAGCAAGTAAAATAAATGCGGGATAAAGTAAAGGAATTACTCATAAAAAGGAGGAATACACGTAGAGCAGGGGTACTCAACCTTTTTTTCTGCCAGGTTGCACACATACAGTCCCTCAAAAAAGTATTGGGACACTTGGCGTGCATGACTGTAAAGTCATTTATAAAAATATTTATCACATTAAAACAAAAAACAAAATGAATTAAAAAATGTTTTAACATTTGGTGTACTATATATAAGGAAAATTTTATTAGTATTACAGAATTATAATTTGATCTAGCTTTTCAAATATAATTCAAAGCCACATTGGAGTCAAAAAAGTATTGGGACACTTTTTAAATGAGAAATTTAACAGATATATACAGCGCATTAATAGAATTTAATTTCACGCCACTTTTTTAGACTAGAAGTTTAAACATAAACGTTTCAACAGATAAGATTATTTATAGGAAAAATGGCGAGAAACACACACAAAGATATATCGGTTGGTGTGTCAAATCTCGTAATAAGTCATTGGAAATAATGGAAATAGTTTGCTGTATAGGAAAAATCTTGAAATTGAGTAAGTTTTTAACATCATTGACAGGTTCAAGAAAACAAAAAGAGTAGAAAACAAGCAAAAATCAGGGCATCTAAGGATATTCAATGAAGGTGAAGAGAAGTGGATTGTGAGACAAGTATACATTAATCTAAGAACTAGTGCAGTAAAAATGATTTTGCAATGTAAAAGTAGGTTCGGAAAATTTAGTAAATCCTGAAACTGTCAGAAATCTTTTAAGAAAACATAAGTATCATGGCAGGGTATCTAAAAAAACCCTCCATCATCAAATCAAATAGACAAGCTAGGTTGGCATTCGCTAAAATCTATGTAAGACAGCCAACAGAATATTGGGAAAAAAATATATTTTTTTTTAATGAAAGGAAATATAACTTTTTCGAATCGGGTGGCAAGTAAAAAGTTTGGCAGAATTCAAATACAGCAATGCATGTCAAAAATTTACAGCCTACTGTCAAATACGGAGGGGATAACCAAATTGTCTGGGGCTGCATGACAAGCTCTGGTGTCGGGAACTTACATTTCATTGATGGTATAATAAATAAATATGTCTATCTTGACATTCTCAAGTGAAATTAAAAGCATAGTGCGAGCAAGCTAGAAATCTCAGGACATTTTGAATTGTACCAAGATAATGACCCGATACATACTGCAGATATTTACATGTTATGGGTCCTCTACCACTGTCCTAGTGTTATTAAGAGTCCTGCACAAAGTCCACACCTTAATCCCATTGAACATGTGTGGGATTATTTGCAGCAAAAAATATATGAGCACGAAATTTCTAACAAGCAGGGTTTAAGAAAATATTTGGTCAGAGTCGACCAAAATCGATAGATCGTTTTGAAAAAAATTGATCCAATCCACGTTAAATAGACTTCGAAAGGTCATTCAAAAAAAGGGCAACCCAACAAGATATTACTTTCTAAGTTTGAATTGTTTTTTTTAATTTATTGGGAAGTGTCCCAATACTTTTTTGAGCACATTTTTTTAACTCGATTTCTTTTATTTTCAACTTTAACCATAATTTCATTAATGTATGAGTTTTGTTCAAATTATTATTATTTGTATTTACCAAAATAGCATTTACTTCTTTTGTTTCATTTGTATGTTTAAGTAAAATATTATGATAAAAATCTATGAACTGGTAGTGTGTCCCAATACTTTTTTGAGTGACTGTATGTTAGCTATTTTACGCGGCCGCATACATATGATGACTATTTCACGCGGGCCGCAATACAAGGATTAATGGGGGGGGGGGGAGAAATGCTTTAAGATCAAGATAACATAGATAATTTAAAATATAGAAAATTGATCAAAATATTAAAACTCCTATTTTGCTTTTTTTAATTATTATTTTTTTATTTTTGTCACTGAATTTTTTCCAAATTGGAAGTATTTAAGAGGCACTCCTTCACAATATCTGCATCAGGAAACGGTTTCATATGATTACCAATAATATAAAGAACTTCATAGGGTGCCTTTGTTACCGCTGTGATATTATCTCTGAGAAACTTTTTTGCTGTTTGCTGTAAAGATTATTCAAGAAAGCCTATTTATCACCTCTTGAAAGAGATCTTCAAGGAAAAGGGTTATTGAACCATTCCTGTTTATTGGTATTTTTTAAATACAATACTTCTCCGTAACAAATCAAACAATTTCTGATCCATGCTTGCTTTTCACCACAGAATAGACAACTTCCCAATCGACTTGAAACAACACATTTTCTTCGAATATTTTTGGCATGCAAGATATGAAGAATAGTGAAAAATTAGTTTCACTAATAAAATAGTCGTTACTCCACTGTTGTCTATTATCACTAATCAGAAAAAAAATATCAACTCGCTCCAATACATCTACAGCAAAAAGTAAAATTGATATATTTGATTTCTTAACAAAGTATTTCCCACCACAGTTTCGTAAATAAATGAATTTCTCAGAATAATAGGCCATGACCGGGCCACTTAAAAAGGTCCGGTGAGCTGCAGGTTGAGTGCCGCTGACATAGCGCATTCTTAATGATAAAACAAGTACCGTAAAATCCAGCGTATAACGTGCACACCTATTTTTACGCAAGAACGGGAAATGTGCGAGTGCGATGCTGGTATGTTTTTAAGCCATTTATTCGAGGTATTATCCCAGGATTTTGAAAAAAAAAAGAAGTATACTTTTAGAATTAGAATCCTTTAATATCATTAGTAATGTCGTTTCTTTGAAATAAACAGAATTCCAATCTACGTAAAGGTCTAAAATTTCTTATGCTCGTCTCTTTTTATTTTTATTTTTAAACTATTATTTTTTTTGTACCCGGCATATAACGCGCCCCCGTAAATTTCGATCTCATCTTTTGTGTTAAAAGTGCGCGTTAGACGCCGGATGTTACGGAATATTTTTTTCAAAAATAATGACAACGGCTCGAATCAGTTTTACAGTATTCATATCTAGTCGTTTCAATGATTTCATGTTAGTTTCCAAAAATCGACTTTCGAATAACTATTAATGGAAAAATACAGAAAGTTTATATTATAATAAAAGAAGCCTACACACACATTAAACTCGAATGGAATATAAAATGTTTTTCAGGCTGTGAAATTATGGTTGATGGCATTCAAAAATTAATTTTTTTTGTTATCGGTAAAGCTTTTAAGAGTTAAAAAATAAATTATGCCATATTTTGTAACACAATGTATATATTTCACTTAAATTAATAAATCCTTAGTTGATAAAAATACAAGGAAAGAAAAAAGTTTTTTTGGAAAAATAACATTTTTTTACATAAAATTAAAAATAAATGAATAAAATAAAATCCGTAAAGAGAACACTATTTTTTGTCAAGTTCTTAAAATGTGTCTGATTGTGAAAAAAGTTCTCTTTATACATTTCAATACACAGTATGTTACACATTCCATGATAATCAATTTTTGTCCTCTTTTCGATAATTATACATTTTTATCCTATATTCTAGGGGGGCCTAACTAGCGGGTCGCGCCAGTATATTGGAACACAATAATCTAATATATATTATAAATGCGAAAGTTTGTGAGTATCTTTGTGGGTCTTTCACGCAAAAACAACTGAATGGATTTTAATGAAACTTTACAGTAATATAGCTTATAAATCAGAATAACACATAGGCTAAAATTTATAAAGATATTGTGAGAAGTTTTCAAAATATAACGACAATTGTCAAGAAAGTAGGAAAAAATTCTGCCATTTGCAAAAAAGCCTGTGACAGCATTCATCTATCTTTTTTATCCCTTCTGTTTTGTCTACGCCATACCTCAGTGCGCTTTCGCTTTTCATTGATTCCCTTGATCAGTGTCGTCACTATTTTTATTTCATAATAAAACTAGATTTCGAAGGGAGAGGTGGTGGCAAGATTTTAACATAAAATAAATACAACAAAAAGTAATATTAATGTATTACACTTCCTGATATAAATTATTTACACTATTTTAAGCGTTCATCACACAAAATTTGTAACTATGACAGTGGAAGGAAAACTATGAAATTAAAATAAAATATCAAAATGTTTTTATCATTTAGTTTTTTTTTTTTTTGAATGTTTTTTTTTCAGTACATGTAAATATATATCTACGCTTCCCCATACTGTTTTTATAATATATTTATATATATATATATATATATATATATATATATATATGTGTGTGTGTGTGTGTGTGTGTGTGTGTGTGTGTGTTTTAAAAGTATTTCTATTAATTCATTACTAAATTAATTATTTGTTAATTAAAAAAGTACATTGTCTATTATTTTGGATAATAATACATTTCAGAGACATTTTAAAGCTAACTAAAGAATCGTTTTCTTTTTATTGCATCACATTAATAATTTTTTAACTAATGCAATATTGTTTTTTAAAAGTCATAGATCGAAATTTGAAGCTATATTCTATCTGTGAGGGGAAGGGGAAGAGGAAACAGTAATTTTACACTAAAAAAACCGTGTTATGCCGGGCTAGAGGGAGGGGGAAAAAACCTGTCTTAAATCGAAAATATGTGGAACAAATTTCGAAAAAGGGAAATTTAATGAAATAATTTTAGAAATCACTCACATTGCGTGCGTACAAACACACACATAATTGCTGGCGTCATGAGGGAAAGAGAAAGCCCGTGCAAAGCCGGGCCATGCAGCTAGTATATAATAAAATAACAAAATTTCTCCCGAAATAGGAAAAATAGTAGCAGAGAAGCGATGTTAAGTGTCAGGACGTAAACGTTAAACTTTTATTTGTGTTTATTATATTATTTTATTCAAAATAAACACATACGTTAAACGAAGAATATTGAAAGACTGTTGCTTCATAAAAGGCATTGTGCAAACTTTTTTAAACAAAATATTACAAACAAAATATTAACTTCAATTTTATGAAATACCTTTATTTTACTTTTCATTATTTATTAGAGCAAGGATTGCTGTGATGACACTTTGAATTACATTGCATAAGGTAATTCGGGGAAGATGCCAGTTTGTTAATAGCACTTTTATGCCTTGATAGATGGCAATTTTGAGCCACTTGTGTGAAGTGTCTGGTCCGACACTGAGTGTGGCTTGTGAATTTATCCGAATTAATTGTCTTTAATTGGCCTTATTTCTCGATCTTTTGAACATTTTAAGTGGTGAGTACAACTTTTATAATATTCCATTCCTCATATATTAAAAAAAAACATACTTGTTATTTTAAATAAAATAGTATCAATGTAAGTGAGTTACACATAATGTTACACATACGATGCATGTAGATGTGGCCATAACACTGCAGCAATAAGGAAATAAGCGTGTGTGGCCTTTTCCCTCTAAACTTGGAGGAAGACGCCACATGATTCAAAAATAAATGAAATGAACTTTAAAATTTTTTTTAAAAAAAATTGTAGCACTGTATACTATGGTATAAAATATAAATGCACTTAATAATTATTATTATAGTTAATAATACTGAAATGCAATTAATGATAACTGGCCTATCACCATTGGTTGTCTCCACCAGCACAGAACACTAGAGCACAACCTTATTCTTCTGGTTAGAAAACGCAAACCAAGCGAGCGTAAAAAAATTAACTTTAGAAGTCTTAACTAAATCAGAGAGGAGAGAAACTATGCGGGAAAAGGCGCGAAAGGTCAAAGCAAATAACAAGAAACCTTCGAAGAAACAGAAGAAAGAGAGGTGTCAGTGTGTCATCCTCAAGCGAAGAAATTCCTCTAGGTACTAGTGGTGACAGTTTTGATGAGAATAATGATACCGATTTTTGTGCTGTGTATAAAAGGTACTTTTATGCTAAAAAAGGTCCCAAGTATGACTGGATTCAGTGCATCGAATGCAACAAATGGTTGCACAAAGACCGCAATGAGAATCATTTGCACTGAGTTAAATGTTGTGTAGGCTATCATTCGAATCTGTACTGTTATTATTTTTTGCAAGCTAATAAAGGAAGAATTTTATTTTTGTTTTGTTTTTGTACAGTTATTGTTACCTCATATTTAATTTTGTAGTGTTTATCTTATTTTTTTTATTTACTGTGGTGTTGTTGCCTCTTACACCAAGACTGGTGGCATCTTCCCCCATATTTGGGGGAAGATGCCACAATTAAATGAATTTCTTTTTAGCATTCAATTTCTTATTTATTTTCATACTAAGAAGAGAATTAACTTGTACACATAACCAATTAAATATTGAAAAATAAAATGCATTTTTTCATGGTCTTGTTATTTCAATTTTCATTGTACTAATCGAAAAGTCATTAAACGTGGCGTCTTCCCCCGAATTACCTTAGTATGTTTCAAACAAGCACATTTTTTTACTATTACACAAATTTTTTTATACGAGCCAACAACTATAAGTTGTTCAAAAATTGACAAATCAGCTATAACCTATTCAAGGAACTTTCGAGAAATTCGTATTTCATACATATATCGTTTCGAATATTTTCAAGTAATCGTTATTCTATAAAATACCTAGTTAAATCACAGAATTCAATAATTTTATCTACTTTAACAAACTTTTCTAGTTATTTCATGAAATCCCTAGTTATTCTATGAAATAACGTATTTCCCACTTTAACTGTAACATATACATTTAAAATTGATCTTAAAATACTTGCAGTCGGACCCCGATTTAACGAATTTATGGGTCCCGGATGTTTTGTTCTATAATTCGGGGTTATTTGTTATACAAGGGTCGAAGAACAGATTTTTGGCCCTTAGTTTTTGGAAATTCTATAATAAGCAGCTGCACAAAAAATATCCATAGTTAGAAGTTACACACTTTTTATTCAATATCTGAAAGTACTGTTGCGTAGATCCGGGGTTCGAAGATTTTATGCAAATCAGTCGCAAAGAACAAGACAGTTCTTTAAGGGCAGTCAGTAGGGCGATGCGAATTTATTGTCGAAATTCCAATCCTTGGAATAAAGGAATCAGCAGCAATATTCACAGAGTAAATCTCAGAGGTCTTCATACCTTCAGCAGTACTCAGACACAATTATCAGTGTCTAAAATACACGTATATAAAAGATTATTCACATGCAATCACTCGTTCAACAGCCGAAGTAATCACTAATCGGTTCAACAATCAGAGCAATACTAACTGATCGCTAGACTGACTGACCTTCGGCGTACATCTTTCAATTTATATCCCTCGCGGATAATTCGAGAAAGATCCGCTTGCGTCATAGGTCATGAAATTAGTGTATTTATCTACTAATTTCTAGAAGAATCCAGAGGGTCCCGAACTTGCCCAAAATGGTCGCCAACGTGATCACCAAGTCGCCAACTTGGCCACCAAAAATGACGCCAACTTGCCTCTATCACCAAGATTTTGCCAAGTTCCAATTGAATCACCGTTATAACGTAAGGGACGGCGTTGCTTGTGAATATTACAATTTTAAAGTAAATTAAATCTAATTTAGAGTAAGATAAAGGCATTACATGTCCAAATACAAATCATTTACTCTATTTGACACTAAATTCGTAACAGTACCATTAATGAATTATTACGCAGCAGTTAATTCGAAAATTCAATCTTTTTGATTCCAGACTCAAAAGAGTTCTTTTCGAAAGTACTACGTTATTTACATCCTGTTGCATAAGATATGTTTCCACAGTTTCCAAAAAATATAAAGAATTAGAAAATGTAACAGATTTGATAGAAATTTCATTATCAATTTCTGTATCAGAATCGCTATTCATTGACTTCGACAAATTAACAACTTCCTCAACTTATGACAATCCCCCATGTCGTGTATTCATTGTGTTGGAATAAAGAAGCCTTTTCATTACTGGAACAAATACTATTTAATGTTCTTACGTTCCACAACACAAGGGGTCACTTAAATAAAACAACACACATCCATTATAGTTACAGAAAATAGCTTAAGGTGACTTGGTACCCTTTGAGCAAACTTCTTTATTTACGTATTTAAAAATTATATTTTAGCATTTTATATAATGTTTCTATTCAAGAAAATGTTACCAGATGAAAATTTTCATATATTATTCACACAATTTTAAAAATTTAAATTTTTTTAAGAAAATTGGGAAAATTTTAAAATCCTACTCCTTTTGTAAAAATTATTTTTTTGACATGAATTTTTTTAATAATATTCTTATGGATGTTCTAAAGAACTTTAGGGGTCGATTTTAGAATAACTTCATTCGTTTTCGAGAAAAAAAATAAAATGTTGATATACAGGCTAAAAATCAACGAAAAAGCCAAAGCCAATATGTCTTACATTTTATTTTTTTTTAAAAAAGTTTTCAGTTTATAGCAAAACGGATCCCTAATTTTATTACATGCTTTATTTTTAACACGCAGAGAGAAAATGGAAGTGATTGGTAAATAATTGTCGAAGAAGTAGCATTTTGAATGCACTAAGGTTTCGAAAAACACAAACTGAGAAAAACCAGTTTAAAGTTTATAATTCTGAAAAAATAATTATTATAAGCTTAATTAAACTTAAAATACCACTTTATGATATTAGTTATACGTTTTTATTTAAAATAATTGCATTTTAATATTTTTTCAACCCACACATTTTTATAAATGATCAACTTTTAGAGAGTACTAATTGCACAAGAAAATTCAAGAAAAACGTTAAAAAAAATTTTTTTTTCTGTCACGACAGAAATTTTAGCTGTGTTTTTCTTCTTATAATATTAAAGTATTACATTTGTAAGAAAAATATGTCAGGAATAAGAACTGAAATTATATAAAATTATTAATATAAAATGCCTTAATTTAAAAATTTTACATGCACACATTTCACGAGGAAGAAAAATTACATTATTGGATTGCCTCGGAAATATTCTGCTTTTAATACTACACATTCTTTTTTAAAGTTATTATTTCTATTTATAAAATAGATTTTTTTTATCATAACGCATTTTTTAGCTTTTTTTCTTTAAAAAGGGGTGTGGCTGAATTGCCGAATTTGTTTTCAAATGAAGTTTTATTCAACTTCTAACTTTCCGACATGCACAAGTGATATATCAATCGAAATATAATAATGCAAAGAATAATATTAAATGAAAATAAAAAAAAAAAACAATCGATTTGTGATTTTTAGAATACCAAGTCCTCTTAAGGACTAAAAGGAGGGAAACAGGATTTCCCTGACTCCACGTGTACACATCTTTCCCCGGTAGCGATCCAGGGCAGAAGAGCAGCGGGAACGAGTTCCCGCTTCTCAAAAGAAAAGGTGGTGCCCCCTGGCTGACATTAATCATCAAGGGAAGGCAGGGTTTAAATGTAGTTGTTACATTCTCCCCCTTCACCGCCGAAGACCATTTCGGCGAGGGGGTGTACTAGCAGACATTATGGCATTCTCTCCGGCAGTCCCTCTAGGAATCAATGGCTGTTTGTGTGGCCTTCCTCTTTTCTTGAGAGGTACTACAGGAGACTGGGTCTCTGTGCCAATCAGAAAGGGTGTTAAAGCTGATGTATGGTAGACACCTAAAGGTTCGTCAGGTTTGTCACAACTGGCTACTACAAAGGTAGTGGCAGATCTCTGGGATAACACAATGTACGGCCCGTCTCTCCTAGGCATGAGTTTTGCACTCCTGTTCTTACTCGCTTTACTTAATGGGTGAAGTTTTACCCATACCAGATCATTAACTTTATAGTTAGGACTTGGTCTGCGTGATTTATCTGCATATGTTTTTTGACGATCTTGACTCATCTCAATGTTTTCTTTAATTTGTGACATGTATCCTTCAAAACGTTTTAAATAGGGTGTAAATTCAGGCACAAAATCATCATTATGGATGACAGACCGTAGATCAGTATTTACTTGGTCCAAAGTTCGTAGTTCTCTGGTGAAGGTTAGGTATGCTGCCGTGTGATCTATTGACTCGCATTTTGAAGTATTCAGTGCATACCTAATAGCTGGTAGCTTTTCAATCCATAATGTATGGTTGTTACCTACCATCATTGGCAAGCGAGGTTTCAAATCCCTATTTTTCCTTTCGACTGGATTTGCCTGTGGGTGATATCCAAGATTGATTGATATCCAAGACAAAACATAACTGTTGCATCACCGCACTCACGAATTGAGTCCCATTGTCACTTATTAGTCTACGGGGCACTCCGTATCTTAGGAAGACTTCATTTAGAAGTGTCATGGCACATTCTTTAGCAGTAGCTTGCTTTAATGGGAATAACTCTACCCATTTTGTTGTGTAATCCTCCACTATGAAAATCCACTTCATACCTTCGGTCGTTTCTGGTAAGGGACCAAAACGATCAATAGCAATGCTCTCAAATCGTTGAGCTGGAACAGGGGTCTGCAGAAGACCTGCAGGTTTCTGATTAGAGGCTTTGTATCTAATGCATTCTGAACAGCTCTTCACATAATCAGCAATAAATTTCCTCATACCAGTCCAGTAATATTTCGAGGAAATTCTGGAAAAGGTACCATCAGCACCGTAATGTGCAGTGGTGAGAGCATCATGGTGCAATTTTAATATCTTCTCTCTCTCATGAGTAGGGACAACCAGTTGAGCTTCTTCAACTTCAGCATGAGGTGAGTACCGGTACAGTACTCCCTGATTCATCACATACCCTCTCCCAGTCCAATTGGCAAAGTCAACTCCCTTGTTGGGATTTTCAAAACAATCAATTATCTTTTTTGGCTCAAGGTCCTTCAATTGTTCTGTTCTTAGCTCATTAGCAGTTCTCATCGGGAAATCAATAATTATAGTTTTTAATTCGCAAATTTTTTCATCCCTATACTCTGGCCTGGAAAGCATATCTGCAATAAAATTGCATTTCCCTGGAAAATAGTCAATCTTCAGATTGTAAGATGTATTTGAAGTGCCCATCGCGCGCGCGGGCTAATCTTCCGGTTGGTGATGTTAAATTCATCAGCCACTTTAACGGTTGATGGTCGGATGCCACTGTAATTTATGCCCCTTCAATATATCCTCTAAATTTGTTTAAGGCCCATACTACAGCCAAGGCTTCTCGCTCTGTTGTCGAGTAATTTTTTTCAGCAGAACTCAAGAGTCTACTGGCATATTCTACTGGCTGTTCATCGGTGAGGCTTTCTCCTTGTCACAGAACTGCACCGAGGGCGTAACTGCTTGCATCCGTTCGGATGATAAAAGGCTTTTTAGGATCAACTTGTCTCAATATTGGCGGGGTTAGTAAACATTGTTTGAGGGTTTGGAAAGCTTGTTGCTCAATTTCACTCCATTTCCAAGCAGTACTTTTCTTTGACAAGTTGCTAAGGAATCTAGCAATATCTAAAAAATTCGGGATGAATTTTCTATACCATGAGCAGGTCTGTAAAAATGACTGTAGCTGCTTTAGGTTTCTCGGGGAAGGAATGTTTTGTATCGCTGCAGTTTTATCCTGATCCACCTCTATTCTCTTAGGAGTTATCCAAAGTCCAAGGTATTTTACGCGAGAGCAAACAAACTTGCATTTTACTCTGTTAGCACATAATTTAAATTTTTTAAGTCTGTCAAAGACTATTCTTAAGTCCTCAATGTGTTGTTCAAACGTTTCAGACAACACAACGATATCGTCTAAATACACCAGAATATTTACATTTGGCAATCCATTACGAAACTGGTCCATAAGACGCTGAAAGGTTGCTGGGGCATTGCGAAGTACAAATGGTATTCTTTTGTACCTAAATGTACCAAAAGGGCAAACGAATGCAGTCTTTTCCTGGTCCGCTGGATTGACCTCTACCTGATGATAACCGGATTTTTTTAAGTCAAGGGTAGGTCAGGTATAGTAATCGCATTTAGTTTACGATATTCTATGCACAACCTAACAGTTGAATTAGACTTGGGCACTAAAACTACTGGGGCTGCGTATGGGGACTCGCATTCTTCTATAATATTATGAGCCAAAAGATTATCAATTTCTTTCCTTAAGTGTTCTTTCCTGTTTGGAGATAGTCTATAAGGTGCAGTTGAAACTGGTTGGTGGTCACCTGTGTTTATAAAGTGTTTTACGAATGGAGTTGGTTCTCCCCCTAGTCTGAAAACATCTTTACTTTCATTAAGCAGGACCATCAAATCATTTCTTTCTTCTATATTCTTGTCCTTCTTCTTCTCGCGAATGGAGATCATTTGTCTCAGTTTCATCAACAGTGTTGCTATGTAATGGAATTTCACTGGGAATCGAATTTGTGGGACAAGAACTACCTATGACAATCCCCCATGTCGTGTATTCATTGTGTTTAAATAAAGAAGCCTTTTCATTACTGGAACAAATACTATTTAATGTTCTTACGTTCCACAACACAAGGGGTCACTTAAATAAAACAACACACATCCATTATAGTTACAGAAAATAGCTTAAGGACTAAAAGGAGGGAAACAGGATTTCCCTGACTCCACGTGTACACATCTTTCCCCGGTAGCGATCCAGGGCAGAAGAGCAGCGGGAACGAGTTCCCGCTTCTCAAAAGAACAGGTGTTGCCCCCTGGCTGCCACTAATCATCAAGGGAAGGCAGGGTTTAAATGTAGTTGTTACAAACTTCAGTTGCACAAATAAGCAGCCGTCATCAAATGTAACATAATCGTTAAAACCTCAAAAGTATCCCCTGCGTTGTGGAGTGGAATGAGATAAGAAAGGAATTTTCTGTCCTATTCAAAACTCACACTACAAGCTACACTCATGACTTATATGCACCTTAAGTCTAATAATGATCTGTATCTGTCCCGACGAAATTTGCTGCTTGAAAGATAAGTCTTTTACAGTTGCGGACAAAAAGGATATGTTCTTTGGGGGGGGGAGGATCCAATTTTCTCTAATACAAACCAATAAAAAAAATTTCAGCTATTGAAATAATTCATTAATTGGGGGTTTATTATTCGTTAAATAGGGTTTTTTGTCTTCAATTTTATCGAGAAAAAGAAAAAATTCGTTAAATCGGGGTCCAAATATACTATACTATTTGAAACCTAAAAAAATAGTGACTTTAATTTTATTAAAATTTAACCATTTCTCTAAAAATTAAGAAATGCATCTGTTACGAAATTGTTAGCCACCTTCAAAAAATAAGCACATTAGACGTCGCATAGGAATCAAAATAAAATGCATGTGTCAATATTTCGTGAAAGCATTTTCTGAGAAGCAAGTGAAGGTTTTATGTTATCAAAAACTTATTTGAAATTACTGCGGGGCTAAGTGTTGCTTGAGTAGGAAGCTAGAAAAATTTTATTTTATAAGTGTGCTGTTAAATTCGAACGAAATAGCTTGTCAATGGAAGTATTCTAAAACTGCCAATGTAGTGTCATAATAAGAAAAGATGATTCAACTAAAAATAAAACGATCTGGAAGAAAAAAGACTGAGACAGTTCGGGACAATCGCCACATTTTTTTTTATCTTCAACAAAAAAAGGTCTTTGAACTCGCAAAATTTCGAAACGTTTTAGAACAAAGATTTCACTCATCACAGCTTTAAACAGTCCTACAGAGTCATCAAATAATAATACAAAATACATAAACATGAAGAAAACATCAATGTTATTGAAGCATTATGAGCAGAAAGATGAGTAGAAACAAATGATATATTTTCAGATGAAAAAAAATTTAATCTAGATGTTTTCGAAGGGGTTATATTAAGGTGACCAATCGTCCTCCTTTTACAAGTTCAGTCCTTCCTCGAAAAGTGTCTTCCTTTTCAATATTTTAAAACTGATCTGTTAATCTCTGTATTCAGAGATGAACCAAACATGTTTCCAAAATGTCGAAGAATGGTTTGAAATAAATATCACAGAAAATAATAGTTTTCAATGGTATTTTTTGACTTTGTCGCAAGTAAATTGGGCGAATATAGAAAATTACGTTGAGTTTTTATCGAAAGAAATGCCTGATATTAAAAAACGATGACAATTATCTGTTTGAAGTAGAAAGAAGACAGAATGCACATTTAAATTCTAATAAATTAGGACAATTGGAACATCAACATGCTGAGAAATTGGTAAAAGATGGGTGAAATTACTTAAACTATTTCAAAAATGAATACATTCCATATGAAGTTGTAATTATTCTTGTTGAATTTACATTGTGCTGCCCTGGAACTAAAGCAGCAGTTGAAAGAGTTTTTTTCAGTTGGTAATGATCTTTATGAAGTGACTAGTGAGAAATTAAAATTGAATGTTAATATTTTAGTTACAGTGCTTACCGTAAAATTCAGTATGGAGGACATTTTTTGCCCGAACTTTCCGATGTATTAGAAAATTATATGTTGGCGAAAAAAAATCATTCAATGAAAAAATACTCGTTTAAGATAATAAATAACTAAAAAGAATGTAAGCGTAAATAGCGTATTTTTGTTTGAATTAATAAAACGTTTCACATATATTTAAGTTGTAATTTGTTCTTAAATTTTTCGTCCTCCTTTTCATTGTAAAAAAATGATCACCTTAGTTATACAGACACTAGTGGAAAATAATTGGCAGAAGGATTTGAAAAAAACATTCTGTCAACAAATACGAGAAGGATCAATAACGTTTTGGAAAGTTTTGTTTTTTTAATGAATCATGCAATTTAATGTGAATTTTTCGAAAAAGATGATGTATGAAATAAGTTTGTTTATTATAATAATGTTATCATACGTTACTCTAAATATATATTTGTTTTTAAGAAATATATATGTTTAAGTAGTTAAATAAATTAGCTCTTATTTTATAAGAAGATGTATTACTATCTACATATTAAAATAACTATTTATTTGCTTATTGCATAGATACTTATTTAACCCCTTAACAGTTTTTTCTGTCATAATATGTCAAAAAATAAGCATATTTTTTATAAACATTTTTAAGATGAAATCAATTATATAAACTCAAATAAGCAATAAGAAATGTTGTAAATATTAAATTTAAAGAATTATGCTAATTTTTATTTTCATTGAAAAAAAAAGCTGTTGTTTAAAGTGGGCTTTTTTCCGAAGGAATAATCGAATTCAAAATAACACTTTACAAAAATGTACATTAGATTTTAAAAGATAATATTGTACTTACAATCAATTATTCTCTTAAAATTCTTTTTTTATGTTCTAAATTTTAAAACAGGGAGACAAGCTGCTTAGTCCATCGCAATCGGGACAAAAATATCGTGTTTCTTTTTTCATCCGTTTCCCAAAATCGTTTCTTTTCGGACAACACACAAAACATTGCATTGTTGGTCTCATTTTTTTGTCGGTGGGAGGAATCACTTGTAAAAAGTTTTTTTCAGTCAATCATAAAGAACTGGGCAAAATTCCTGGTCGCGTCCTTTTTTCTCATTTACCGATCCATGTCATTCAATAAGGTGATCTATAATAAAGAGTGTTTTTTTTCAGGTATAGAAGTTTAAGTTGGCATTACTTTCCAAGATGGCGACCGATTTAACAGCTGTCAAGGGATTTATTCTCAGTTTGGTTTGGCAATTCATCAAAACGATCATCAAGCAAGGCGTAGATTCGTCGAATGGGCCCAAAACGAGATTGCTGTTGTTCGCGATTTTCATAAACGAATTTTGTTTAGCGATGAAGCGCACCTTTGGTTGAATGGCTACGTCAACAAGCAAAACTGCCGCATTTGGAGTGAAGCTAATCCACAAGTGTATGTCGAAACACCGTTACATCCAGAAAAAACTGACTATTTGGTGCGCTTTATGGGCTGGTGGAATCCTTCTTCAAAAACGATGAAGGCCACAACGTTACAGTCAATGGTGATCGGTATAGAGCCATGATTACTAACTTTTTCATTCCTGAATTGAACAATCTTGATGTCCAGGAGCTGTGGTTCCAACAAGACGGCGCAACATGTCACACAGCTCGTGCCACAATCGATTTATTGAAAGACACGTTGGGTGACCGCCTAATTTCACGTTTTGGACCTGTGAATTGGCCTCCAAGATCTTGTGATTTAACACCGCTAGACTATTTTTTGTGGGGCTATGTAAAGTCATTGGTCTATGCGGATAAGCCACAAACACTTGACCATTTGGAAGACAACATTCGCCGTGTTATTGCCGATATACGGCCACAAATGTTGGAAAAAGTCATCAAAAATTGGACTTCCAGATTGGACTACATCCGAGCCAGCCGTGGCAGTCCTATGCCAGAAATCATATTTAAAATGTAATGCTAAAAAAATTATCTTTCGAATAAAAAAAAATTCATGTCAATCGAATAATACATCGTTGTTTTATTGTAATTTAAAGTTCTATACCTCTAAAAAAACACCCTTTATAATATAAAACCTGAAATTCAAATAAAATAATTTTCCTCCCAGTTTCCGAGATAAAAAGCGAAAGCATTCCGCAATGATGTATCTAATAGATGGAAGAATATTTTTTTTGTATTATTTCTTGCCTCTTTTTTTTTTTGCTATTGGTAATGATGAGATGCTAATCCCTTTTATCTACACCCCAAGAGAAGTACGACAACAAACTTCCTTTACTTCCAGAATCTTTTATAGAAATTTCCGACTCACTATGAGTCAATATCCGAATTATTTTTTGTTATGTGCCTTTCATAACCACTCATTTTTCTTCAATTTTAAGCTCCAAATTTAAAAGAAATTTTGTTCGAAGCTTGTGTTACACCGATCTAGTAAAAAAAAAAATTCCCGCCTTTTCTAGTCTAAAAAGAATACAGTAAAACCTAACCTTGAAACCGGTTAAGACATTTTTTGTTATCCTAACTTTACACGACTGTTAGAAACATTACATATTAAACGAGCGAAAAATACGGGCAAATCGGAGGATTAGTATAGAAAAAAGTGTTGCCCGAGAGCAACTCCGGCAAATCTTTCGAAGGGCCATTTCAGGTGCCTAAGCAACATTCGGGCAAAACTGGGAAATGGTTAAGCTGTCTTTGAATGGTTTTGTTTCTGTGCATACAAATACACAAAATTCCTTTTGGCTGCTTATTATTTATCCTTTTAGGAGAGATAAGAATGATTTAGTATTTTGTAAATGTATTTAGTTAAAAAAATCCTTTTCAAGAGATAAACGATTTATCTACACATCCAACAATAGTAAATAGGTAAATAGATTGCAATAAACCAATCAAGAAATTAGCAGACACGTTTGAATTATTAAAATCATGATATTATTGTTCCATTTCCAAATTCATTTAATTTTAATCTACTTTCAATTTTGCTGACATTGTTTGCAATTTCTTTACATAGTTTAATGCCGAATAAATTTCGATGAAAAGAATAACCAAACGATTTTAAAAGAATTTTTATATACTTTTAGAAAAATACCGAACTGCTATATTAATTCAGTTCCCCTCAAGATTCTAACAGCATTCATCTCCAACGTCGTAACTTTTTCTCATTAGATACCCGTTTTACAACAACAATCATTGCATAAGAATTATGCAATTTTATTTTTAACCTGTTTTATGGTACATTCTAATAGAATTTTATAGTATGTAAACTAGATAATTTAGAATAAATGGTTCAAGTATAATTCAGAACTTTTTGCAAAAGAATATACAGTCAAACCTTTATATAACGAACCTCTATATTGCGAACTTTTTCCTGGAACCTTGAACATTTTACGAGTTTCTTCGTAAAATAACCTCTATATAGCGAAGTGCATTTTCTATATAACAAACTTTTCCTTTTGTGATTCAATTTTTATTCGTCATTTTTTAAAAGTATTTCTGAAAAAATTTCGAGTTATTCTCTCTTTAATACATTTTATGGTGGTCATAAATCTTGAACTGGTTTTACTAGATCCTAACTCGCCGAGAGCAATAGAGTTCTGAACGTTTCATCCAAGAAGTACAACTTTTATCCCCCAATGCCCAGTTCACTAGAAACATCTTTGTGAATCCTCTTTCACCCTCAGTTAAGCTGTCCCGTGTCTCCGTGTTCTAATTATAAAATAATGTATGTTTAATATTACTTGTATGCTTTAAATTATTAAATGTCCTTAAAATTCATTAATTTTAGTATAAATTGTTTTTCTTAATATTGAAAATACGATGAATTCTTCGACATTCTTTTTTCTTGTTTTCCTTGCAGTTTTTCTTTCTTTTTTTATGGTACTTTTGAACACTTTTATATAAAATAAATATATATTTAAATTTTTAAAAAAGATGTGAAAAATTACTTTTTTATATATCTATATAGTTTTTATGAATTTAAAATTTGTTTTATGTGGTTAAAAAAGTATATTAAAAGATGAACCTCTATATAACGAATTTTTCATATAACGGATTTTTTTCTGGGATTCAACAACTTCGTTACATAGAGGTCCGACTGTATTTTATTTCTTATTTCGTCATGATCGAGCAATACAATGTTATCCACCATAGATTTCCTCACTAAAAATTAAGGAACATGGATGATACCTGAGTAAATATTTAGGATCGTCTGAGTTGTATAATTTTCCTACGACATATGTTTAACTAAGACTTTAATGACCACGATATACAATCTAAGAAATTTATGGTCTTTAAAGGTCCACGATGGGCATCACTTTATAATATTAAATTCTATAATATGTCATATTAAAACTTTATTCTCTTTATTTTTTATTATTTTACACCATTTATTTACCATTTTATACCATTATTAAACCTTTATTATTTATTATTTTACACCATTATTAAACCTTTATTATTTATTATTTTACACCAAATTATATTTTAATTTAATTCTTAACTGTCCTTCACAGCAATCCTGCTAAAACTAGCCTTAAACAACATTCCAAATGTTTTATTAAGTATAAAATGTATTTTAACTGAAATAAAGATAGAAAAATGGATTGAAATAAAAAAAATCATTTAATCAAAATAATTTTAAAACATTTATTTAAAACTAAGAATTTTTAGAATTTCTGTTAAAAAAAATTTTACTTCTCAAAATGAAATTCATACCTCTTCTTTCTCTAGAGCTTTTTCGGCTTCTTCTCTAGAGCTCATATGAACAATGGGTTTTCCTTCATACACATGAACAGTATCTATATCTGTTCTGTATCTTCGTTCCACAACAGGAAACAAAAATTGTATACACAAAGCTACGAGTAGGGCAATGAGAAGGGCCGCGAGGACCCAACTGATGAAGGATTTTGAACAATCTGAAAAAGGAAAAAAAAGGACAATTGTAGTAATGTTTGAAAATTTATACAAATTTAACTCTTGAATTCATCGTAGTTATTTTTATGTTTTATTAACAAATAAACAATAGTATTTAAGGATATATATTTTATTTTGCCGAATTTCTTTGTGTTTACACTTTAAAAAACATTCCTTAGCACCAGTGGCTCACACAGGAATTTTTCGGGGGGTAGGGTCCGGGGTCAAAAGTTCACCATTCTTGTATCATGCTTCTTTTGATTTTGTCGATTTTCGGGAACAAAACACAGTAAAAAACTAATTTTTGAATAAATAATTAGCATTAATTAATAAAATCAATAATTAATAACAAGTAATTAATTAAATTTTACGTACTATATACTTAGAATTATATTCAATCGTTAAAAAATCAAGGGCTTTGGGGGGGCCGGACTCCCCGGAACCCCTCCCCTTGTGTGCGCCACTGCTTAGCATATATCCATACATCTATTGAGAATATTTGTACGAACTATCTTTGGGAAAAGTCTATAGTGGAGAGAAGAACATTTTAAAATTATTGAAGCGACAAAAGTTTAAATTCCCTTATTGGTAGGTTTTTATATGCATGAGAATTATAATTCCTCAACCACTTTTATTAAAAGTGATTATTGCTATAATTATGTGATACCATATTATCTACTAGTTAAAAACTGATTTTCTTTGTGTTGTTATAATAAACATACCTAATTTTCAGAAACTATCACATTTTCGGTAGGAAAAGAAAAAGTGATACTTTGATGTAATCATCTGAAATATGTGACTGAAAATGCAATTTGAAAGTCATGCAAACTCTAGAACTTTAAATACATCAAAACTATATGTAAAATAATAGAATAAAATATGTGCTTGACTACAGCAAAAATGCTTTTATTTATGAATAAATTGCCATTGTAAGAGTGATTTGCAACTACACTGCTGGTCACCGTAAATGCAACACCAAGAAAGACAAGAGATAGCACAACAAAATTTATTTTGTAGGTAACAAGTTGACCAAGTATCAAATGATTAAATTTATAAACTTCTGTGAAGTGTGGTTCCTGCCAGAATCAGTAGCCAGAGTAGCCGCCATTTTTGGAGATCACCGCTGCCACACGCCTCGGCATTGATTCAAAGAGACTTTGGATATGTTCTTGGGATACAGCAGACCAAATAGCTTCCACACGTTGCCAAAGTTGATCTAGAGGGACATCTGGGGGTGTAATCTGGGTCAATCGTTGAGCAACCATTTACGATCGGCGAAAGATCCGGAGAGCGAGCCGGCCAGGGAAATAATTCAATCTGGTGATTGACGAAGAACCTTTGGACAATGCGTGCCACGTGTGATCGCGCATTATCCTGTTGAAATATGGCTGTGGCCAAGAACTGAAGGTAAGGAAGGACAACTGGCTCCAACACCTCGGAGATGTAGCGCTGGCTGTTTAAAGTACCGGCAATGCGTATTAGAGGAGTGCAAGAGTGATATCCGATACCGCCCAATACCATAATATCCGGTGCAGGACTAGTATGGCTGTGCATAACGCTACTGTTCTGCATCCTCTCTCCACGATGTCTCCAGACTCGAATCCAACCATCGTGGTGTTGCAGATAGATGCGTGACTCGTCAGTAAAGACAACTTCATTCCATTCTGCGGCCTACATCCTTCTTTCATCACACCATTGGCGGGCGGAGACGTCTGTGGTTTTGCGTCAAGGGTAGACCAAGCAATGGACGTCTTGCGGACGGATCACTCTGCTGTAAACTGCGTCGAATGGTACGCGCAGACACTGAATGATGCGTTACAGACTCAATGTGCCGTGCTACTGTTCGTGATGTGACTGAGCGATCCGTCAATGCCATGCGCACAATTTGTCTGTCCTCACGTGAAGTAGTGCACTGAGGTAGATGCGATCGACCACGTCGGTCCGTCGCATCTTCCTGCATCCAACGGTCACATATCCGCATTACAGTTGTTTGGTTTCGTCCAACACGACTACCGATTTACCTGAAAGATAATCCTCAATCTCGGTACGCCACTATCCTTCCTCTGTCGAACTCGGATACTTGATCAAAAGCGGATCGCTGTTTTCTACGAGACATAACTGATCGTTTTTTGAAAAACAACAAGAAAAACACAATTGCCGAACTTGAAATCGTCGAAATCTCCAAGCCTTAAATAGCACTTTGAGGTGACGCCACAGGCGCGCGTGATATGTGTCTGCACTGAAATTTTAATCATTTGCGCGTATCTCACCTTCGCTAATGCATATTTTAAATTTCATGTTATTTGGATGCTTCCTTCAGGGTGTTGCATTTACGGTGGCCAGCAGTGTATGTAAATAAGAAAAGAGGTGATTCTAAAATTTTTCTGTCCCATAACCAAGGTTATTCTTTTCTTTATGGTTATTGTCATTTTTTTAATGTTTATGAATTTTTTTCTTTATTTTTGTATTTTTGACAAGATGTAAGCGAACAGGCGTTTTCAAATAGGTGTTTAAGATGTTTAACTTTCATAAAAAATGATCGGAATTGAAAAATTGTTTTTGCATTCATCAGCAGTGACTGTAAGCAGTGTTAATATGCCAAAAGTGAAAAAATCAAAAATTTGATCGACTTTTACGCATTTGAAAGTTTACTGTGCCCTGAAATATATTGGAAGTTATATTTATATATAATAACAAGCTAAAAAAGAAAAAAAAGACACATTATAGCTCAATTTAAATTTTACGAGTCTCTTAAAGAATATATCTTGAAATTAACATACTGAAGAATCCTTATAAGCTGTTTTTCATTCTTTATTAACATTTTAAGAGACAAATGATATTCTACACTGCTAACCACACAAAATGCAACACTCCGAAGGAAGCATGCAAACCATGGGAAATTTACATCTTGCGTTGGCGGTGATGAAATCTGCAAATCATTATCATTATAGAGCAGATGCACATCATGGGTGACCGTAGCGCCACCCTCAAGCAGTATATAAGGAGATAACAGACTAGCGATTTTAAGTAGGGCAATTTTTTTTTGCGTAAGCTATTTAAATTACTTATGCTTCGTAGAAGACATCGAACGTCTTTTGACTAAGTTTCTGAATTAGACCGAAGAAAAATAGTAGCCTATAGGGATTGCGGATTAACCTAAAGAGAAATCGGTCAACGTGTTGGACGAAACCAAGCAACTGTGATGCGGATCTGTCATCGTTGAATGCAGGAGGAAACGATGGACCGATGGGGCCAATTGCATCTACCTCGTTGCACCCCCCATGATGACAGATGGATCGTGTGCATAGCAGTGATGGATCGCACAGCCCATATAATGAACCATAGTACAACAGATTCAGTCTGTTACGCATCATTCGATGTCCACTAGTATCATTCTACGCGTTTGTAGCAGAGTGGAATGAGTGCAAGGCATCCATTGCTTCGTTAACCCTTGACTGTAAACCACAGGCGTTCGCGCCACCAATGGTGCAATCAACGGCGGACATGGAAAAGGGAATGGGATGACATTAAGTTTACTGACGAATCCCGTTTCTGCCGGCCACATCACGATGGTCGGATTCGAGTTTGGAGACATCGTGGTGAGAGGCTACTGAGCTGTTGCGTTATGCATCGCCACACTGATCCTCCACCTGGTATCATGATTTGGAATGGTATTGAATTTCACTGCGCATCCCTCTAGCACGCATTATCGGTACACTGAACAGCCAGCGCTTCATTTCTAAGGTCATATTCCGTGGTTCTCTCATACATTCAGCGCTTGCCATCAGCCATATTCCAACAGGATAATGCGCGACCACAGGTGGCACGCAATCTTCAAGAGTTTTCTTTACCCATCAGATTGAATTGCTTCCTTGGCCTGTTTGTTCTCCCGATCTATCACCCATCGAAAAAGTGTGGTCCATGTTACACAATGACTGACCTGGGACACACTTTCTGCTGCTACACGAGATCAATTTTGGCAATATGTGGAAGACGCATGCATACTACTGTACCCCAAGGATGCATCCAAAGTATATTTCCTTCTATGCCACGGCGTGTGCAGCGGTTATAGCCAACAATGACGGATACTCTAACTACTGATTTTGCTATCATCCACACGTCACAAGAGGCAGTAATTTTAATCTTTTGATCTTTGTACAACGTGTTATCTGCCAAATAAATTTCTCAGGGATATCTCTGGTCCTTCTTGGTGTTGCATTTTGTATGGATAGCAATGTAAATAAAAAATATTTTGCTCTGTTTGATATTAATTATTAATAATTAGTTATTAAATTAATATATAATCTGTATAACAATAATATAAATTTTTCTGAAAATTTCGTGAGGGATCTGTGTATGAAAAAATACTTATTTATGTAAGGAATATTGCTATGTACATTCCATTTTTATTTTTTAATTTCTTATTTACTAACGAAAATGATTGCAAATTACTAAATCAATACTTAAATGCCGGAAGTCTTGAAAATATTTAGATATATGCTCATAGTAGTTTCTGAAAACATTTCAAGTTATAAATTTTAATACTGCATGTGTAGAGAGAGAAATATTTTTCAAAGTAATATTCCTTTTCCCACATCATCTCTTTTACTATGGATTTAGAGTTAATATCTTCATTTCTAGTTATTTTTATTTTCATAAAGCTAAGTGCTTAGTGAAATTAAATTTAAGATTTAAAAAAAACTCATAAAAATCATTTCGAAGATACTCTTTGAAATTTTTTACTTATGTGTGTATATATATAGTATAATTAAATAAAACAAAAAAAGAAAAATTGCAATTCTTACAAAGCTAGGAAAAAATGAAATTTGGTTTTAAAAAACCTATAAAAACTTGACAAAATATGAGTAGACATTAAAAAAGTAAATAGACCACAATGGAAAACTTTTATGTTTTCTAGAGCCGTCACTGAATTAGGACAGTGAAATAGGGTTAAGCTTGCTTTACAGGATCCTAACCTATATATGTATTTAAACTATTATGAATTTTAAGATACAAAGGAAAAAACAAAGAAAAAAACTTACAAAATTTTAAGGACTGATTTATAAGTGAATGTATTTCAAAATGAAATAGTAAAAAAATAAATGTTTGTAGTAAAATCTAAATTAATAAGCCCCCATAACATTTTGTAAGAAGTATGATAAATGATTGATTGTTTGGGTTTATGGCATAAGAGCCGAAAGTGTGGTAAAGAATGAAACTTTATCAATAAGTTTATAAAAATAAAGTGTATTTTTTTACTATAGAATAATGTGTGAATAGATGTAAAAAACAATAAAAATTAAAAGAAAATAGTACTTATATAAGCACTTCAAAAATAAAAACTAAAATACGCCGTAAAAATAACAGCTCTTTTACACAGAGTTATGCATGTTTGCATTTAAAATGGTGTGTTAAAATGTGTTATGCGTGTTTACGTTATTTTCTGTTTACATTTAAAAGCTATTCACATAATTTTTTTTAAAAATCAACCATGAAAATTCAAGTAACGTTTTATTACAGGAAGCCTAGCCAGAATTAAAATATTCGGGATATATAAATTGATTTGTTGCTCTAAAAATTTGAATATCTACAAGATGGAATTCCTTCTTTTAGTGCTAGACTTTCTTAATTTTTTTCAAAAAATGGTCGAAAAAGTACTGTAAGCTGTTAATTGTCATCGGAAACTAAAACTATTTGAATTGAATTTTTGTTCGGCAATCTGGTATACAAAAATTTTTGATAACTCAAAAAGTTATATATATTTTACAAAAACCTTTTGATAACACCACCGATTATCATGAGTGTATATTGTATTATATGCAATTTTTAATAGATAAAATGTTCGCAATGAAAATGCAATAATCAAATACCTAAATTGTAGCTAATTTTTAAACATTTTTATCTTTATACTCATAATTTAAACAAATGTTTTTCGATGTCACGTTCCAAGTGTAACTTTCAAAACCTACCAATAATTTGAACTTATTTCACCAACGAGTATACGTTTTTACTTGATAATTTTTTAAAAAAGAAATAGAAATGTGTCTTGTAAAAAAGACTTAAAAATAGAAAAACAATGCTTACTTTGAAGACCAAAGTATTATTGAAAAAAATAAAAAGAATTATATAAAACGTTCATATTTATTTACTTAGATTATGAAAATTTTTTGGAAAACCAATGTTTATAATATTTTTCAAGCATTGAGAACGTGTAAGAACAAATCTGTTGCATTAACGACACAGAGAATATGTGTTCAGCAGTTCTGTTACGGATGGTTTTTATTATTTTTTTCCTCATTATATTTTACTGTAAATTAATGTGTTCTTGGAACGAAATTATTTTTAATACGTAATAAAAATCAAGAAAACCTATTTATTAACTAGATATATAATAAAAGTATATTTCTGAATTTTAACTTAAAATTTCGCAAATAATGTTTCACATTTAAAAATATGGAACTTCCGTATCTACAATCATTTCAACACACATACATAACAATATCTTATTTTTGTTGAATAACAGCAACGGCGCAACTCTACTCTCGTGACAAATTTCTAGAGTTCTATTTGTAATAAAATAATGTTGAGCAATTTTAAGGAAGGAATGGTTTGTGTTAGTTCAGCTGTACTTCTGAATTGTGCTATCAGAAATCTTGTCTAGAGAAAGTGGCTTCTCGCTTAGAGTCGTGAGAATTGATAACCAGGTGTTTAAATAGTTGCTATAACTCCACTTTATTTTCAACTTTAAAAAGGAGTTTTTACTGTTTTTCCAGTATTTGAATAAGAAATTGTATACACATCTAATGACTAATGGAATTATGAAATTACGAAAATTGTATGATGTAAATTGATAGACTTTTGACGCAAAAAATGTGATGGAAATTGACGTGTGCGTGTTATACGCCGGGTATAAAAATGTTATCTTTAAAAATTAAAAAAGAGATGAGTATATAAAAATAATTAGACTTCTACACAGATTGAAATACTGTTTATTTAAAAGAAATGACATACTTAATGACCTTAAAGGGTTGTAGTTCTAAAAGGAAATTATTTTTTCAAAAGTTTGGCAAAATATCTCAAATAAATGACCCCAAAACGTAAGAGTATTGAACACATGTATATTTAATGTTCATTTATAAAAAAGAAGTTGCGCGTTATACGGCAAATATACCTAAAAATCAAAAATTGCAGCTTGAAAGTATAGGTTTGCTGTAAGTCATCAAAATATATTTAGGATGGTACTTTAGAAAACTAAAAAAAAAATTGAAAATAGGTGGGATTAAAAAAAAAAACTAAATATTATTTTTAGAGGCTTAGAATAATCAAAGTGGAACGCAAAATTGTCCAAGCTAAAACTAGCTATTAAAAATGGTGTATCAATATTTTGTTAATTCAATATATATGTTATTATTCATACATAAAAATAAAAACTATTTTTGCACAAAAGTTTAATTTTATGCTATATGCATTGTTCTTCAATGTAAACTGAAGCAAATCACTTACAAAACAATCATACCATCGGTATTGATTTTTGTTTCAAATGGGCTGCATTTGGGGCGCTAAGTCTTTTGCGGATACGGCAAGTCCCCAAAAGTTGAAGCACTTTCATTGGTAGCACCATCTAGTGGCGGTTTCCGCTACCAAAAATTGTGTGACATTTAAATTTTATTCAATTCAAACTCTCATCGGATGCGAAATATTGCTTTGATTTAATTTTTCCAAGAGTACCAGAGCCAAATTGATACCCTAAGAACCTTTTATATGACATGCATGCCTACGATTTTCGCATCCAGAAAATCTATCGATTACAGCTGGGATCGAACTCGCAACCTTGAGCTTAAGCAACCGAGCCGACACGGTATTGAAGTCATTCTCTGAAGCTAAATATAATTAGTACAAGCTGCATGCAAAATAATGATTGCTGTAGTGCATTTGATTGCTTTGTATAAATTAAGAAGTAAATACAACGAAATAATTCGCGACTTGAATTACAGCATTTTGATATGAAGGTGAACTTTTCATTAGGTTGCTGCAATGGTAGAAAAGGCGAGGAAGCTTTCAAACGTCAAACATCCGTATTATAGACGAACAAGCGAGTAAGGCGGTGACATATAAGCAGTACACCACAAACACAAACCAACAAACACGAAAACATTTAAAATATATCAAAAAAATTATTTTTTCGCTCCATGAATCTCGTCTATTTATATTGATGGTTAACCGGAAGCTGTTAAAAGGTATGATTTCCTGTACAGGCTTTTCTGATTGGTGCAGATATTCAAGTGATGCAAGACAGCATCATCCTCAATTTAAAAACTCTGAAATTTTATTTTAAGGCCCTTTAGTTACACACGCATATTTCGAGCAACCATTTAGCCGAATTTTTTAAGCAGCTGAGGGTAAAAGGTTGCCGTAAGCAAACGACAGACTTTGACGTCAGCCACCATCTAGCACCACATTGCAAAATTAATCGCCGATTTTTCTGCTTCGGATGGAGCAAACATGGAGCACCATTCTGTTTAAAATATTATACGCCATTAAAATATTATACACAAAATATTATACACTATTAAAATATTATGTACCATATCTCATGCACTTGACAAAGCCGAGGCTGCCATTTTTACCGCCATCTTGTTTGTGATGTAGGGAGTCGAATAACTCTATTGGCTGGAATTTCAAGCAATTTTTATTCGGAACAATTTTTTCAGCTCATTGGGAAAAGGTTGTTTGAAGCCGTTGCTATGGCAGCTAGGTAGAAATTACTCGGAATTTGTTGGTTGTTTTCAAGGAAAATTGCTCAAATACGTATACGTGTGCTAAGGCCTTTAAGGATTTAAAGTTATGATTACACCCCGTTAGGTGGGTAGACTAGCAAATAATTATTTCGTGAAGTCTTGAATATCTCAAGACCATTATCGATTTAAATCTCTCAAGAAAAAAGTAACGTTAATTATTACATAAATATATATAGTCTGTTACGGTTAATTGATTCTGGTGGATTCAAGAATCACACCCATGACCTCCATTCATAATTTCCGCGTCTTAGACAACAGAGCTCTATGGTTTTGTTAGCAGTAGATGACTAAATGTACCGAAATATCCATTTTTCTTGTGGGCTCGAAAGATAAAGAAATTAAAATGTAAGCCTTTTACACAAATTTGAAATATTACTATCATTAGAGAATTCAAATGTTATAGTAAATAATTTCTTTTTAACATCGCTAAAAGTGTTAAATGGAAATGGATAAATAACAAGCTTTTATCGCTATATAAAAGCGTAAAAAAGAAGGAATAATTGTTTACTCTTAAAACAGATGATAGATTAGATAAACATAGCAATAAATTTTTATGATATATATTTATAATGACTCTATGTTTTCTCAAAAACAAAGAAAACATTTTTTATTTCCATGATTTCGAAATCTTTGATTAATTTCTATACGTTATACAAAATATTTTTGACATAACGATCCTTTCCACGAATTCATGTAAAGATTTTGTAATCACAACTTAATTAATACATTATTTAGGAGGGAAATATAAGTTTTTTGTTTTTTACGAATATTTTTTAAATTATGGCTTTCGACATTTTTCAAAATGCGGGTAATTGCAATTTCGAAATTATTATTATCGAAATTTCCTATTAAAATGTAAATTAAATTGATAAAGCAAATAAAAAAATCAGTATTGATCGAATTCATTTCAATCAATCTGAACTCAAAAAAATGTTTTAAAGGTAAATCCTTTGATGCACAAATAATATTTATAACAAATTATTACATACTTTATCACATTTGTAACTGCAAGAACATGCTAAAATTAGAATATTTAGTGTGAAATATTTTAATTATGAGAGTCACTTCTATACAAATGCCGTTGTAGTAATTTATACAGAGAGAAAAAACTATAGTAAGAAATAATTGCTTGTAATTAAATATGGTGTTCTTAAAATATGAAAAAGAGTGAATTATATACATATATATATATATATATATATATATATATATATATATATATACGTATATATACATATATATATACATATATATATATACATATATATATACATATATGTATACATATACACTGCTGGACAATTGCTAAGGACGGATAACACTATCATCCATAGCAACCACAAAATGAAAGGAAGCAAAATGTGGAAAATTAGAATAAGTGCGGGATATTAGTAAGAAGAAGTATGAGTATGCAAATTTTTTCCCACGTCTGTTCATCACGTGATAGCGTTCATAAGAGCTTTAAAGGTTTTGACGCGTGTGGACAGTTGTTGTTTCAAGTCAAAGTTTTACAGGAAAGATTTAATAGACGAACTTAAAATTTTTAGCATGTCTTCCCGACATCACATAGATGATTTTATGCGTGGCCGAATTATTGGAAAAATCGAAGAAGGGCGAAAAATAACAGATGTTGCCAGGGAGTTCGACATCGCTCACAGCGTTGTTTCACGGCTGTGGAAGTCATTTAAAACTACTGGAATGTGTAGTAGACGGCACGGGGGAGGTTGTGTTAGAAGTACGACGCCTGCAGAAGACAGATATATCGTCCTATCAGCAAAAAGGAACAGGCGCACCACAGCTCAGCAGGTGGCAAATCAGTTTCTTGTTGCCTCAGGAAAGCAGATCTCCCGAAAAATTGTTGCCAGACGTTTGAGGGGAGGAGGACTATACGCACGCAGACCTGTTGTGTGTGTCCCATTGACCAGACAGCACCGTACTGCCCGTTTGCAATGGTGTCGTGAGCATCACAATTGGACTGAACAGGACTGGGCATGCGTACTATTCTCAGATGAGAGTAGGTTCAGTCTGTCATAGGATTGTAGACGCCAACTGATCTGGCGCGAGAGTGGTACTGCTTATCGTCCAGAAAATATCCAGGAAAAGGACCGATATCCGACATGCAGTATCATGGTGTGGGCCGGCATCATGATCAATGGCCGCACGCGCCTACATGTGGTTGCGAATGGGACTATGACGGGCCAACGATACATTGATGAAGTTCTACTTCCTCATGTTCGTCTTTTCCGTGGTGCTGTCGGTGATAAATTTGTTTTTATGGACGACAACGCAATATGTCATCGAAAACTCACTGTTCAGGATTGTCTCGACAGCGAGGGTATTCAACGTCTCGTATGGCCAGCGCGTTCTCCAGATCTAAACTCCATTGAAAATGTGTGGGATGCTTTAGGGAGGTAAGTTGCTGGTTGAAACTATCCTCCGACAAACAAGAACACTCTCATCCATGCACTCACAGAGGAATGGGATAAATTGCCTCATCAGCTGCTGGATAATGTTGTGCAAAGTATGGTACGACATGTGGAATGTTGCATCACACTCCACGGTGGACATATCCCGTACTGATACCTTTCTTTAAGGCGCCTGCTTACTTTTAGATGCATTGTTCCATTTCTCCGTACGCAGATCAAATGAACATTTTTTTTTCTTTCAGATGTTTCACAGCTTTTGTACTTTCCAGAACAATCAATATTCTTTATTCTAATGTCTGAACAGTGTGGCAACTATATTTTATCCTACTAGGCCTCATGTCTCGCTTAATGTTATGCTACATAGCAATTTGTGATCCGTCTTTAGCAATTGTCCAGCAGTGTATAAATATATATATACATATATATATATATATATACATATATATATACATATATATATACATATATATACATATATATATACATTAGTATGTATATATAATTTAAGAAACTTTGGGAAATAACTTTGTCTTACCCAGATTTTCTTGTATCTTAGAATACAATATTAAAAATGGTATTTCACTTACTGTGTAATGCCTAACTCACGATTCTACCACAAGATTCTTTATGTAAAGATTAATTCTCCTAGTTAGTCATTCGTCAGAATGATTAAAGGATGATTCTTCTTTATAAATAGCATGAAATGTGACTTGCTTACGCATTTGAAGTGAAATAAATTTAAGAAGATGGAAAGATTAGTATTTGACAACATACATGTATGCTTTTCAAGAATAATGAAAATTAACACGAACTACAGTAGCACATAATATACATAAATTTAACTCATAAAGATTGTATATGTTTCTGATAATCAAGGTATAATTTAAAATAGAATTAAATTTGTAAATGGAAGGATTATATAGTTAAAAATTGATAGGTTACAAATTTCATAATAGTATTAAATAAAGATATGATTGGATTGTAGCTTAAAATTATCATAATGATAAAAATTATGTTTATTTAATCATTTCTAGGATAATTTTGGACATAACTTGGATTTCTTTCAAGTGATATGCAAACTGCAATTTCGCTAACGATTGGAATAACAGTTTAAAATTTAATGAACTAGAATGCTTAAAAAGTCATGAAATATTTTAGAATGAAGGTATTTAATGCAAATTCATAAATTCAGATATGTTCATATATACATGCTTATAATTTTATGTATGTAAAATTAAAATAAGAGGAAAATTTGACTTGAAGGATATTTGCTAGTTTGTAATTTTATGTAATCATTCTTAATCATTTCGATATATTTTTTCTTTATTGATTTTTTCAGTAGACACTTTTAGTTATAAAACATTTTTTAGAGTTTTTGAAATTCATAGTCTTCTCACATGAGAATTTTTCCTGTAATAAATCATATCGTTTTTCAATCACATTTCTGCGCAGAGAATGAAAACATTTTTAACACCTGAAGCGGTATATGTGATACACTGAAAAACCAAAAATATTTACTTTCAAATGCTTTGAGAGAAGAAAGAGTTTTAATTACAATTGGTCTCGTATGCGGGTGACTAATGTTAGAAAGCTAGAGTGCCGTATTTATATATAACGCGTTTTTCAGAAAAAATTATAGTTTTTTCCCCTAAGATTTTCAAAAAAATAGAGTATTTTAGGCAACATAAAAATTTATTCGTATATTTTTTTTAATTTTATTTAAAACCTAAATCCTATTGGTCATACCTGGGATGCTCTTGGCAGACATGTTTCTCAAAGAACCATCCCTCCCCGTTCAGAACAAGAGCTCAAAACCGCCTTGAGAGAGCAGGGGGATCATGTCTCCCAAGGACTCTTCGATAGTTTAGTGTAGAGCGTGGAGAACATATGCAAAATGTGTATTAGTGCTCGTGGTCAACACACATCTTATTACGGTACTCATGTCGGCATCATTTTGACCTGAAGATCAATTTTTTGTGGCTGTTTGGATGTCATCCAAGGAGCCTCCTTTTTGTTTTTAATTTTTAATCCATCGATGTGGTGATATCTGTACCATTTTGCACTATGACAAATGCACATCGTCCCTACTAAATATGTACTTAGTTTCATTTCTTCAATCATTGTCTATTCTCAATTATTTTGAAAAACGTAACTGTTCCTTAGCAGTTGTCAAGCAGTGTACAATCATTAAAAATAATATAAATGTAAGGGAAAAGAATATACTATAATTTTAATTGCTATTATAGTATTCATTGATAGTTACTAAGCTAAACTTAATCAAAAAATCGTTAGTATAATTCACTAAATAAAAGCTAACAATTGCATTCTTAAAGCACTCATGGAAAAATGACAAATTTATTATTTCGTTGCTTAAATAATATCGAAAGCCTTATAATATGCAAATATCAGAAAACATTACTTTTCTCTAATTTTTTATGAGCATACATTTTTCTGAATTTACAAATAAAAATTGAATGATGACTGATTTTACAATAATGTACGATTCAATCAAATGTGTTTATTTTTTATTTAATTTCTGCAGTTTGATAGTAAACACATTAATCTTTGTCCGTACGAAGAATTAATTACGTCCTTTCATGATGTTATTGCTCAGGGCTATTTTTGAAATTGTTTTTGTGTTGAATGAAAAAAAGCAAAAACAATACAAAGCGGAAGCAGAGATTATGTAATGCATAAATAAAATTTAAAAATGAGTAGAATAAGTATTACTCTTACATTCAGAAAACGCAGAAAATACATCTAATCCTTTTCCGTTTTGGATAAAATTTGTATTACGTAATACTTACATATCGATTACCTACTTTATTACCTATTTTAAAGCAATCAAAACATTTTTTTGTCATCTGTATTTTGTTATTTTTATTGAATTACTTTGAACGAAGTTGAATTGTTTTTATCTTGATTTTTTCATTTAGTGTTAATTTTTTTTACTTATTTTATTGAATGCTTAAAGAATTAACATGCTATTATTTATGGGAATATAAGATTGTTTGAATAGAGTTTGACCAAGACACACACAAGATTCTTTAAATCTTCTGTCTTTTGCCCAAGGAATTCGTATGCAATTGTATTGCATTGCATCATTTATCTGTGAAAGTAAATCGTTTAAAATATAAGCTAAGAGTAAATTCTTAACGAAATTTTATACACTTTTTCAATAAAATAATTTGCCACTTGATTTTTAATGTTCTTTTTTCTGAGTTATTTTAAAAAATAGATAAGATTTGACTAAAGGAATTCAAGATCTTATCAAGATGTTACAGCAAATCTCAGCAATGGTAACAAAAAATCCAGAATATCTTGAAGTGTCATTTATTATGATTTATCAAAATATATTTTAATGTCAAAAAAAATTTTTTTGTTAAAAAAATTTAATAATAAAACACAAAAATACATCCAAACGATTTTAGCTTAAAATATCACAAACACTATAATTCAAGAATATTTGTAATAGTATATTTATCCAAAATAAAATAGAATAAAACACAAAAATATATCCAAACGATTTTAGCACAAAATGTCACAAACATTCTAATACAAGAGTATTTGTAATAGTAAATTTATCCAAAAATTATTGTACAACTCTTTCATTATAAATAAGTTAATTACCCAAATATGCAAATGCACTTACTTTTATCTTTTGCATTATTTTCATCGTATTGTGTTTGAGGAATTAATAAAGCGGGAGTTTTCTCCTTAGCCATCTTTCTCTTTAGAATCTATCACTTATTTTGAAACTTTTCGTTCGTCGCACTGTTGATACATCTGCTGAGGATCAAGAATGACGTCACGATCTTTACATTAGAAAGTACCGGTGATGTTGTCTCCAGAATCTCGAATAAAACGAGCTACTCATTTTCCTGCGGTCTTTTTTGCGCAGTATTTTAAACAACAGGATATACTCAATAATGTTTTTTTTTAAAAAAAATAATTTTGTCACTATTGTAAATGTATAAATACTTTTGAATTTATTTGAAGCCAAATTTTCTGCTGAGGAATTTTTCTTATTTGGCGGGTTGTTTTACGGGAAGAGTATTCAATTAGGAAATTAAAAAAAGTTTATTTATTTCCTATTAATTTCCACATAGTAATATTGCTGTTTTTGCATTCCTTTGTTTTATATTCAAACAAAATACCAGACTTACAAGATAGTAATATTGGCTTATGATGAAATGACGGAATGATTTAAAACCTTAAATTTCGTACAAATTGAAATCGCACTGATATCCCAAACTATTTACAAAAGAAAAATTCTTTCTGCTGTACATTTTATTGCAGAATCACTATATTTAATTTACAATAAAGATAATCTATGTGTAATAAGACTATAGGTTACGTGTAAAGTATCGATTGTTTCATAGATTTTGAAATTCTTCAGCCTTAAAATTTTCTTAACACTAAATTTATAAAATACAAATAAATATTCTTACTTTTTTCGTAATTTTATTTTAATAACCTAATGTTACAAAGCAAGTAATTGGACCTGCTTTTTCATATTCATTCTGAGACTTTCGCATTAGTTTTCGACTTTGTGTATATATATATATATATATATATATATTTTAGAATTTAAAATTTATTTTTGCAGTTATTATGACATATACTGGGTGTCCCAGGATCATTGGCACAAATTTTACGAGGGAGTAGGGAAAATCACCAGGATTCAGATTTGCATAACAAACAATGGTCGGAAACGTCTTCGTTCAGCGCTAGGTGGCGTTGTTCTCAAAAGCATTGCATTACTGCAGTCATTTGAGCTACCATCGCTTGCAGAAGAGTATGGAATATTATACAAACACCGAGCTGGCAGATATGCACCTGATTTACAGATTGGAAGAAGGAAATGCACGAGCAGCAGAAAGATTGTATCACGAAAGGTACCCATAGGGAGATGTTTGTGAAAAATATGAATCATTACGAGATAATAAGCATAGTGAAGAGGGGGCACGCATTCCAACGGGCCACGGTATCCAAAACATTTTGTTCCATACATGGGACAAAATGTGTTGGACGCCGTTAGAAGGAATCTGAGTACCATGTCAGGAGTTCGAATCACTCGCGGCCCTCCCTCACTAGCTGATTATCTCATTATGGTCCATACTCAATAAATTGTGATGCAAATTAAGAAACATCCGGTGATCCGGTTTATCTCTCAGTGGGTACCATTCACCGCACAATCTTTCTGCTGCTCGTGCATTTCCTTATTCAAATATGTAAATCAGATGCATATTTGTCAGCTCGGTATTTCCATAATGTTCCATACTCCTCTGCGGGAGAGGATAGCTCAAATGACTGCAGTAATACATGTTTGTTGCCTTTCATGCTCTTGAGAATAACGCCACATAGTGCCGAGCGAAGACGTTTCCGGCCATGCTATGCAAATCTAAATCCTTGTGTGATGATCTACTATCCCCTTTAATTTTGTCCTAATGATCCTGGGACACCCTATATATAAATATAGGCAGTGTTTTTTAGAGTTCAAACTACGATATATTTTTGAAATTAGTTAATAGTCTTAATAGTTTGCTGAAACTTTAGATTTTATTTGTTCACTTGTTTTTTTCACTATATATGACTTTTTCAGAAATATATATAGTTTGTTTTAATTCCATTATACTATTCATAACAAGAAGAGTTCTGCACAAATTTAATATTTAGCAGTTATTTAACAGAATACACTAAGATAACTTTTTTTCTGTCGAACAAGTGCTCTCCGTAATCGAAAAATCTTTCTCCATTGGAACAGATGTCCCAGGCAAAGACATCGTAAATTTGATCATTTTAGAAATATTGCAATATGAAATATCAGTCTTTTGAAGCAACTCAATACTTGTCTTACATTTCCCTTCAGTAGTATATTGTATTTCTCAGATCTCGAGCCACAGCTTACAGTTCGGTTTTAAATTATCTGGTTCAATAATGTACGTTCATCAATGTCATCAATATTTTCGGAATCTTTTACAGTTTTGAAAAACTTGGGCATTCACTCTCTTGAAGAAACCACGGGTGCAGGATGCTGAAGAATATTTCCCTCCCCTCCAGCTGCATGCCTAAATTGGGGAGATGGAGATAGGTGGTGTCGCTATCTTTCGTGTAGAAGTCCAACCTGTCTCAGGCTCTGGCAACTTTCATTCAGGAAAGGACACTACAACAACATTCACTATCGTCTAAGTCAAGCCAAGCAATTTCAGTTTTTAAATTTATGCACTGTAATTCGCTGTATCAAAATTGGTTCTCCACAACTATAAATATTGATACTCGAACTGCAAAAATTGTCTATATTTAAGAAGAGTTTTTGTTTTTAAATATCTTTATTACGTTAGAATGCAGAGCAACTCTTTAGCAGAAGGTACAAACTTGTATAGGTTTATATTTTCTGAAGTTTACAAATTAATTCAGAATATGTCTTAAATGTTTCTGTTGCTGTGACAGAATTAGCTTCCAGTTCCAGAATCATTCTGTCAAATATGCACAGCCAAAAAGGGTATTTGAAAGCGCGTAGTCGAATATATAGGTCTAAAATTTAAAAAAAAACGCCTCTCGAGCCATACAATTCTCAAAATCGCGGTCATTTTTGCAACCAAGGACATTAACTTGGAAAACACTGTAAAGCCAGAGCTCTCTTGGAAAATCCCAGATGTATTATAAGACTGCGCACTCACTCATCGCGAAATCTTTCAGCTCTCAAACTATCAGATCTACAGACTTGGAATTTAGCAAACATGTTTCTTCTGTTGAGAAGACATCTTCTAAGAACAACATGTTTACGGAAATCGACTCCCAAAGGGACTGTAAGAGTTAAGATAAAAATATTACTGCTTTTGAACTATTAGACTAACAGACACGCTTCTTTTGCTGAGTAGGGATCTGCTAAGAACAGGTATGGCGAGAACTGACTCCCAGAATGGGTTGTGGTGGTTAAAAAATAGATATACTTTATTAGAAATTGAAATTCTTTTCAAATCAAGAGGTGAGGGCAGTAAAAAGAATTTTCAATATATTTTAAAGCTTAATGTGTGGTATGATTTATATATCTATAACTTCAAAACAATATTTAGATTCATAAAATGTCTAGCAAAATGGGTGGGTAAAGGCTAGTTATTTATATCCATAAAATCTATTAAATAACTGATAAGTGAACCAAAAGACTTTTGCATTGATTTTTTTTTGTCTTACAATACAAATTTATATGACTCAACTTTTATTTCCAAATTATTTATTTGTTAAAACTAATCCGCTTTCCTCATCAATCCATTAGATAGCATTGGAAATAAAAACAATGAGTTGAGTTGTCTTCTCGAAAGAACTGAATAGCGTCTTCAAGTGAAAAAACATCTGCCGTAAAATCCGGACGTATAACACGCACTTTTAACACACAAAACAAGATGGAAATTCATGGGTACGCGTTATACGCCGGATATAAAAATGATAGCTCTAAAAATAAAAATAAAAGTTAGCATAAAAGATATTAGACTACGGCATATATCGAAATATTGATTACAGTAGAACCTGTTTTTGTGCGGTCTTTTTTTATGCGATTTTATTTTTGTGTTATTTTATTTGTGCGTTCTTATTTTTTATGCAGTGTATTAATTGCAATGGTTTTGGCGCCACTGTAATCTTTTCTATCAGGGTACATATATACACTTGAAGATCCAGTGTTAATTGGTTATAAACGTTCTCTCGATAATGCCCGTTCCATTGTTTTCTCGCAACGCAATGGCAGCACGCACTTGATTGAAGACCAAACTTTCAACGACATTGGCATTATCAATAATTTGATAGATTATGAAGACGGGCATGTGAAGAACCGGATTCTTTGAGAGAGTATACAATAAATACTGGGATTCAGCTTTCCAACAAATCGGACAAGTATTTTCTTAAAATAGATACCAATTCCGAAAGGAGTATGAAATTTCAAAAAGATCTTCGATCTTGCATATCTGGGTATCGTGAAGTTCACAAGCAACTAACCAACCCACCATCGTCACAAAAACTTATTAAATGAAAAAAAATAAATTAATTGAAATTGTATGTTTAAGTGACGAAAGCGTTTTTGAACTAAATCATCACAGGAAGACGCGTGCTTCAGATTACGATGAGTAGCAGTGAATTACTTATGAACATTTTGAAAATTTCTCAATGTTTATTGTAATAAACGAGCTGTCGCGTTTATTGGTGTTTAGAGGTTAGAATAAAGATCACCCATAGCCAATACAATTCTAATTTATTGTTCTTTCACATAATTTAACAACCTAGGGTAGGAAATGCACACTTTTAAGTATAGGAGCAATTATACAACAGAAAAAAAGCATAAATATTTCATTACAATTCAATTAACTCTTGGAACGTTTTGGTTATCTACGATTTAAATTACAATAATTCCGTTCTCAGTTGTTCGACACCTCCTGTCGTTATTATTCAATTCTAACTTTTTTGACCAAATCGTCAATTAACAATCTTGAATTACTCAGCAATTAATCGTAGAGGGACTCTCAGCTACTTTTCACTAACCACTACGTCACTTGACCATGGTTCAAAATTACGTTGTTCATCTCCAAAAGCCCTCGTGTAGCTGAACAGTGCGATGTTAATATTCAATCAATCAATCAACCACTAACTTCGCGTACCTAAAAGTTAATGTGCTTAAATAAAACTCTTCATTAACGTTAACCGTGTCTTCTTCTTCGAGAGAGAGTTTTCAATAGAACAACATTTAAAGGAAAGCAATTTACCCCAAAATGATTAGTGAAGGCCCGCGGATTGATACGTTACAATACGATGAGAAATTAAATATTTTTAAAATGTCTCCATGTGGAATTTAAGTATTTATTTTGCTTGGAAGTACTTTCTCAGAAGTTTCTTAAATAATTGGCATATTTTTAAATGCGATTTTTTTATGCTTTTCTTTTCCACCTCATAAAAAAAGCTTTTTGGAGTATGTCGACAAAATTGTTTGTTAAGTATGAAATTTTTGAATATCTTTTTTGAGCGATTTTTTTTATGCGGTCGCTATCTACCACACAAAAACAGGTTTAACTGCATTTAAAAGAAACGGCTTTCCTTATGAATTTATAGGGTTGTACTTTTAAAATTATTTTACATTTTTCAGAAGCTTGGAATAATACCTCGAATAAATGACTTCCAAACACAAGAACATTGCGCACGTACATTCCAGGTTTCTAAGTAAAAAAGGGGTGCGTGTTATACGCCGAATTTTACGGTATATAATGTAATTATTGAATCTGGGATTCTTAACGCGAGAGTCGTGACAAAAATATTACAGTCAGTGGGAAAATATATGTTTTAATTTGTATTACATTGTAGGTATTATACGACGCAAAATTATGAATTCATTTGTTCACACACACAATAAATTAATTTTTTTTCTATATATGCTTCTATTTACACACAGTTAAGCTTTAAGTTAGATTTATGACAATTTACTGAATTTTTTATATGTATTTATGACAATTCATGACATATAGGAAAAGAACAGAAAATACACATTTACGACAACTAATAAATAAATTTCAAGTATATATTTGAACAGCCATTTTACAAAAATGTTTGATTGTGCGCTGAATGTCTGCATAACGTGATTCTGATCGAACTAGTATGCGTTTGAACGTGATTGTGAAAGCAACAAGAAAAGTGTCATTTCGGCACGTGTGATTTTGAGTCAAATACGCTCACGCAGAGTTACATCTTATAATTATACGCAATATTGATGATACATTTTGTGTGTGTTCTCTGTTCTGATATACTTTCTCATCACTAGATCTATAAAAAGATCTCATTTTAAGTACCAAGAGAAAATAACTAATGTCTTATCAGTAAAGTATGATAGATTTGTTTTGATGATATTTTTTATTTTTAATATTAAAACAATTGTTCTTTTATGTTATTTAATTGATTAAGCAAGATAAGGGCTATTGGTAATGAGCATCGTTTTATTTAGAACCACAGTTAAGAGACGAGGATTATACTTGAGCTAGACCACACTTTCTAAGGTTCCATACCAGGGGTGCTCAACCTTTTTTCCCCACCGGGCCGCAACACGAGGATTAATGACCAAAGAAATATTGGTCACTTAAAATGTGGAAAATTGATCAAAATATTAAAACTCACATTTTTGGCTTTTAATACTGTATTATAATCTCTATCAAATACACAGAAAACATTTTCTTCGTTTTTTATGAATTTTTTAGAGTTATGGGATAGTTTCGGTTCCGTTTTTTCATGACCATACTAACAAAACATAAAAAAACTGACAAGCCGTTTGATAATTCGATTTTTTTCTTTTGATAAAGAGCCTATCTTATTTTTATTCCAAACATTAATTTATCAAACGCATATTGGTAGCACACACAAAGAGGAGTTTTGACTGAATTCCAGACTGAAATCAGTATTATTTGTTTATAACTAAAAACCTGCATCACTTATAAAATGGTCTCTACTCCAGTTCATTCTCTACAGTTACGGTTAATTTCTTTATGTGGGATATGGAGCAACAAAGGCTATTATCCCAAGTTCATTCCCTATTTCGCAGTTGTTGTTACTAACGGTCACAATTTCAAATAAAAAAAAAACTTTCAATTCGCCCCCATATGACATCGACAGCAAAATGGATCGATTTGATTGCTTGATCGAGATTATTTCCCTCTAAATTTTTAGTACATTGTTCGTAAATAATTGAATTTCTTTGGGCAATGGGCCATGAGCGGGCCATTCAGAAAAGCCCGGTGGGATACATGTTGAGTATCGCTGTTCTATACCATGCCATGCAGAAGGCTTTGGATCTCGACAGATTTAGCATGCATCAACCTTTTTACACTGAAAAGTTTGGGAACTCAATAAACTTTAAAAAAAAAGAATTTTTCGAATGCTTACTTTCAGAAGGAAAAAAGGTGAAGTATATATTTTGCTGTAAAAGGCAGATGAAAGAATTGATAAGCTCGAAAGGTAGAAAAACCCATAAAAGGTTCAGAATAAATCCTGCTGAAAATATTGTCTCTATCCGGGATTCATGGGACATTTCTTATCCTTTTTTTTTGGAGAAGCATAAGACCAGAATTGGCAATCCCTCTTTAACTGTCCCCACCACACCCATGTGTGGAGTTGGAGCTCCATTACACCATAGACATCAAAACTGAAATTCCACTACTGGCCTTTAACAACACTGGCCTCAAGTTCACGAACAAGATTACTCGGTCTGCCGTGTTTGTTTTGTTATTCGGAAATATGTTTCGCTGCAACGAGTTTTGCCCAGAAAAATGGATCATTGAGAAAAAAAGGAACAATTTAAATTTTGTTAATTTGTTAAGAAACCTAATTATTCTTTTTTTTCATTTTGAGCATAACTCGGACTTAAAAATAAGAAACAAAATGATTAAAACATAAGAATAGTTGGTAATCAATCTATCGAGATAAAGTGAAGTAATGTAAGAATGATAAATTGTGTGTAATGATTTTGTGTGTGTGTGTGTGATTACTAGTTTCGCAATATATAAACACGAAGTATATTAGCAACGTACTTCAATTAAATCGTAGAAATTGACTAAAGTGCTGTGACGAAATGGGAGTAGGATAAATGCAATCACGTGTCTCATCAGCCAATCAGCTGATGCACCTTACTGCTGCTCATTTTTGCTTCTTACAAAAACTTTTTTTTAAAAGGTACGTGTGCTTTAATAAGCAATAATGACACATATGTGTGAACAAAATGCATTTATTTTAAAAGAACCCAAACAACTTTTTATTTTTATTTTGAAAAACTTTTTAAAAAGTCTTATTAAATTCTTACATTGTTTAATTCTGAAGCAATAACATTGATTATGGTTAACTTATTTAACAGCAGTAATTTCATTACAACCAGAATAATATCATTTCTTACTTGAGGCCTCTCTGTTATATATTATAAATATATACCAATAATTTTGATCCCAGCAGGGTTTTTTTTCCATCATGAATAATAATGCCATGCTTGCAAATTAATAAAATTTATAGTGGGTTAATATATTATAAATTTAACTCTTGAATTCCTTTTGTATTCGATTGAAATTTGAGTGAGTGAGTGAATATTCACGTCGCACTGTTCAGCTACATGAGGGCTTTTGGTGACGGACCACGTAATTTTGAACCATGGTCATTTGAGCTTTGAAGAAGACGCTTAAGGCTCCCTTCACACCAAATGATTCCGAGTCTGTAGCAATCTTTCCAATTCACAGCGAATCTGAATGAACAGAGATTTGCCTTCACACCGCCACGGGTCAATCATTCTTCCGTGAGTTGCTGTCGAACATGGATGCTGTTTTTAAAGTCTTAAGACGATTAACATTTCAAGCTATTAATTTCACAAAATTGTATCCTTATTCATTTAATTTCAATTTGAATACATAAAACAAAAAATATAAGAACGGTTTTATTTATTTATTTTTTATTTTCCTTCTAGTATCAAGTGTAATTATATTCTGAAAAATAGTAACAAATAATAAATATGTATTGTGTGTAACTATATTATAATGCAATTACTTTTACAAATAAGATATCTAATGTTTTTAAAAGGCATTTCAAGTGTTGTTATGTACTACAGTTTTTGTAGCATATAACAACTATTTTTTGATTATGTATTTAAAAATGGTTTGCTAATACATTAATGAATTAAAAATTTTACATGCCATTTACATTTTGTTTGCTTCATATAACAAAATTTGAAATCTATGTAGTAATAAAATGGAATCTTTTTAAAAAATTAAAATTATCAACAATATCGGTGTTTTGTTTTATTTTATTTTAGCATTCTTGTAAATATTTAACTCTTTTTCTCTCCCAAAATTAAATAAATTCTCATCAAATTGATCTCCGAAGCTCTATTTCAAACATCCTTCAGAATATTCCCTCCCCTACCAAAAAAAAACACACGTTTTGCTTTAAAGTATTAAAAAGTAAAGAATAAAGTTTTCAAATTCCTAAAATTAAATAAAATAATATATGCAAAATTAATTTTATTATTTGCGCAAGATTAGCAGGGATAAAATACAGCCTACACAATCAGCGACAAGAACTAGAGTTAGTTTACATAATGAAAAAGATTACTATGAATACCACAAAAATATAAGCGCATCTATTAGCATAAAAACAAACTCATGCTAAACCTAACAAGAAATTCATGATCTTCAAACATCTGAAATCAGTTTCTTTAATAGAAGCTTTATGTGAAAATATCACCAATAATATAAAAACAACAAAATAAACACTCTATTTGTTTGAATTTACTTTTCTTTAAGAAATATCTCCCAGCTGCTGGTGAATGAGTAAAGAAAATCTGACCTGCCGAATCACGCGTGAATGAGAATGACGGCGGATTGAACCCGTTTCGGTTGATGTGAAGGAGGGAAGTGAATTTTGGCTTATTTGAGGGGGAAATTACGAAGCAGAATCTTGGTCGAACAGAAAAGTTTGATGGTGAATTAATCGGAGTCGTTTGGTGTGAAGGGAGCCTAAGAGGAAAAACTATAATAAAAGATCATGTAGAGACAACTGACTTCTTAAAACCCTACAACTGATTGTTAGACATTTTAAGATATCCAAACCCGTTCAGATATTTTTTTTTAGAATAGTATATTAAAACATTATAAAAGTACTTTTTAGGGAATCAATACTAATAAATGTTATAACTTAACCACACACACAAAACAATATTTAAAATAAATTATCTATATTTTACAAAATCACAATTATGTGAGCGAAATTTTAACAATATTTTGAAAAACTTCAAAGCTATTAGAGGAAAAAGTAATAAACATATGAGGAAAATTTTCACTAAAACAAATTAGATGCATTTACCTAGTAAATGTGCTAAAATTTTTGATGTTTTATTAAAATTTAAACATTTTAGAGCTGATAGAATAAAAATTATAAGAAATGTGATATTATTTGAGACCCTTATTTAAATAATAAGCCATAACTCAAAAGATATTCATACGGTAAGAATTATTTTAGTACATTCTCTAGAAAATAATGCAAATTTCAGGTGCAAAATTTTTTATAGAAATACATTCGTAATATTATCAGACTCGCCATGATAAATTCTGAGCAATTTAAATACTCACTTCTGGCAGATTAAATATCCACTTCCAGTTTTTCTAATTTTGTGTAATTTATTGTAACTCTGCCACTATGTAATGTGGAAACATAATACATGTGTTATAAAACCAAAATATTACTCTATCCAATAAAATAAAAGCCAAAAATATTTGTTTTGATTAAAATGGATCAGTACTTTTCGTTAACCGGGCGCAAACAAAAAAAATCGCCAAATAATGTAGAATTACAACCATAATAGAAATACTCGTTTGGGGCCATATGTACCCTATTTTCTGAATTCATTCTAAGCAAAGCACGTTTTCCTTTATTTCATGTTGATTTTTGTTTTAAAAAATGGTGAAAATTTGGGATTTAGCCAGAACTGAAACAGATGCAGTCTTCTTTTTCCAAGAGAAAGGTATATTGGCAAAGAATGCAACATGCGATCAAAATCATGAAATGAAACTGTCTTTTTGTGACGGATTACGTTGGCGGTGCAATCTTTCAACATGCTCATGGTTCGAATCGCTCAGATTGAGTTTGATTGAAACTTTCCTGTTTACAATTCATTAATATTTGTTTATAGTTGAACTTGTTTTGTCCTATTAATTAATATTTGTTTACGGTTGAATGTTTTCGACTTTTATCCCATTGACTGTTTTGTCATTCGCTTCGCTTGGTGACTTGGTTCACGTTTGGTTCACAATTGGCGACATTTGAGCCCTGCAAACGGAAAAGTACCAATGGATCACTTGAACACATGTTCGGATACATGTTAAAAAAATTCCAAAACATTTTGTAGCAGAGATGGATAGCCTTTGTAATCAAATTACTATACTTCTTATTAATTAATTTGTATTTTAATTAAATAATAACCATTAATCTCAAATTTAATTTGATTTGATCTGATTTTGAATAACGCCACACTTTAAAACTACACGAGGGCTATTGGTGAAAGATTGTTTCAAATTTAACAGGGGCACCTTCAAAAGGCAGCAATAATTTTTTCTGAAGATTTAAAAATTCATTAAAAAATTACACTAAAAATCAATGATGGTGCTTGTGATTTGCAGGTTTTCCTACAGGTGCCCTTATAATCAACAAAAACCAAGAAGCGCAGAAAAATTCTTCAAATAATTTGAAAATCTGCCGTGCCCCACAGAAATTACAGTTCATAATTCTAGTTTGAAGTAAAACAGTGGTACCGTGAATAAAATTTATAGTTCTTAATAGAGGTTTTGATACAAGAGTAGGAAATTTCTATAAATAAAGATTTATGTAGTAACTTTAATTATTTCGAGATATTTTTGTGGTAGAGGTATCTCTTTAAAAGAGAGAGAGAGAGAGAGAGTGGATGTTTCTTAAAAGACTGGCAGCAGTATAATATCTGATAACGAAATTAATGAGGACATCACGATACTGAAGCATAAAGGCGCGAGTCAAGGCTGCTTAAAAATTCAAAACACAAGATGATCTACAAAATAATCTAATAAAAAGCTGATCCACCTACGAAAAATGTAATATTGTAATTTAATCAAAAAGCATCTCACAATAAAGAGTTTATTTTAAAACTTTTATTTCATTTCTATTTATTTAATGTATTGAAAACGATAATAATTTTATGGAAGATCTTTATGCTTTCCAAACGTCTCTGGGTGGGTACCAACTTTTTTCTTCAACAGCCTCTTTTAGGCCTTGGCTGCCTCAACCACGCGCTCCTTCCAGCGTCCTCAGTTTGTAGCGACTCGTAGCCAATTTTTAATTTTCAAAGTATTTACGTCTTTCTCGATGTCCTCCGACCATTTGGTTGGTCTTCCTTTAATTCGGATTCTCTCAGGTTTTTTAAATGTCAAGATCTTAATGGGGTTATCTTCAGAGCGTCTCTAAATATGGCCAAGCTATCTTTATCTATTTCTACGAATAACTTGTCTTGTTTGAGGTTGTCGATAAAGCCTGTACAGTTCAAAGTTATATCTGGTTATGACTACCTTAGTTTCGCCTAAATGCAAAGGATCCGCTCAAACGCAAAATAGTAAGCTGGTAGAAAGGCAAAATTAATTATGTAATGGTTTTCAGAATTGAACCTATTGAGGAATCAAATACAATCGATTCTCGATTATTCGAAGTTGGAGGGACCAATGAAAAACTTCGAATTATCAAGAGGGTAGAAAAAAAAGTCCCAAAGTACATGAAGAGAAATTTTTTCTAACACATTTAAATTTGAAACTATGTAATTAATAAAACAACAACTGTATATATGTATAAAATTATTCTAAAGTATTTTTAAAAAGTACATATTATACAGTATAAATACTATAAAGAAGCTAAAAGTCCTGTATTAAAAGAATACATTTTTGCATTAAAACAATTATTAAAGGAATACATACTGAATACGCAAACATAATTAATATTTTTTTAAAGAAAAAATCTGCTTAATTTATTATCTGTTCCCTCAGACACTGTCCACAACACTACTGTTTCTTCAAGGCACGGTCCACTCCAGCCCATGTCCTGTTTGGTGCCCCACGCCAAAGTCACACAGATAAGTCATAAATTTCGCATGTCACTCGGACGCAAAATGCACAATTGTACGCATATCTTCTTCACAATAGTGAGCCATCCTTTCTGAACACATGTGTAGCAAGGCCACGTATTAAACGAAAAATATGGACGGTTAAGTACAAGTGCGGTGGGTCTATTGTCCACTTGAAGAAGGAAAACAATAAAAGTGTCTTTTTGCTTTAGGAACTAGGAAACACAAAGAAGGGATGATAGACAGATGGTCATCAAAGGAGCTACATTACAAGGGAGACATGCAGAGACAATACAACACAAAACATGTAAGCTCCAACCTGTTTGCTATAGGACTCTACATGATAGGGAATGTTCGAATTGTCGAGAGCTATGTAAGATAACATCGAATTATCGCGTGTTGTAGTCTTGCCAGCTGCAGATTTTAATTCGAAATATTTGATGTACGAAAACGTATTGTTTTAGTTCGAAATATCAAGTTTTTATAGGGGCTGAGCATATACTTCCATTTAGCGAGATTTTCGTACTATCGAAGGTTTGAATTATCGAGAGTTGACTCTATAAAACTACACTTTCGATATTTTAGAATAAGAGAAAACATTTGACCTAATGAAGCATTAAATTAATTTGTTTACATAACAACTATACCTTCACGCGTCAGATACTTGTTTCATTTTATCATTATTTGCATTTAGAAAGAGCTTAACCAGAAAATGCATATTAACAATCATACTGTGAACATACAAGACTTTCATTAAGACTCTTAAATGATTTTTTTCCCTTCTTTCAACTGATACTTTACTTCGAAATCATATAGTACGAATTAAAAAATGCTAATTTTTATCATTTATTAAAATTATACGAAAAATAAAACAAAATAGCATTATATTTTTAAAAATACGAAAAGATAGAATGAAGCGGCTGTGGAGTGAGTGAATATTAACGTCGCACTGTTCAGCTACACGAGGTCTTTTGGAGACGGACCATGCAATTTTGAACCATGATCAAGTGACGTGGGGGATAGCTGAGCTGGAACCCCCTCTCCTAACTACCACACCTCACCAACAGGAGGACTTTTCAGCTCTCGACAGACTTAACGTGTATAGCTGCCCTATATGGTGGGTCTTTAGTGGTACTGGACTCGAACTCATGACATTCCTGCCATGATCCGATACGTTGACCACTGGGCTACAGCAGCCCCGAAAACGGTTGCGGAAGCCAAGCGCTTATGATCACAAACTCGTGGTCAGAGTTGTTTCAGTCCAGTAAAGAGTTCGAGTCCTGGTGTTATTGAAGTTCCGTTGTGTAGAAGGTCTAATGCTCGTTAAAGGGCTACACAGTAGTTTTTTAAAAAGAATTTTTGGAAGCAATAACAGTAAAAATATAATCCATGTATTACATTTAGATTAGATTATTAAATTGACTCTGAAAATAAAAAAAGTTAGTTTGATAAGCCATTATTTCACAATTTAAAAAAATTAAACATTTTTGAAGATTTTTAAAAATTTTCCCCTAGAATGCTAAATTTTAATTATTTTAAGTGATACTTAGATTATTCGAAACAAAAGTTAGTGTGGAATTTAAAATCAGTTCCCCTGTTGATTTTTAATAATTACTTTTCTAGATAAACCTTAGAAAAAAACACGAAATTTTTTAAATATTAACTTTACGATTTTTTTAAAAAAATAATTAAAGCTCTCAGACCTAAATCCATACTAACTTTTATAGAACATATATTTGGAAGTATCTACAAAATCTTTCAAAGACGCTATCTTGAACAGAAAAAAAAGCCTTAGGGATCGGAAAACACTCATATCTTTAAAATTAAAAGTCAGAGGAAAAGGCATTTATAGTTTGAAAAGGCGTAAAACAAAAAAAGTTATAATATCCGTAAAGTTCTATTTTTTTTAATATGTTATTCCCCAATGTATTTTCTACATTAAGACACTACTTTAATCAAATAAGACTGAAAACATTTTTTTTAATTCGAAATATATTTTTGTATAATAATGATAACCTTAGTTACGAAGACAGGTTATTCAGATTCATCTTAACCTAATATTTTCACAAAAGTTTTGAAACACATATCATTTATGCACACAATAATAATGCTACTAACTTAAGCTAAAAATTACCCGGTTTATACCGTCCTCCCGCTGGTGTGGTGAGGTAGTTAGGAGAGGGGGTGCCAGCTCAGGTGTCATCCACGTCACTTGACCATGGTTCAAAATTACGTGGTCCGTCGCCAAAAGCTCTCGTGTTGCTGAACAGTGCGACGTTAATATTCAATCAATCAAGCCAGGTTTATACATAAAATTAAATTTTTTTCAGTTTTAAGTTGTGGCAACTTAGCAAGTTTGTGTTTTTTGTTGAACGATTTTAAAATGCTGTAATATAATACTACAATGTATTTACTCTAATGCAGTTTGATACATCATGAAAATATTCACACAGTTCTTTCTTAAGTGTTTTGCATTCAGAACATTTGTATTCTAGTCTCATTGAGTAGTATTAGCTGAATATTGGATTTTAGATATATCATTTTCTCTCTCTCATCTCTCTCTCATCTCTCCCTCTCATCGCTCTCTCTCATCACTCTCTCATCTCTCTCTCTCTCTCTCTCAGTCGTACTCCATATCTTCCAAATATTATTTCTTATAGCACCCTGAGTATGTTTCGGCTGCGGCATTTTCTCAACAGGAAAAATTAATGAAAACAAAGTAAAGAGCTTCAAAATAATATAAACTATGTGTGAAAATAAATAGTGTGTCTTGAAATCAATCTTAATTAAGAAACTATGAGAGAACTCAAAAAACTTAAGACATAAACAAAAAGAAATTATTTTAGCAATGAAAATTGGAATTAATAACAATTTCACACTGAAAAAAATGGATTGTGTTCACAAATATTTTTAACTAATTCAATTTAGAAATGTTTTAAAATGAAATTGAAACAAAAATCTAGACTCAAAAAATTCAGATATCTTAAAAAACTAATTGGTTTTCAGATTTGAAATTTTGGAGCAAGCTTTCCAATCATATGTGGCCCATAGAAAAAAAATTGATATTTTTGTTATTTTTAGGATTTTCTTATGTTCTAAGGTATCTGACTACGTTCGGAACCGTAAATTTTCAAAAGCGCATAAATGGATAATTTTCATATTTAGTGTCCCTCAGATTAGAATATATGCATAAAATTGTTTTAAGGACATTTCGACAAAAAATGTTTATTTAAATACAATATTTTGGCAAAAAAATTAACTTAGAATAACCTTTTTTCCAAATGTTCTCCTTATGTGAAAAATGCTTCTATTAGAATAATATTTTGCCTGTATATAGCTCAGACCTCTGTTCAGAGGCTCAACTAGAATTTTTGAAATATATAACTTAGAAGTGGGTTTATTCATATTTTACGACAACAGAGGGGAAGAAAAAGAATGCGAATAGTTATTTCAATTGGTGGTAACTCTGAAAGTAATGAGAATTTTTTCTAAAATTCTAGTTGAACCTCTGAACAGAGGTCTGAGCTATATGCAGGCAAAATATTATTCTAATAGAACCATTTTTCACAGATGGAGAACATTTGGAAAAAAGGTTATTCTAAGTTAGTTTTTTGCCAAAATATTATATTTAAATAATTTTTTTTGTCAAAATGTCTTTAAAACAATTTTATGCATGTATTCTAATCTGAATGACACTAAATATCATGAAAATTATCCATTTATGTGCTTTTTTAAAATCACGATTCCAAACGTAGTCGGATACTTAAATTTCTGGAAACTCAAAGGGTTGTAGGGTGGTGTGAAAGTTTGGAGAATAAGTCCTTAACTCATGTGTCATTCTTTTTCCTTGATCATGTTTCAAAGTTGCGAGATTCCTTCCCTCGTATATCTCTAGAGGGAAAAATCAGTTTAAACAGTTTTAAAAAAATCATCTTGATAATCAAAGTCGTCAAAAGATGGCAGCATGGTTATTGTGCGTTTCTTTTTTCCTATAAAATTATTTGAAAATCAAGAGTATAGACTTTTCAATGTATTTTACTGTATTAAAAGCATCCAATTTTCATTCCAGCTACAGGCTAGTTTAAAGAAAAGAAAACTCCATCCGCATTATATGTATTTATAATGGATATTTTCCTTTCTTTTTAAAAAAAATTCTCTTCGGTAATGGGAATATTGTTTAGTGATTTGTATAATAGTAATGTTGTTCTTAACGATATTTTACGTTGTATAATTTTGTTATGCTAATATCATTATTGTATATACAACTTCTGACAATAATGTTCGGTGAATAAAGTCATAACGGCCGATCTGGCAATACTGGCAAAACAAAACGCTGCACAGGGGTGACCATCTGCCCCCACCGCTGTTAGGTTGTTCGTCGTTTGTGTTCCGTGTAAGACTTGTTTTACAAGCTGCTTGTTTAATGCGTTGATTCTTAACTGAGAACAGCAAAATGAACGAACAAATGATCAATTTAAAAAATTATGTTTTAAGCTTGACAAGGCACCGTCAGAAACTTATTCGATGCTGGTACGTGTTTATAAAGATCAAGCACTGTCCATGAAGTGTGTGTACGAGTGGTTCGTTAGGAATTTTTTATTTAGTTTTATTACTGCCCCAACTTTTAAATAAGGCATATTGAATGCAAGGGCCTACACTATATGAATAATCGTTAAAAAAAATCAAATTCGTTTTAAAAAAAATGGGCAATTATAGAGACTGCCGATAGAAGTGAAAATTAGAACTTTTAGTATTAAAATTTGAAGTTTCATAATGTTTGAATTAAAATTATCAACATCAATCTGGTTTTAACATCTATTGACACTCGAGCAACAATTATATGCTTGTTTATATAGTTTTTCTATTATTCAAATATATTACGGGCTGTACACACACAAGATCATGGCAAAATATAAATACAATTCAATTGAAATAACAATTAATATACAATCATATTATTAATGGATAGTATTTGTATTTACTTAAATTGCAATGTACTTGATTTTTAACATTATTTTAATTGTTTGCATCATTGTCATCATTAATTTCAACAATACTTAGACTTTTTGTACTTACAATTATTTCATTATGTTCTAAAAAGTATACAATAGGCTTATGGAATAACTAAAGTTAGAAAGGAAAATATTTTATTCAAATTTATCTAAGTATCGTGTAAAAACCGCATCGATCGTCGTTTTATATTTTATAGTACTGAGTTTTCGATCATTGGACATATTTAAATTAAGTGTTTCATTTAGAAATTCAATTAGTGGTAGATTTTTATCACCTGCAAAGTTAATATTGAAGTCTACACTTAAAACCATCGGTACATTATCATATTTTTCGCTATATCTTTCTTCGAGTACTTCAGAACCTTCTTTTGTATAAATCATCAAATTTTCGAATAAAAATTGCTGTATCTGTCTCATAGATTTTTCAGGCGGATTATAAACGGCAACCATTAATATGCATTGCCCATTCTCGGAATCGCAACGAGCAACGCATATTTCGCCTATATCAGAAACATTAACACACACACAATGCTTCTAGCGAATTTAGTATGTACGTCCATATGTGAAGTAATGAAGAGTGACTTATCTTGAGTATTGTGATAAATAGCTATGCCTGCTGCTGGAACTTTGAGTCCTTTATAACTTACAACAAAGTTGAAATTCGGAATATCAAGTGGTTCTTCGTTTTTCATACGAATTTCTGACAAAAGCAGAACATTTGACTTTTTTACGGTAGCATCATTTTTTAAGTCAGCTGCATGCGCATGTAAACTTTGACAACTGAATGAAAATATCGACAATCCTTTCTTGTTGGATATGGATTCTAGAAAAGTTTTGGTGACCGTTTGTAGTGAACTGTTTTATAACCTTTTCAATTCTAACGTTAGATTCTCTCGATGACTTGTTGATCTTTTATGATGTTTCTGAAGCATTTAGAAGTGTGTTCCTGTTCTACCAATCTAAAATTTCCAGCTGCTGCTAATATTTTCTTGAGTAACCAAAAATAAACCTTGAATCCTCGTTACTCTTGTTAAAGCTACGTAAACTCTCTGGGATGTTTGCGATCGTATTCGTAGACAATAGCATCATAAGTACCTCCCGGTGAGTTGTGAATAGTCATTGCCAAAGCAGAAATAAGTGGAAAATGTTTTCGTTTCGCTATTATGGTTTTATTGTTATTGAGTGGTATGGATGATGTCTGAGGAGTGATTGGCACTGCATCATCGTCAAGATTAATGCGGATACTAATATTTCTCGATTTCGTAGCTCGTTTTCGTGCACATATTTTTGGAAATTTCATCCAAATTCTTATGATGTCATGATTTTCATCTCTATCTACGTAACACAATTTTCCAACAGTTCCATTTAATAATCCGTCTGCAACATCTATGTTGTTTGTTATCATGTTAAGGTTGGTTGAGAGCTAAAATTAATTCGTAAGGCAATCCACCAGTGTTATCAGCTCTCATTTTATGAAACTTCTGTCTAACAAAAAATTTTTGCTCAGCATTATGACACCCAATGAAAACATCAGATGCCTAAGATATTATTTTATTTTCTTCACTGTTTAAAATAGAATGGTTGAACTAATTTACCGCGGCCTTTGTAAATTTAATGAAATTTAAGTCGGAGCCGTTTTCATTATTTTAAACTAAAGATTTTAATATGGTACAAGGTAATAAACTATAATTTTGCATTAATAACCATATTTTAAACTTCAACACATTAAGCTCGAATTACTATTACATTTTATAAAATTTTTAATTTCAAAATCCACGGTAAAAATATGATTGAGCAACTAGAAGTCCAATTTACCACGGTAATAAGAGAACGTCTAAGCCACTGTGAAATACTAATCCGGATTGCGAGATACATTGCAGTGGTTAAAAATATTAGAAAATAAATAATACAAAATTTTCAAACGCCAGAATAAATACGAAGATTTAAAATAATTTTAAAAAATATAAAATTTTCAAACGCCAAAAAATAAATACGAATATTTAAAATAATTTTCTGTTATTTATTTCTTATCTTAAAAAGATTAGTATATTTATTTAGTACTCATTATTGTACTGCACAATGATTCTTCAATTAAACGATTCAAATAATAATCAACCAAAAACACTATTTCAACAATGCACAATATGTATACATTGAACTTCTCATTAAATCCATTCAATTTCACTTATAAGATGTACACAACACTATACGTCAGTTGTATAGCTATAGATATACTGTTATAAGCAAGTCGGTGACGCGAACGCTCTAGATTTCACCCATCCAAAAAGTGTCTAAGGCGCACAGTACACTGAGCGTGCGCCAATCATGAGCATGTCGGTGACGCAAACCCGTAAGATTTTCCCCTGCCAAAAAGTGCCCAACGCGGCTAAAGAAGTTTTCACATCAGAAAAACTCAAAAATTTATTTTTACAAATTTTTTTATGTGAAAAATGAGTCAACTTTCACTATGTTTGATAAAATATTTTATAACTTATGGAAAAATTCAAAATTAGCTAAAAGCTCATTTCAGTATAATGAGAAAGATATACTTTAATTGTATGAAAAATTTCAAACATGTACATATAACAGATTTTGAGAAAGGTACATGGAAAACAGCCAATTAACATTGTCGGTATAGAGGTTTCCTACCCCTCTTAAGTCAAATGAATAAAAGTTTATTGGTGAATTAGTATCATAATTATGAAAAATAAAAAATTCAAAAAATTAAGCTTTATACGATATTTAAGTAACGATTAAGTACGATTTTTGTTACGTGCTGTTATGTTGGCTGGGTTCCAAGACATCAATTGTAGTTCGCAAGTTTGATGCTTTCTCTGCGTCTTTAATTAAGCAGGATCATCACTATCTTTTACTGGGAAAAGTGTAAATATTTTCAATGTAATATCTATTCCATTTTTATTTCTCTTTTTGTTTTAGAAATAAAATTTTAGAATATGTGCTTAATTTGAGATATTCTGCAAGAATAAACATACAAACCTTATTTTTCTTTTCTTTTTTTTAAATTTTTTTAATATTTATATTGATGATTGTCAAGAAAATGAAAATGAAGTCAAAATGGAGCAATTTCAAAACCTATTGTTCAGAAATTTTCTTACGGCCGTTTAATACCTCACACAATTTCAGATTTGAAAAAAAAAAAATCTCATTTTTGGATTGTTAAAAATATTATTCGACACGCGAAACAGTGAAAAAATTAAAAAAATATTATTCGACACGCGAAAAGTTAACCAGAAAAGATGAAATTTACTCCGTGAAAAACTGTCAGTCAGATAAAACTATTCTCTCATTTTAAAGAATGCCCCCCACACACACATACAGATGCATCCAACAATCTCAGCTTAATGAACTCCAACATGGAAAAATGCATACGTGGGATATTTAGTCCTTAGCCTATGGCACAAAAGGAGACTCAAATTTAAAGAACTCCTAAATTCAGTTATATCATTCGTTGCAGTTTTATCATGACTCAGCTTTGATATAAAAACAGATTTATTCTCCTAGGATGCTTAATTACAACTTCTAAGCTCGATGTCTTTTTGCACAATTGATAGCTAATTTAGGATTACTTTTCTTGTTTTTTAAAAGAATGTTTACTTAATTTACTTTTAGATGGTACTTCAGTAGTTGGGTTACTTCAAGTCACAGTTGTATAAGTTCGCAAGTTCCAGTCATGACAATTTTTCGAGCTAATCCTGAAGTTTTGGATTGTACATGCCATTGACTATCAAACTTACCGGTATCAATCTTTAGATAAATTAGTTTTGAAATATCATCAACTTTTTAATACAAATATAATACAAGCATATTTTATAGCAAATTATTGTCTTAAATCAATAAACAATTCCTGCGCAGATTTGAATAAATGATTTATAACTTTAAATTACTAATTTTATTTATAAATGAATCTAAACCATAAAGTTTTATATAAATTTCTATATAAAAGGTATTGTTATTTTTAAATGGGCACTTTTGAATCAATGGAAAGATGTATAAATATTTTTCAAAATCTAAGTAAGTCTGGTAATATTATCTTAAAACGTTTTCTGGACTCCGCAATTCCGCAATTTTGGTGCATGTCTCAAAAATTTGTTTGTAGAAAAATAGTTTTAATAACTAAAATACATACATGTGAAATGGAAGAAATTAAAACATCCAAAAAATAATCTTCTAAACTAACGATGCAATGTAAGGTATTCAAAAGAAGCTAAGAATTTTGTGCATATATATTTACTTTGTCCATAGCAGTTCAATAGATGTAGTTAAACGCATTCTTTCTAATTTTAAAAAAACTACCTATAATTGTGAAAAATACAAAACTTAATATGTATTTTACTTAAATATAGATAATATATGTGCGTTTTTTTCATATATATTCTTTTTTTTAAAAAAAAATTTAATTTTAAAAATTTACCTATAATTGTGAAAAATACAAAATTTAATTTCTATCGTACTTGAATATAGATAATATATTTTTTCATTTTCTTGCTTTTTTAAAAAAATTTAATTTTAAAAAATTACCTATAATTGTGGAAAATAAAACTTAATACATTTCGTTCTTAAACATAGGTAATATATTTTTCTTATTATTCCTCTTTTAAAAATACCTTCATTAAATTTTTTTAAAGATTTATTTATTATTTTTGTTGTTGTTATTTATACATATTAAATTTTTTACCCCAAAATCTGATATATGATGCCAAAATTAAAAGTATGCCAAAAAAAATTATATCACTCCCTAAAGTAAGGCAAGCATTTTCAAGAAAAATACTTTTTTCAAATTTGTATCATTTTAATTCATGAGTTTTTTAAATTATTTTCTGCAGTTTTAACCCTTCAAAAGCCATAAACATAATCATTTACTTTGCTTCCATTACTTGAGTAAGGAGATTGCCAATGCTCCAGATGGTAAATAATAAAGGGAAAAAAAATCAGAGCGCGCGCTCAGGTGTTCAAAAGGTAGAAACCAGTTATTTTGATCTGTGTTTTTATTCCTCTAACCTTTATGATGCAATGTCTTTCTATGCAAACAACATTACCGTGCAGAGCATGCGTTTTACTTTCTGATTATCAGTGCAATGGCTCGCAGGGTAAGTGTTTTTTCATGTGGTTTTTTAATTTGAAAATATTACACATTTAGCTGTGATTCATACTAACTTGTTTATGATGCATACTTGATTATTTACTATTTTCTCCTTCAAATTTTATTTAATACCGTTAAAAACTAGGCATGAAGGATTTTTTTTTTTGCTTTTATTTGTTTTTATTTTTAAGAAAATTCGATTTTGAATAGTATTTGACTAGGTTTGGAACCGTGATTTTGCAAAAACGTACAGACATTTTTAATATTTAGTTTTCACTTAGATCGTAATACATACATAAAATTGTTTTAAGAATATTATTATAATAAAAAAATTATTTAAGTGCAATATTTTGGCAAAAAGAAACTCAGAGTTACCTATTTTCAAAACGTTTCCCTTTTATGAAAAATGCTTCTATAATAATAATATTTTGCTTATACGTATATAGCTAAGACATCTCCAGAACGCCTGAATAAGGATTTTTGAAAAATTCACGTTATTTTCAAGGTTATTACCAATTAATTATCGGTGTTTGTTTGTTTTTTCTCGTTAAATTTTCTCTACTCTGATGAATTAAAATTATGGATAAATCCACTTCTAAGACACATATTTCAAAAAACTAGTTTAGGCTCTATACAAAGATCTGAGCTATGTATAGGAAAAACATTATTGTTATAGAAGCATTTTCCATAAAAGGGGAACGTTTTGAAAATAGGTACTTCTACGTTAGGTTTTTGTCAAAACAATAAATTAAAAAAAAAATTTTACTGTAAATATATTCTTAAAACAATTTTATACATGCATTCAGATCTAAGTGGCACTAAATGTTAAAAAAGATTCGTTTGTACTCTTTTGCAAAATCACGAATATGAATATAGTTGGATACCTTTTAATTACGATACGGAAAAATGAATAATTTAGCATTCAAAATAATAGCTTAATAGTCATGACAATTAATATAAATATTCGTATTAAATATCCCATCTCCTGTTGAAAATGTCTTTTGAAACAAAAAAAAAAAAGACTGAAGTTTTTTATAGTTATGTATTGTTATTTAATTTTAATCGCATTATATAACTCATAATTTTCTCTTATTAATTAATACGTATTAGTTAATAGTTCTTTATTACTGAACATATATTATAGAAAAATTTGAAATTGCAATACCAAAGACATTTACATAGTCTAAAGTTTTGATTGAATATTTTTAAAAAATTATTACTTATATTTTACTTTACTTATTCTAAGAATATAATTCTTAGAACTTATTACAAAGGTGATCAAATATCTGAAAAAGTTATTTATGTTTTAAAAATGTGTAGATGTTCAAATGCAATCCTATCAGAAGTAAAATAAATCCACTAATAGGCTTTATAACTGACAGCTTAATAGGTATATCTTCCTAAGATCACTGACAGATAGCAATAAATTTTCGTTTAGCAGTTAAAATGTGAGAATTTTTTCAGAAATTCCGAATACACACATATTTCAGATTTCTTTTTCATACATAGATATCACTTAAATCGATCGTTCTAAGTAGCGCGACAATTTGTGAAAAAAACATCCGGGTTCAATGTATAAGGAAAAATTTGAAGGACGGATCACAGATTTAACTTGACGAGAGAAGAATAAATGAATTATGAGAATACACACAATTTTATACTTGCACGAACATTTAGATAAAAAGTGAAAAAGAATATAAAATTTGTGTGCACACACATTCAGTTACATCTAGAAATAAGCATTCAAATTCAAGGTAATTAATTTAATTTTATATACGAATTGAGCATTTTTTAGAGTTAAGACACATATATGAGAAAATCCCTACAAAAATTCCCTGCAAAAATTAAAATTTTTACATGGAATTCCTCGTTTTTTTAAAAAAATAAGATATATATATATATCACATACGTATCACATGTATACTGTTAAAGTGTCTTGTTAAATAAATTAGCTCTTGCCTTATACCTTTATAGTTACGACTATTAAGTTAATATTTTCAAGATCGCGAAATTTTTTAAAATTTATTCTGCATAAAAGGGCAATAAGATAAACATTGTGTGATAAACATTTATTAAATGGGCAGATCACGTTGTCAGAATGGACGAAGGCCGCACCACTAAAAGTCTTCAATGCCCAACCTATTGGCACTCGAAGAAAGAGCAGGCCAAATCTTAGATGGTTTGATGGCTTAAAAAAAGATCTCCTAGATTTGAGAACTAAGAATTGGAGAACACACTAGCAGGAAGAAGGCTGGCGTGAAAAAGGCTTCTTGAGAAGGCCACTGAGAGGCACTGAGGAAGGAAAAAAGGAATAAACATTTAAATTGTTTATCCTGTTTGCTGTTTTTTTAGCAGTGAACAAAGGATGAGTGGAGAGAGATTTTTATATTTAACAGCGACCTGCAACTCTCTCGGTAATTCTGATTAAACTTCGGTAAATAATCCTAATTACGTTAAAATTTCTTAGCAAAATCCCTCTTTCAGTGTACAATAGGATCCAGGAAGATTCTCTCTTTTATGTGCTCACAAGTTGGAAATATAGTGCCACTGAAGACCCGCCGTGTAGAGAGGTTGATGACCTCGTAATTTTGAATCATGGTCAAATGACGAGGGTGACACTTGAGCTTGCATACACCTCTCCGAGTTTCCACACAATGCCAACGGAAGGACTTAGAGCCTTGTCAGATTTTCTGTGCATCATCCTTTCTGCACTGCGGGTCTTAGTGGCACTATTAAATTTGACGAGGAATCTACGAAATTTCATCTAATTCTTAAAGGGTTTTCTTAAAGTAAAAATTGCATAAAAAGCTTGTAATAATAAAATAGATTTATTTGAACTCTCCTTCCAACTGGATGTTTTACACATTTTCTGTTTCTTTTTCAAAAGTTAATCTACTTTTAGCATAATTGTATTTTTATGAAGAGTTATAATTGTTGGTTCGTTTTAACATTTAAAAAAAATCTGAATGTATTCCTTTAGAACAAAGTACAGTAACTTAAATGACTTAACTTTGAGTTTACTGTATTAGTATCCAATCATTAGAATATTTACTGTTACACATTGAGAGCTTTTTTTTTGTTTTTGTTTTAGTTAAACAAGGGACTTGTAGCAGTTGTGACAGCTCTTTTCCTTGTTTCACTTCACGCGTTATTTAATACAATTTATGTGGAAAGCACGAGCGAAGGAAAAAACAAAGGTAAAACAAATGTATTTTATATATCGGCTTGTTGGTTTAGTGGTAACGTGGCCACCTTATAAATCTAAGGTTGTGGATTCGATGCCACGTGGAGTCGATGGGTTTTCTGGATGCGAAAATCGTAGGCATGCATATCATATGATCATGCGGAATGTAAAAGGTTCTTTGAATATCAATTTGGCTCTGGTACCTTCGACAAAACTAAATCATGGCAATATTTAGCATCCAACGAGAGCTTGAATTAAATTAATTCCAGAGGCAGAATTTGGTAGTGATAGCTTCCACTAGATGGTGCCACTACTGAAATGTTTGTCACATTTTGGGGACTGCAAAAGATTAAAACTCATTTTCAAAAGATGCATGTATAGATGGTAGATAAAATAATTGATTACTGTTACATTAATTAATTACTATACTGCAGCATTTCTCAAACTGTGGGGCGTGGTAACCCTACGTGGAGGGTGCGTGCATATCGAAAAAAAATTATTTATCAAATATATTAATTTACTGAAAAGTAAAACGAGTAAAGGTCAGAATACATTCTGACATTCTAAAAAAAAACAAATACACATTTACACTGATATAATTATACTTATAAATGCATCAATACTACACAATGTATTCGATAATTAATTTATCAATACTAAATTAAGAACAAGTTTAATGTTAACTAGCGACTCCCAAGGGCTTGTCTTGCAGAACTGTTTTTAAAAGGAAAGTTTAATATTGGATATTGGTAAAGTCTAGTTCTATATTTAGCTGAGATTTCATCTTCAAAGTAAGCACGGCAAAAAATCAAGTATCACAAAGGAAATATATTGTAAATGGATGATTGATTAAATAAATATTTAATTTAATTACAAATTATTTTTCAATCTGTTCAAGTTTAAAAATTAGAAAGGAAAAGTAACATAACACTTTTTTACCTTGTTACTTAAATGAAAATATCAACTACTTATAAATGTATGTATGTATATATATATATATATATATATATATATATATATATATATATATATATATATATATATATAACTTACTTAAAATATCTATTATAAAATTAACTTAAAATGTATACTACTTAAATGTGTGTGTGTAATTTACATAATATATCTTTTAATTAAATGTAACTTAAAATATCTATTACTTAAAAATAACATATTATATATGCAAAGTTTAATACTTATCTTGATCATTTTTGTATGGTTCATAATTAAGGTCGCATTATAGCTATAGCTTCAATGTACATTATTATTTCATTTAATGCATTGTTATTGTATAAGGGGGTAAGAAAATATGATTGAAAATTGGGCCGCAAATATATTGAAGGTTTGAGAAGCACTGCAGTACATAATTACAGTATTTGAACAAAAAAATTTAAAAATTAGATCCACTACTTAAACAAAGTAATCATAGCTGTGTGAAATCCGATATGTATATATTTATTATTCATACTAAACCTATTCCACATAATTATTCATTATGTATGCTTTACATTATGTATATATCAAATAAAGCTCTCATTTAACTCATGTAACTTTTATTTGTGTATATATACCATTCTTTAAATAATTAATTTAAGGAATGGAACAAAAGGAAGACGATACTTACAATTATATTCAAAAGGAAATTTAACAAAGAAACATCATATAAATAATAATGTAAATAATGAACAAAAAGTATTCAGTTTGTAATATGTATAAATAATAATTAAGTATATATATATATATATATATATATATATACACTTAATTATTATGATATATCGCATAATAATTCGCAATTTTAAGACCAAAAATATATAGTTGATTTTGATTTCTTAATAGAATCAGAATTTTAGCTATTGATAATATATTTTGTTTACATTTGATTACTTTTTAACTATTGTGTTTTTTGAATTTTTTATTATGTTGTTTGTTTTTCCAATGTTCAATTTTAAAAAATATATTTTAATGGTATTTCAATGTTTATTTTCTTATATACATATATATAAAAATATATGCTGTCTCTGAGTCATGTGCAGTTGAGGGTTTCACGAAGATCGATTTAGCACTTATTTTTGATTCATGTGTTTGACATGAATATTCATATGTTAATCTCATGGTGTGTGAATTATTTTGAGACATGAGGGTTTAGTTCTGTGTATGTGGATGAGAAGAATATAAAGTAATTTTAAAATGGAATTTATATATATATATTAACTCAAACATAATGATATTAAAGATTTATATATTTTTAAAGACTGGCAACTTGGCTTTCAATTTTGATTGTCATTGCTCGGTGGTACAATATGATGGTGTTTGTGCTATCGTCAATCAATTACCATTAGAGAGAGAATGATATTTTTTTGGTTATGATGGAATATGATAAAATGAGACAATTACATAAGAGTGATTTGGAGGAATATAGAAGGCGCAGACAATATGAGACAGCATGCAAAAAAATTATAAAAAAAATTATAAATAATATAAAAATAAAAAAAACGTTAGCTTCTTGTTCGTTGGTTAATGAGAAATTTACGAAATTAGGAATACATGATAATGAAAACATTAAGAGATATAAAACGCGTATTATTTGGAATACTGAATTTGTAGGAAATTACTATGATGTATCGAAGTGGAGAAATTATGAATCGAAATGTAATTATTTTAAATATGACGAAACATTTGATAATAAGTATCATAGTGATTCAGATAATTTAAAATTGAGATTTAGAAAATGTGGGGATAAAAGATGCAAAATCTGCCCCATGATGCAAAATGAACAGAATAATGAGGAATCAGAATTTAAGTTCTGTAAAACATTCAACTGTATATATATGTTGACATGTGGTGTCTGCGGCTTTAAATATATAGGTCAAACATCAGGAGCTATGAACCTGAGAATCAACCAACATAGATCCGACATTGGAAAAAATACACCAACAAAAAATATAGGAAGAATAGAAATACAACATTTTAATAAACATGGCTTTGAAGGTGTTGTGTTAAATATTATTAAAATTGTTCCAAATAAGATAAATAGACTATGGTATGAAAACGTTTACATCGGTATTTATAATGCTATGTATCCTTACGGATTGAATGTAATATGGAATAATAAAAATTTAATACAGGCAGTGAAACAAAATGATAAAGAATCTATTTATAATAGTAGAAATAATAGTAATAAGAGAAAAAGAGTTGGTAAGGGTGGACGCAAAAAGAGAGAAAATAGAGATATAGATACAGTTAAAAAAGAAGTAAATAATTTATTACAAGACTTTGAGAATAGTTTTAGTGTTGGAAAAATAAAGTTTTTTTTTATTTGGACTTAATAAACAGGAAATAATAATAGTTTTAAATTTATTAAAAAGTATTAGATTAAAAGATAATCATGGATCACACTTGGTAATGGATTTATGAAAATATATTACAAATAGATTAAAAATAAAAATAGGTTTATAATATAGAATATTGTACTTTGCTATACATGAATAAATCATATAATGGGATACAATTTTCTGAAATATTTGGGAAACACATGGATTTATTCCCGATGAAAAATGTGTTAATAAAACGAGCGTTCAAGTATAATAAAAAAATTAGTAGATCAATTTTTAACTATAATAGTATTAAGGAATTGGTGGATAAAAAAGAATGTTGTTGCAATGAATACAAGAATTACGTAGACGAATATCATGGGCACGTAATAACTGGCAACTTAGAAATAGTACAGGATCACACAGAAATTAAGAGAAATTATGAGCAAAGGTACCGGTTATCGATTGACTATTTCAAACAGCAATTTAAATGTGAGAAAACAACTATCAGAAGATATTAATAAATTTATTCTAAATGTTGCAATTAAATATAATTTACCTACTCAGGCTTTTAAAGAATATGGTTTTCATGTCCTCAAGGACTTAATGAATTTTAATTTTAGAACAAAAAAATGAAGATTGTTATAGAAAAATTAAGGGACCAATAGAAAACTTACAAAAACACTTTGTGATTGTTTATGTAGATAAAATCCCAGGAAATTATGCAATTATATGTAAATATTATTATAGTAAATTAATAAATGATCATATACAAAATAATAATGCATATGATGTAAGTAAATTTAGTATGAAAGAAATTAACAACAGATTATTTGCATTTGGTAAACAATTAAATATTTCTAGCAATAAAATTATATATCCCCATATATTTCTGACTCCTAAATTTCATAAGAATCCAATCAAATTCCGCAGCGTAACAAATGGGTTCAATACTTATGTATCAAAATCGGGAAGAATTTTACAGACCATATTACAAGATACAATAGACAAATTTAAGGATACTTCTATTATAAAAAACAGCCATGATGTAATAAAGAAAGTTGATCAACAAGATGTATTTTCTGTGAATGGGTTCGATTTCGAAGATTTATTTAACTCCATTAAAATAGAAGATATAATTCAGGTACTTTCAGATGCATATGAGAAATATGATTTGAATAATTACATTAGTTTTGAAAAGTTCAATACACTTATTCGTTTTGTAATACAGGAGAATTTCATTATTTTTGAGAACAAACTTTATAAACAAATCAAAGGATTGCTTCAGGGTGGCCCGGCTAGTAATAGTCTCGCTAACCTGTATTTACACCAATTTGAATCAGTTCGAAGAAAGGAACCATCTTGCATCTTATTAAGATACATAGATGATTTAATTGTTATAGGTCATGATAGAGAATTTAAACCTAACATTAATTTTTATCCGGAATACCTAAAATTAATACAGACGAATTTTAACTCAAACAAAGTTGAATTTTTGGATTTGGATTTAACTATTATTGACAACAAATTATATAGCAATATATATGATAAAAAAGAAGCATTTAAATTCAATGTCATAAAGATACCAAACTTCAATAGTTGTCTTCACATATCTGTATTTAGAAATATAATTTTAAATTTTCTGATGAGAAATAATAATTTAACTACGCACAATATTGATAAATTCAAAAATATCCAGAAATTTATATTATTGTGCATACAAAATGATTATCCCATCAATTTCCTGAGAAAATATATAGATCAGAAATATTTCTTAAAAATATTTTTAAACTTGTAAATGCACAAATCCACCACACAACAACAGGTCCACAAAGTCAGCTTGTTAGTGGTCCTGCTGTGAAGAATTTGTGCATTCCACACACACAGGTTACATTTTAATATACATTTTAATACCCACACACTTAAAACAATATTTACACGACTATATATACACTTTAAAATTATTTATTACCAATTAAACATTTATGTCCCCAATCACATATTTATGACCAATCAATCAAGCAAGTCTTTTACATGTTATCTGGTTTGCATTTAATGCCAAGTAGTCATACTCTAGTGTTGGATCAAGAATCGATTGGATTGACATGGTTAGATGTTATGAGCAATATATGATGTGTAATTGATATATTAAAAATGAAAAGTCGTGCTATAAGAAATGGATCATATTCTTGATGGGATACTGTTTGGTGAGTTTTTAATGATTTACTCTATTCATTTGTGAATATACTGTATTTTTAATGATTTACTCTATTCATTTGTGAATATACTGTGTTTTTAATGTGAACATTCGGTTTTTAGAAATTTTTGGTTTGAACTTTCGGATTTTTTAGCTTGGACTTTCGGATTTTTTAGATTGAACTTTCAGATTTTTTAACTTGAACTTTCAGATTTTTTAGCTTGAACTTTCGGATTTTTTAGTTTGAACTTTTTGATTTTAGATATTTTTTGATTTGAACTTTCGGATCAAAAGTTTATTTTTTTCTATCTCTTTACAACTATTTTAAAGATGGGTGCATCATCTTGGGAGTTTGATGGTTCACTTATATTATGCACTAAATTGTTTTTAAATTTTAATATTGTAATATCTTTCGGAATGTGATGGCGAATAGTTTTTTTTTTCAAATATAATAATTTAATTTTAACTTTTTAATTTAAAATATAATGGTTTAATTTTAACTTTTTAATTTTTAATTTTAAATTTTTTTTTCTGAAATTTGTATATTTTCCAATTAACTTACCAAGTTGCAATAGGGGGAAGGTTGGCGCCATCAAACTAGTTTAACCCCACTTATCGCTCCTAAGTCCTAGATTGCACTTGGATATTTTATAAATTTTTATTTTTTTATTTTATTATTTTATAATTTTTTAATTTTGTTTGAAAACGATGGAACATATTTTATATTCGCCATTGATATTCTGAAGTGTTTTGATATTTTAGGATTCATATGTTTCAATTTTTAAATTGATAATTGTGATTGTTTTTATATATATATATATATAATTTGTTATTCCTTCTATAGAGTTCTTAGGGAAAATAATAGCATCCAAAGTCCATTATAAACATTAAGTAGTTTTCATTTTAAATCCTTTTAAATGATGTACTATTATATGAACTGAGATCACAGTGCTTTCTGAAATATATAATAATTAACATTTTAAATTCTTTAGTAGTAATTGGACGAACCCAAACGCTTGGTGATTTCATAGATATATCTGGTTCAGCTGCAAGTTTTCCTCTGCAGTGTAAGACATGTGCTTTGGTTGGTACATCAGGTATATTTCATGTTTAGTACAAAATTTATTTTTTAACATCCTTCTTTATCTTTTATTTCTAAATGTCGCCTAAGACATTCGATAATTATAAAATAAAAAGTATTGCATAATTGTGTGTTTAAGTAAAGAAATAAAGGTTCTCTCTTTTTTTTACATTTCTTATTTAGATTGAAAAAGGCATAAGTAATGAACATCCTCATATTCAATATTTAAATGATTGATTGTTAATTTTTAGCGTCGCTTTCAATAACAATGAGAGAGAAATTGGCAACAAACATTATGCGTTACACAGTTTATTAAACTTAAGATGGTTTCACGTGTTTTTTCATTAACATATCCTTTTGGGTTCTTTGGGGCCAGAATGAATGGCAACTCTTTTCCAACCAACCCAAGAAGTAAAACGTTAAGGAAAGATGCAATTTATGAAGCTTTTAAATAACAGAAGTTTAGAGTAAGCTATGTGGCATTTGGGGAATGTTATGTTATTGCGTGTGTCAAGTGTGAAGAGTATTTTGCGAAGTTAGGTGACAGTCAAGAGAGGTTACTTAGTACAGAGAGCTCTTAGTCAAGGTGCATACCATTGAACGCCAGTGAACCACAACTTCAACTAGGATCGGATAGATTGATACTTGGTGGGACATTAAATGTAGAAGTGACCATTTAAATATTCGGATCTGTGATCGCATTGGAATTGAGCTTTGGCGAGTTAGCTATTGATAGTGGTCCGGGTTACGTTATTTCGGTATTATGTATATTGTGTGTTTAGCCACCGTAGATTCTTTCACATATCATATTATTATCTAATCTATTATTGGTATAAGTTAAGATCTTAATAAAGTCATATTAAGATCATGGCAGCTTCTAGTTCTTCATTTATTCCTACACCTCTAGCTCAGGTTGATAATCTAGGAGAAGGGCACCCGAGGGAGGAGCCCTTACAAATTGAAGATATTTTTTATGATTGGCTGTACAGAAAAGTGTAATCCAGAAAGCTATGTACCATATTTCTGAAACAAATTAAATTAATCAAATACATATCTGACCGCTTAAAGATACGTTACACCACCATGAATTTAATTTTTTGTTGTATTTTATACTATATTAGTTGGTACATCCATTCTCCGCACGGGTGAATTGAAAAATTAAACGATACTGATTGAAGGATTAAGAAAGTTTTAATGAGTTAATTTTAAATGAATTGCAAATTAAGCAAAAAAATTAGCTTTCTGCATATCTCAGCTAAACAACAAAACCATATTTGTTACGTAGCTCTCTTTTGTGTCGATTTTTGAAAACACTTTCCTAAGCTGATACCTTCTCAGCAAAAGTAACACATTGTTACAAATTTTTTGTAACGAATGTTTAAAGTAGTGTAAATAATTTATATCTGGATGTGTAATACGTTAATATTACTTTCTATTATATTTATTTTATATTAAAATTGTAATATTCGCAAGCAATGCCGTTCCTTACATTATAATGGCTATTCAATGGAAACATAGCGAAATGTTGGTGATAAAGCCAAATTGGCATCACTTTTGGGGACGCTGTTGGCAACTTGGCGATTGATTGAACGGTGCAGAAGTTGATGTGTTGTAGCGCCACATGGTGGGGAGCTGCAACAAAAAAGAGGATAGCACAGAAACCTTCTAAAAAATAAATAAATAAAATAAAAACACATACAAAACAATTTTCACAGTGATCGGTTGAACAGTGTTGGAGTGAAGCAAGGTCATACATACGAACGTCAATTTTTATGTAAGGTAAATCGGGAGAAGATGCCACATTAATCGAATATTCAATTAGTACAGTGAAAATTGAATTAACAAGAGCATGAAAAAAATACACCTTATTTTTCAATGTTTAATTGTCAATGTATATAAGTTAATTCTCTTTTTAGTACGAAAATAAATAAGAAAAATTTAATTTTAAAGAAATCCATTTAAAATTGTGGCATCTTACCCCATATATGGGGGAAGATGCAACCAGTCATGGAGTAAAATGCAACACTACATGAATGAAAAAGTAAAACAAACATTACCAAATTAAATGTGAAGTAACAATAACTAAAGAAAAATAAAACAAAAATTAATTTCTTTTATAGTTAGATTTCTAAAAATAATGTCAGTACAGGTTCGAATGATATATATAGCCTACACAACACTTCACTCATTGCATTCTCGCAACCCTTTGTTGCATTCGATGCACTGAATCCATTCACACTTGGGACCTGTTTTAGCATAAAAATACCTTTAACACTCAGCATAAAAGTCGTCATTATTATCCTCATTAACACTGCCACCACCGGTATCTAAGGAAATTCTCTCCGTTTACCTTTAAAAATACAATATGGAGGAAGGAAATTACCTTCGACACATTGCAGCCTGCCTCTACAGTTATGGTCTGTCCCATCTCCACTGACATGATGTGATGGATATTACGTTATCCTTTTTTCCCAATAAATTTCCCGGGTGCATTATTCATTTGAAGACCTCACTCCTCTAAGTTATACAGAGTGTTTTTTTCAGGTATAGAAGTTTAAGTTGGCATTACTTTCCAAAATGGCGACCGATTTAACAGCTGTCAAGTGATTTATTCTCAGTTTGGCAATTCATCATGAATAGACTTACGCCTGAACAACGCTTTCAAATTGTGCAATTTTATTTCGAAAATAATGGTCAATTTTCATAAGCGAACTTTGTTTAGCGATGAAGCGCACTTCTGGTTGAATGGCTACGTCAACAAACAAAACTGCCGCATTTGGAGTGAAGCTAATCCACAAGTGTATGTCGAAACACCATTACATCCAGAAAAATTGACTGTTTGGTGCGCTTTATGGGCTGATGGAATCCTTCTTCAAAAACGATGAAGGCCACAACGTTACAGTCAATGATGATCGGTATAGAGCCATGATTACTAACTTTTTCATTCCTGAATTGAACAATCATGATGTCCAGGAGCTGTGGTTCCAACAAGACGGCGCAACATGTCACACAGCTCGTGCCACAATCGATTTATTGAAAGACACGTTTGGTGACCGCCTAATTTCACGTTTTGGACCTGTGAATTGGCCTCCAAGATCTTGTGATTTAACACCGCTAGACTATTTTTTGTGGGGCTATGTAAAGTCATTGGTCTATGCGGATAAGACACAAACGCTTGACCGTTTGGAAGACAAAATTTGCCGTGTTATTGCCGATATACGGCCACAAATGTTGGAAAAAGTCATCGAAAATTGGACGTCCAGATTGGACTACATCCGAGCCATCCGTGGCAGTCCTAGACCAGAAATCATATTTAAAATGTAATGCCACAAGATTATCTTTCGAATAAAAAACGATTCATGTCAATCGAATAATACATCGTTGTTTTATTGCAATTTAAAGTTCTATACCTCTCAAAAAAACACTGTTTAGATCTCCCTTGGATTTGCTAAAAACCAATTTTCCTGCAGAATGGTCTGCAGCAGGCTGAAGTAGTGGTCAACTTCAGCCTTGAGCCATCATCACAGCATAATTATTAATTGTAGTTATATTTTATATGATAATATACAATGTTATAAATTGAAAAAAAAATTCAAGTTCATTTCAATTATTTCTAATCCATGTGGCATCTTCCCCCAAGTATAGGGGCAAATACCACACAAGCTTATTTCCTTATTTCTGCAGTGTTATGGCCATTTCTACATGCATCGTATGTGTAACTCACTTACATTGCTAATTTCTTATTTAAAATAACAAGTACGTTTATAAACTTTAAATATCAGGAATGGAATATTATAAAAGGTGTACTCACAACTTTAAATGCTCACAAGATCGAAAAATAAGGCCAACTGAAAAATCAACTAATTTCAGATAAATTCACAGGCCCCACTCAATGTTAGAACAGGTCATCTACGCATAAACGTACTATTAACAAACTGGTGTCTTCACCCGAATTACCTTAAATAGAATTTTCCATTTTATATCAAGAGAAATTCTTATATATTTTTAATTCATTTGCTTTAAAGATTAGCAATATAATATCAACTTTAAAATTTTGGAGTTTATAAAGGTTTATATAGAAACATACATTGATTTTTTTTTATTAAGAAGTAAAAACAGGAAGGACATGTTTATGCTCATTGTGAAAGTTTATGCAATAAAACTCATAAAAGTGGGCTAGACTACTTTTAAACCAAGCAATTAAAATTAAAATATGACTCGCAAGATTCTAAAAGAAAACTTCTCATATTCAATTATAAGCAGAATAAATACTTTTGAAGTGCAACTAAGAAATAATATATATATATATATATATATATATATATATATATATATATATATATATATATATATATATATATATATACACTGCTGGACAATTGCTAAGGACGGATAACTCTATCATCCATAGCAACCACAAAATGAAAGGAAGCAAAATGTGCAAAATTAGAATAAGTGCGGGATATTAGTAAGAAGAAGTATGAGTATGCTTTAAAGGTTTTGACGCGTGTGGAATTTTTTTTTTTTCCACGTCTGTTCATCACGTGATAGCGTTCATAAGAGCTTTAAAGGTTTTGACGCGTGGGGACAGTTGTTGTTTCAAGTCAAAGTTTTACAGGAAAGATTTAATAGACGAACTTAAAATTTTTGGCATGTCTTCCCGACATCACATAGATGATTTTATGCGTGGCCTAATTATTGGAAAGATCGAAGAAGGGCGAAAAATAACAGATGTTGCCAGGGAGTTCGACATCGCTCACAGCGTTATTTCACGACTGTGGAAGTCATTTAAAACTACTGGAATGTGTGGCAGACGGCACGGGGGAGGTCGTGTTAGAAGTACGACGCTTGCAGAAGACAGATATATCGTCCTATCAGCAAAAAGGAACAGGCGCACCACAGCTCAGCAGGTGGCAAATCAGTTTCTTGCTGCCTCAGGAAAGCAGATCTCCCGAAAAACTGTTCCCAGACGTTTGAGGGGAGGAGGACTATACGCACGCAGACCTGTTGTGTGTGTCCCATTGACCAGACAGCACCGTACTGCCCGTTTGCAATGGTGTCGTGAACATCACAATTGGACTGAACACGACTGGGCATGCGTACTATTCTCAGATGAGAGTAGGTTCAGTCTGTCATCGGATTGTAGACGCCAACTGATCTGGCGCGAGAGTGGTACTGCTTATCGTCCAGAAAATATCCAGGAAAAGGACCGATATCCGAGATGCAGTATCATGGTGTGGGGCGGCATCATGATCAATGGCCGCACGCGCCTACATGCATAAGGGTTGCGAATGGGACTATGACGGGCCAACGATACATTGATGAAGTTCTACTTCCTCATGTTCGTCTTTTCCGTGGTGCTTTGGATGATAAATTTTATTCTTATGTAAGACAACGCAACATGTCATCGAACACTCGCTGTTCAGGATTGTCTAGACAACGAGGGTATTCAACGTCTCGTATGGCCAGCGCATTCTCAGATCTAAACCCCATTGAAAATGTGTGGGGTGCTTTGGGAAGGCAAGTTGCTGGTCAAGTGACGTGGAAACTATCCTCCGACAAACAAGAACACCCTCATCCGTGCACTCACAGAGGAATGGGATAAATTGCCTCAACAGCTGCTGGATAATGTTGTGCAAAGTATGGTACGACGTGTGGAATGTTGCATCACACTCCACGGTAAACATATCCCGTACTGATACCTTTCTTTGAGGTGCCTGCTGACTTTTAGATGCATTGTTCCATTTCTCCGTACGCAGATCAAATGAACATTATTTTTCTTTCAGATGTTTCACAGCTTTTGTACTTTCAGAACAATAAATATTCTTTATTCTAATGTCTGAACAGTGTAGCAACTAAATTTTATCCTACTAAGCCTCATGTCTCGCTTAATGTTATGCTACATAGCAATTTGTGATCCGTCCTTAGCAATTGTCCAGCAGTGTGTATATATATATATATATATATATATATATATATATATATATATATATTTCGTAGTTCCATGCTCTAAAAATCACAAAAGGCAAAATAAATCAGTTGGAAAATATAATTTTCTCGATGAACTTTTTAATTTATTTTCTTCTAAAGGAAAAACGAAAATAAAATTCCTGAAAAAAAAATCATTTATATTATTATTTCATTAACTTTCCGATCAATTTCTTTTCATATAAATATTAAAATGTGTAATTTTCTCTATTTTTATAGTATTAAATTGTTCTAAATATTTCTTACGAATATGAATTTACAGGGCATTTGCTGCAATCTGCTTTGGGAAATGAAATAGATGAAAACTATTCTTGCATTTTTCGTTTTGGATTCTCGCCTACAAAGGGATATGAAAAGTATGTTGGATCACGCACCAATGCAAGAATCGTGGACAGCGTCAGGTACATTTAAATTGTTTTCATTTCTAGTTACAGTCTGTCAAAAAAGTATTGGAACACGCTACCATTTCATAGATTTTTATTGTAATAGTTTACTTAAACATACAAATAAAACCAAAGAAAAGAGTTAAATGTTATTTTAGTAAATGGAAATAATAATAATTTGAACAAAACTCACACATTAATGAAATTATGGTTAAAATTGAAAATAAAAGAAATTGAGTTAAAAAACGTGCTCAAAAAAGTATTGGGACACTTCCCAATAAATTAAGAAAAATAATTCACGCTTAGAAATTAATATCTTGTTGGGCCACCCTTCCTTTTTATGACCTCTCGAAGTCTATTTGGCATTCATTTGTTCAATTTTTTGCTAAACGTTGAATCAATTTTGATCCACTCTTCGACCAAATATTTTCTTAAATCTTACTTGTTAGAAATTTGGTGTTCATATAGTTTTTGCTGCAAATAATCCCACACATGTTCAATGGGATTAAGGTCTGGACTATGTTCATGAGTCTTAATTACACTAGGACAGTGTTAGAGGACCCATAATTTGAAAATATCTGCAGTATGTTTCGGGTCATTATCTTGGTACAATTTAAAATGTCCTGAGATTCCCAGCTTGCTCGCACTTTGCTTTAAATTTCACTTGAGAATGTCAAGATAGATATATTTATTCATTATACCATCAATGAAATTTAAGTTCTCGACACCATAGCTTGCCATGCAGCCCCAGACAATTTGGTTACCCCTCCATATTTGACAGCATGCCGTAAATTTTCGACATACATTGTTGTATTTCATTTCCACCCAACTTTTTTCTTGCCATCCGATCCGAAAATGTTACATGTGCTTTCATCAACAAAAATTACATTTTCCCAATAATCTGTTGGCTGCCTTACATACATTTTAGCAAATGCCAACTTATCTTGTCTATTTGCTTTTTTTTTTTTTTGATGTATGCCTTTCTTTGAGGTACACGGTTAGAATTTACTGATTTTCCGAAGCTACTTTTACATTGCAAAGTCATTTTTACTGCACTTTTTCTTGGATTAAAGTGTACTTGTCTCACAATCCACCTATCTTAACGTTCAATAAATATCTTTGGACGCCCTGATTTTTGCTTGTTTCCAACACTGTTTTCTTGAACCTGTCAATAATGTTCAAAAGAGTAGACTTACTCAATTTCAAAATTTTTCCTATACAGAGAACTGATTTCACCTCTTTCCAATGACTTATTACAAGATTTCGCACACCAACCGATGTATCTTTGCTTCTCGCTATTTTTTCTATAAAGAATCGTATCTATTGAAACGTTTATGTGTTTAAACTTTCAGTCTAAGAATAGTGGTGTGAAATTAAATTATATTGATGGTCTGTGTATACTTGTTAAATTTCTCATTTCAAAAATACTTTTTTTGACTCCAGTGTGCCTTTAAATTATATTTGAAAAGCTAGATCAAATTATAATTCTATAATACTACTAAAATTTTCCTTATATACTGCACACCAAATGTTAAAATATTCCTTAATTCATTTTGTTTTTGTTTTCATTTAATAAATATTTTTATAAAATGCTTTACAGTTATGTTTACAGAAGATATGTTTACAGAACTTATGTTTACAGAAGTTAATTGACGAAAGTGGACATTTTCTCAAAGAAATAAAGAAAATATTTGATATTATCACATTTACTGTCAAATAATTTTTAATCCATTAAATTTATACCTAGAAAGTTCTGATTCCAAATTTTAAAAAGTATGAATATGGAAGCTATGTGGCAGCTCGTGCTACAGATTCTTCGTAATCTGTACGAAAAAAAATCTTAAGCGCATTTTCCTTATATATATTCGATGCGAAAATTCAAACAGTTAAAGAAGTAATTAATTATTTCGTTTGCCACTTTGGCAGTGATAATTTTCGTACTGGTAATTTTTATTCAATAGATTGCTGTATGCAACGTTATCGTCTGACTTTATATTGTTCTAGTAGTTGTTTTTTACTATATATTTCGTGGTTTGGTTTGTTAATAAAATGATGGAAGTAAATGTTTCAATATCTATATTTGGAATTGAATATCACAGACCTCGGAATATGGAAATGCAGATACACTACAAGCTACTGTAAATTAATTAAGATATCTTCAAATTTTGCCTCAAATCAATATAAATCTAATGAATATTTCAAGTGATTGATTAAGACAGTCGTTTAATATTTTTAATTCGTGAATGCAATTTTAATAAATTTATGGAATTTCTGCTTTCTTTCTCAAATCTAGATTATTCTATTTATTTTTATGCAATGAATGCATCAAGAACAGTAAAAAATTCTTATTTACTTTTGATTACCTTTTTCTGTACTTACGAATTAGTGACACCCCAGCAAAATTAGCACCACGCGAATCACGCCATATAAAAAAACAAAAAGATTGTAATGTGCTTAATATGAAAAAAACCAATCACTCAGATTTTGTTTAAAATGGGGCTTTTCGCGTGGTGCCAATTTGGCTGCGGTTACGCTAATACTTAAGTACCCCCATTTTCCTTTAATTTAGCAAGTATTTCAAAATATTTGTTACAAATTTGAAAATTCTCAGAAGAATAAGTAAAATGCACATAAAATAACTTACTGTAATAAGAGAAGAACTACTAAAATGAAAAAAACTTTTCTTATTACTTCTAATGCACTTTATTGTATTCGAATAAATACCAGTAGTTTAGGTTTGTAAAAGAAATTAGAAGTTTCTCTCGTAGGATTAAATTACACCACATTCATGAACTCGAAATGACTGCTTTAAAAGCAACGGAGAGAAAATGTTAACTTCCTATGTGACTTTAAAAATTATGCTAAGAAGTGAATGCGTTAAACCAGCGCTTCTTAAACTGTGAGGTGCGCCCCCCCAGGGGGACGTGATAACCCTAGAAGGGGGGCGCGGGCATATTGAAAAGTCGAAAGCAAAAGATTATTTCAAAAAAATTATTAATTTTTGAAAGTAAAACAAACAAATTGCATTCTGTCATAATGAAAAAATATATACAATATATTACACTGATATAATACACTTATAAATGTATCAGTACTGCACAATGAACTGTATAATTATCTTAACAATACTAAGTTATGAACAAGTTTAATAATTACCATTGCCCGCGCGCATCGGTTGGTCATATGTAAAATTATATGCAAACATTAACACTAATCTGGATCATTTGTACGGCTTGTAATTAATCCCTTTACTGCAGATTAAAAGTTACGCAAGTCACTCTCCAATGTCACCGTTTTGCACGTATGCACGCATATGTGGTGTATTTGGGGAAGGGGGAGGAAGAAAGGGAAAATAAGAAAATCCTCTGAAATAAGTAAATCCTTCTCAAACAATGTTGTCATTTTATTGCATTCCAAAGTCTTCGGAATAATTTTATGGATAGTAGTGAACATATTTCGGATAGACGTATATATACGTCCGGTGCAATTTACGCACTGGCTGAGCGAGACGCTTATATACACCGGTGGTGAAGAGGTTAAAGTCGTAATGAAGGTTTAGCGTCAAAGTATCGTATTATCGTATTCAATACATCTTTATTGTATGGAGGGGGCGCGATGAAATTTGTGATTGAATATTGGGTCGCAAGTATTGAAAGTTTGAGAAGCACTGCGTTAAACTATCTTATTTCGAGAGTCATTAAAATGTAACGTTTGTTTTGTAGCTTCTTCTGACTCTATAAGCGCTAAGTATAATATAAGTCCTTTTAATAATGTAATTTGGGAATAAGGAGTAAGACGATAACTGTGTGTGTGTGTAATTTTATTCGTAGAATTGTAATTGTTATAATCATAAGTAAGCGAACGCTGCGATTGTGAGCTAAAAAATACCCAATGAAGTCTTAAAATCACTAACGTAAATTAAAAACACTATCGCATAAAATGCTACAAATAGAAAACATAAAAACTTTTTAGGATATGAAATGATTAGAATAAATGGAAGGGGTTTTTACGCGCTTGCTTTTCTTTAATTAATAGAGACATAATTAATATTTACAATTTCTTGTATTTATATTTGACTTTCCCATTTTGAACAAATATAGGAGGGTCATCCAGTTAGTTATATAAAATGTAAAAGACAATATTAATCGAAGAAAACAATTCCGTTACATATCAGAAACTTTTTTCACTTCTCTACATAATCATCGTCTTCATTTAAACATGTGTCGTATCTGTACACGAGCTTTAGATTTAACAGAACTCTTTTATCATAAGCCACCTAATGCAATAAATCAGGGCCTGTTAGGTGGTCATTGCATTCACCAACTTTTTATCACTTCTAAAACATTTACAACATAAAAAATCCAGAAAAACCATCTTTCCTACAACATGGGGAAAGATTACAAATACTGAGGGCAATGTATGGACAATCGGTCTTTTGTTTGAATGTGGTGAACATAAATACTTAATGAACTGGCAGCAGATGAATATAACATGGGAACTCTAAAACTCATCAAAGATACAGCAAATGTTTAAATAAAGGTGGTGATTATGTTGAAAAGTAAAGGAGGCTTGAGGTGGCTAACAAAACTATTTTTTCCAATAAATGTCGTGTTTTTCCTCTCTTTTGCATAACTAAATTATCTTTATTTTCTAGATGCCCTCGTAGATTTGCGTTTGTCGAATAACGTTTAATTTGTTACGAAGTGCAAATAGGAATCTTTTATACCTTAAGAGTTTATGACCACTGGAAAACTTTGTCAGATATATTTTGTAAACTTTGGGTTGAACTACTTAATCTACAATTTGAAGAACATTTTTGAAATCATTCATGAATTTTTAAGTGATTTAGAAAGGTCTTTCAAACAAAGTGTTCACATAAGCTTACTATCAAGTAAGGTATTTGTTAGAAATATCTGAAGGTTCTCAATCATCATAAATCAAATTTAAAAAAATACTGAGAAATATACTGGTTGAGTCGAAAAAGCAAAACAGAAAATAATTTAATTTTTAAAAACTAATTCTTTTATTTCTTTATTTTGCTGTGGCTTAAATTCTCTCTTAAATATTCCACTAATATACTTCGGTAATTATTTAACCGAAATCATTTTTATGTACAAACGCAGAGAGAAGAATAAATGAACAAAGTTCTGAAATCTTTAAAATATGACTCAAATATTTGTGTATTTGTACATATCTAAATTTAAGTGATTAGTATTTCATAACGATTTTTTTTTCGTTAGATTTTTTCCGTTTCTGAAGAAGCCTCAAAAATTGGTTACAGGTCCCTTTGCTTCAGATTTCTGGTTTCTCTTTGATCATTCTCCAGGAGATATAACACGCTTTCATGGTCCTTTCTTGAAAGATTTATTGCAGAAACACGACTCGAAATTCTTCTGGTTCAGCCGTGAAGCGGAAAAGGAAATTATCAACTCCCTGAATGAGAAGAGATCAAATTATCAGTGAGTGGAATATTCTGTATTCATGTATAAGACACACAGTTGGGTATATTTATCTCAAAATACAGGGTGTCCGGGCTAAAAGTATCCAAAAATAATGGCTTATTATTACGGAACTACCCATCAGAATGCTATAAACTGTTGATCCATGTATTGGAAAACTCTCCGAGATTTTCGGGGACTAGTCCGATCGGCCGTACGTGTGTGCATTATTTGGCAATCGCAGACGATAAACTTTTTACACTGATATCATTAGTAAATATGTGGACGCGACAGTAAAAAGCGCAGTGCGTATTTTGGTTAACGGAATTTAAATCAGCCACGCGTGTACAGCGACGTGTTCGAACAGGAAGGAATGTCGATCCTTCGACATCAAAATCTATCCACCAATGGAGAAGAACTTTAAAGGAAAGGGAAAATTTGGTATGTCAAAAACTGGCAAATATCCCTAAGTTATCCTGATAGAAGACACTGTTGGTCGTGTGCGTGATTCATTTTGTAGGAATCCTATCGAATCTGCAGATGAACTGTTTATTATATACGGATGGGTAGTTACGTTATAATAAGCCATTAATTTTGGATACTTATAGTCCGGATACCCTGTATAGTTACTAAAAGCAGCGTCAAAAGTTATTTTAATTACAGTATACTGGAATTCAATAGTCTGTAAGTAAAAAGCTTATAGTTATATACAGGCAGCTTTTTCTGTAAATTTTCGCTAAAAATACTCATTATTAATAAATTACTATAGAGTAATTAAGTAATTTTATTTCTTTATTCATATATAATTCATGCAACTATTTTTAATACCAAATCTTGCTTTTATTTTACAAGGCCTAATGGTAAGACAGTCGTTTCATTTTAATGAATATTTTTATTTTATTCAGTCATACCAGGTCTTTTCCAAAAATGTATCCGACCGTTGGCCATAAAAAACATTTTAGTTACTTTGCGGGATCAGGATCGCGATCAAATTCAAAGTAAGCCCTGGCGCTTTCACGCACTTAGCCCAGCATTCCTTCCACTACCGAAAACACTTCTGGAAGGATTCTTTTGGAATGGTGTTCAACTCCACCGTTCTGTATTATGTCCTCTCTACTCTGAAATCCTTTCAATGACATTTTCATTTTGGGGAAGAAGGCACAAGAAGCCATTGTTGATAGTGTCCAGTAGATACTGTGCAACTGCAAGACGGAGTTTTCCGTTCCACTAACAGAAACTTGGGAACAAATTTTCAGTGTCTATGCACATGATCACATAAAACTTCATGTGCAGAACTTGTACTGATCTTAATTCGCTCAGCAGTCTCTCGTACGGTCAAACAACGATCTTTCATTACCAGATTTTTTTCCACCTTTTTCAATTCCTACTATTAGTTCCCACTCTCCCTATGTATATATCTTGTTCAAATTCTCAGCCGTTAATAAAATACCTTCTATTCCTCCATTCAAGTTCACAAATACCTTTTTTTTAAACTTGTAGAGGATGACACTTGATGTTTATACAGTTTTTTCAAATATTAATTCATTAATAAAATTAAAAAATGAATAAATAGTAACAAACAAAAATAATAGTCCAGCAGCATAATTAGAAGGCAAAAACGTTCGTTGCATCCCTGTAGCGCAACGGATACCGCGTTGGACTTATAATCTAACGGTCGGGGTTCCAATCCCACCTGAAATTGCCTAATTTCTGATAATGTGATTTCTTTTTTTTTACTTTATTATTTTAATAGAATAATTAAAATTAATGAATGAATAAATAGTAACACACACAAAACAAAAAATAGTCCAACATCAAATACAGAACGAAAAATGGAAAATTGTAATAAAAATCGCTTTCTATTTTGTGACTTAATAGTATGATTTTGTCATATATGTATATACATATTTATATTAATTGTAACTATTTAATAAAAAGTAACTAAAATAAAATGTTTCTTTGTTGACCGAAGAAGAAATTGACTTGATTTTTTTTTATGTTACTTGTTTTATCAACAGATGCTTGCTTGCTTGCTTGATTGATTGAATATTAATGTCGCGCTGTTCAGCCACACGAGGGCTTTTCGCGACGGAACCACGTAATTTTGAACCATGGTCAAGTAACAACAGTTTCATTTCGAGCGGTTTGTCCCGTTGGTGTGGTGTGGTAGTTAGGAGAGGGGGGTGCCAGCTCAGGTGTCGTCCACATCACTTGACCATGGTTCAAAATTACGTGGTCCGTCGCCAAAAGCCCTCGTGTAGCTGAACAGTGCGACGTTAATATTAACTCACTCACTCACTCGAGCGGTTTGTGGCCTCCCAAAACGCTCGTCACTCTCTATCGAAGTGTGACCACTTTTGAATCGGTAAAACCCCTCCTTAATTTATGTGACCCCCAAATCATCGTCTCCAAGTACTTGCTGAATCTTACGAATTGTTTATCTTTGAAAATCACCGAGCTTTTCGCAAAAATTTTGATGCAGTACCTCTGTTTAAGTCGTTCAGTCATCTTTAGAGAAATAAAAATCCGACGAACACGTTTACGAAGACGAATACGACGAACAGGAAATAACTGATACACTGGAATGAAGAGGAAAAATTCAATCATATGCATTAAGCTGCACCTTCTACTATGCACAGTGGTGTCATTTTAGAATCTAAATTGTGCACGGGAAAATTCAAGGTTGGATACTTTTTGTACACAGACCCTGTATAAAACATAAAATATTTTTAATGCTAAGCCATGTTTTCATTGTTATTCGGCGTAGAGACAACATAGTCGTTTCATTTTAGTGGAGAAATGACTCAAAATACGTTTCGATAGAGTGAGTGAGTATTAACGTCGCAATGTTCAGCTACACGAGGGCTTTAGGCGACGAACCACATAATTTTGGATCTTGGTCAAGAGACGTGGACGACACCTGGCTGTACTGGTGGCGTGCTATAGTCTTTTTTTTCAATTCCTACTATTAGTTCACACTCTCCCTACACTGGTGTGCAAAAATTAAGGACGAGACGGTTTTTTCAATATAACTTTGTACAAAAGCTTTCCAAATCAACACATTTAATACCGTAAGATCCCCAATACGTAAGAACATGTGTAATGTAAGCAACACTTACTAAAAGAGAAATCAGAGGGACAAAAAGAAGCTTGATTGAAAAAGTAGCATGGAGCGCAATGCGACTGAAGGCCGAAACATCCCTGTGATGGGTGTACAGCAAGAAACATTCGGTCTTTAGTAGGGGATATGATCTCCCCTGACTGCTAGGCAGGTTTCACAGCGTCTGCCCATGCTGAGAATGAGGGTGTCAATGAGTTGTTGAGGCATTGCTGCCCATTCGTCTTGCAGCGCCAATCGAAGCTCCCGAATCGTAACTGGTGGTAAGGTACGAGCTGCCAAGCGTCTGCCTAGAAAATCCCATACATGCTCGATGGGATTGAGATCCGGAGATCGTGCCGGCCAATCCATACGTTCAATATCCTCACTCTCTAAGAGCTGTTCGGCAGCTACTGCGCGATGACATGGTGCATTGTCGTCCATGAAAAGGAGCTGCAGACCCATAGCGCCTCTAAAAGACGCACATATGGAAGAAGAATCGTTACAATAACGGGTCCCGTTGACTGAACCTGCGTCGAAGATGTGAAGGTCTGTACGACTACCAAGCATGATGCCTCCCCAAACAAGAACACCGCGACCTCCATACCTGTACCTTCCAATGATCGAGGGATGATTGCGGCTTCCCCGCTCTCTCCAGATGAGTATGCGATGAGAATCGCTACTCAAACTGAATCTGCTCTCATCTGTAAAGAGTACTCGTCCCCATTCATTGTCTCTCCAATTCCGGTGTTCCCGGCACCACAGAGAACGCCTTCTCCGATGGGCAGGCGTTAAAGGTACACACCGTACAGGGCATCGTGCAAACAGACCACCACCGTGCAGTCTTCTGGCCACGGTAAAACGCGATATCGTTCGTCCAGTCGCCTGTGTCGTGTGTCTAGCTATTTCTCCCGCTGTCTGCCGCCTGTTGCTTCTGGCCTGTAAGACAATGTACCGGTCATCTGCGGGTGTGGTTCCTCGTAAACGACCACTACTGAAGCCCCGGATAGCTGTTCCTGTAGTTTGAAATTGTCTCCAAAGTCGTGAAACGATGCTGTGAGCAATTCCGAACTCTGCAGTCACACTGCGGCCTTCCTCTAACTTCCCAATGATTCGACCCTGGGTAAAGGCATCCAGATGTCATCTAACAGATTGATTATTCGCCATTTCTAGCTGAGGCAGCAACTCCGTGTGATTTTAACTGCTATATGGCGTGCAATCTCTTTGCCAGAAATACTGATCTTACACCGACAACATGCTTTATACTACTCAGACACTCCCCCATTACGTCTACCTGCATATCTGCGCATGTGCTACCGTACATCACCTTACTTAATCTCCTGATTGGTCTTTCTGTCCGCTCTGCCTCTTCGTTCAGCTGATATGCTAATTTTTCGACTTCGTCCTTAATTTTTGCACACCAGTGTATATATATAGTATATATATATATATATATATATATATATATATATATATATATATATATATATATATATATATATATATAAAGTATTGGCCGAGTGGTATATTTGTCGAGTGTTAGTAGATTTTCATTAAACACATCTTCAGTGGACGTTCATCTTCTTTATTTTGAAGCACACATTAAAAGCCTAGGACAAAATTGTTGTGCATTTTCACGTTGATGAGACACACAAACTTGCGACGATATTAAAGCAAAGTGGACAGGAGACAAACAATAGCAACATCGTGGAGGGCACAACACAAATACACAAAGAGCACCTATGAACATTTTTACATGATGACGGTAAAAAGGAAGAGCGCGGGATTGATGGTTAGATAATTACATTTTATAAGGAACTGGGATACGTCAATCCCTCAGTCCTCTATCTTGTTTTAGAATCGGCTTGGTTTTGCTCCTTGGCTGGTGATGGTGGGCGTGGAAATCGGTGGCAAGAGCGCGGGATTACACAAGAAGTTTGGTTTTATACCAATAGTGCAAGCGCGTGATGATTACGTAATCGTAGTTCTGATTGGATAGAATGGGCGGGACAGGGATTTCTGATGTAATAATATTAATCGATTACAATTATGATCAGGGTGTTAGTTTTGAACCAAACAATTAAAAGATTATTTCAATATTATTAAAAGAGTTAATTAAAAGGATGCTAGAGGAAATTATTGCATATATATATATATATATATATATATATATATATATATATATATATATATATATACACTGTTGGACAATTGCTAAGGACGGATCACAAATTGCTATGTAGCATAATATTAAGCGAGACATGAGGCCTAGTAGGATAAAATATAGTTGCCACACTGTTCAGACATTAGAATAAAGAATATTTATTGTTCTGGAAAGTACAAAAGCTGTGAAACATCTAAAAGAAAAAAAAATGTTCATTTGATCTGCGTACGGAGAAATGGAACAATGCATCTAAAAGTCAGCAGGCACCTTAAAGAAAGGTATCAGTACGTGATATGTCCACCGTGGAGTGTGATGCAACATTTCACTCGTCGTACCAAACTTTGCACAACATTATCCAGCAGCTGTTGAGGCAAGTTATCCCATTCCTCTGTGAGTGCACGGATGAGGGTGTTCTTGTTTGTCGGAGGATAGTTTCGACGAGCAATTTGCCTCCCCAAAGCATCCCACATATTTTCAATGGGGTTTAGATCTGGAGAACGCGCTGGCCATACGAGACGTTGAATACCCTCGCTGTCTAGACAATCCTGAACAGCGAGTGTTCGATGACATGTTGCGTTGTCGTCCATTTATCACCGACAGCACCACGGAAAAGACGAACATGAGGAAGTAGAACTTCATCAATGTATCGTTGGCCCGTCATAGTCCCATTCGCAACCACATGTAGGCGCGTGTGGCCATTGATCATGATGCCGGCCCACACCATGATACTGCATGTCGGATATCGGTCCTTTTCCTGGATATTTTCTGGACGATAAGCAGTACCACTCTCGCTCCAGATCAGTTGGCGTCTACAATGCGATGACAGACTAAACCTACTCTCATCTGAGAATAGTACGCATGCCCAGTCGTGTTCAGTCCAATTGTGATGCTCACGACACCATTGCAAACGGGCAGTATGGTGCTGTCTGGTCAATGGGACACACACAACAGGTCTGCGTGCGTATAGTCCTCCTCCCCTCAAACGTCTGGGATCAGTTTTTCGGGAGATCTGCTTTCCTGAGGCAGCAAGAAACTGATTTGCCACCTGCTGAGCTGTGGTGCGCCTGTTCCTTTTTGCTGATAGGACGATATATCTGTCTTCTGCAGGCGTCGTACTTCTAACACGACCTCCCCGTGCCGTCTACTACACATTCCAGTAGTTTTAAATGACTTCCACAGCCGTGAAACAACGCTGTGAGCGATGTCGAACTCCCTGACAACATCTGTTATTTTTCGCCCTTCTTCGATCTTTCCAATAATTCGGCCACGCATAAAATCATCTATGTGATGTCGGGAAGACATGCCAAAAATTTTAAGTTCGTCTATTAAATCTTTCCTGTAAAACTTTGACTTGAAACAACTGTCCACACGCATCAAAACCTTTAAAGCTCTTATGAACGCTATCACGTGATGAACAGACGTGGGAAAAAAATTTGCATACTCATACTTCTTCTTACTAATATCCCGCACTTATTCTAATTTTGCACATTTTGCTTCCTTTCATTTTGTGGTTACTATGGATGATAGTGTTATCCGTCCTTAGCAATTGTCCAGCAATGTATATATATATATATATATATATATCTTGTTCAAATTTTCAATCGTTAATAAAATACTCTGTATTCATCCACTCAAGTTCAAATACATTTTTTAAACATTTAGTGGATGACACTTGATGTTAATACAGTTTTTTCAAATATTAATTCATTGTTTACTTGATTAATGAATAAATAGTAACAAAAATAATAGTTCAACAGCATATATAAAAGGAAAATCGCTCCTTGCGTCCCTGTAGCGCAATGGATGGCGCGTTGGACTTCTAAGCCAGAGGTCGGGAGTTTGAATCCCCCCTGGGATGGTCTAAATCCTGAGTATGTGATTTATTTTTACTATACTATTTTATTAGAATAATTAAATATAATTAATGAATAAACAGTGACAAAAACAAGCAAAAATAGTCCAAAACCCTAGATAGAAAGGAAAATTGCTTTCTCTTATGTAACTTAATATTGTGATTCTGTCATATGTATATACATATTTATATTAAATGTAACTATTTAATGAAAAGTAACTAAAGTAAAAATTTTCTTTGTTGACCTAAGTAGGAAATGACTATAATTTCTTTTTTTTATATTACTTGTTTCTGTATCGTTCCAATTTTAGTTTAGAGCACGACGTCCACAAACACTTACTTCCAAAAATTCCAATGCTCAAAATGGCAAATCATATGAATACATATATTCCTAAAATAAAGTACAGTCGGACCTCTATTTAACGAAGTCACTAAATACCGAAAAAAAAGTTCATTATGGGGAAAATTCGTTAAATAGAGATTTATCTATCAATATTCTTTAAAAACCCCTTAAAACAAACGTTGAACTCAGTAACAGTATTTTTATTAAAAAGGTAATATTTCCACCTTTTTTTTGTAAATTAATGTCTATTTATTTTATATATCTTACCCCTCAAAAAGAAATCTGCGAGGAAACGGGGGGAAAACCTTTGTCCAGATATGCACTGTATTTTCAACTTAAAAAAATAATTTTATATTATAAAATTAATGAATTTAATGACATTTTCTAATTTTAAGCCTATAAGAAATTTTAAACATATATATATATTTTCTTATAACCAGCTTTTTAAGCATATATATATAAAGGGTGTTTTTTTTAAAGGTATAGAACTTTAAATTGCAATAAAACAACGATGTATTACTCGATTGACATGAATCGTTTTTTATTCGAAAGATAATCTTGTGGCATTACATTTTAAATATTATTTCTGGCATAGGACTGCCACGGCTGGCTCGGATGTAGTCCAATCTGGACGTCCAATTTTCGTTGACTTTTTCCAACATTTGTGGCCGCATATCAGCAATAACACGGCGAATGTTGTCTTCCAAATGGTCAAGCGTTTGTGGCTTATCCGCATAGACCAATGACTTTACACAGCCCCACAAAAAATAGTCTAGCGGTGTTAAATCACAAGATCTTGGAGGCCAATTCACAGGTCCAAAACGTGAAATTAGGCGGTCACCAAACGTGTCTTTCAATAAATCGATTGTGGCACGAGCTGTGTGACATGTTGCGCCGTCTTGTTGGAACCACGGCTCCTGGACATCATGATGGTTCAATTCAGGAATGAAAAAGTTAGTAATCATGGCTCTATACCGATCACCATTGACTGTAACGCTGTGGCCTTCATCGTTTTTGAAGAAGGATTCCACAAGCCCATAAAGCGCACCAAACAGTCAGTTTTTCTGGATGTAACGGTGTTTCGACATACACTTGGGGATTAGCTTCACTCCAAATGCGGCAGTTTTGTTTGTTGACGTAGCCATTAAACCAGAAGTGCGCTTCATCGCTAAACAAAATTCACTTATGAAAATCGACCATTATTTTCGAAATAAAATTGCACACTTTGAAAGCGTTGTTTAGGCGTGAGTCTATTCATGATGAATTGCCAAACCAAACTAAGAATAAATCACTTGACAGCTGTTAAATCGGTCGCCATCTTGGAAAGTAAAGCCAACTTAAACTTCTATACCTGAAAAAAAAACACTCTGTATATATATTACAATCGCCCTTAAATTTAATTACTGATAAAGTCTGTTAATTTTGTTTGAAAAAAAATATTTTCTCTCTTAATACTTCTTGCATCTTTGCTATGTACCCAAAACCCCTTCAGGCGTATTTTCTCCTCGTCGATTTGTTTCAAATGATTTTACCATTTCATCCATCACACGAGGGTCCAGAAATATTTTAAAAACAGGGAGAAAGAAATTGATCAGATGGGAAAATTCGTTAAATAGAAAAGACATTTCGCTATAAAGAAGTTATTTTACGAAGAAAATAGTATAGAGAGTGACAACGGCCAGATTGAGTTAAATATACATTTATTAAGGGGAATTATTTACAAGGGAGGGCTAAAAGTTAGTAAAAGTAATCGAAACATCATTAGATCGTTGGATTCCACGAGGCGTTTCGTTCCAGCGCCCTCGTCATCGTCTCATCGCCGTCGCTTCTCTCGGTCGTCTCCCTCGCAATCGTTCTATTCCAGTCTGGTTTTACTCGTTATCCTCGAACCGCCTTGTCAGATAGGTGGCGCTCTCTTGGCATTACGTCATTAATGAATATAGGAGGGATACGATATGTGCACATCCATTCCTACATCGGCCATCATGACCAAGCATGCGTCCTCGCATGTAAAATACAGTGTATTTCAAAATTTCATGAAATAAAACTGAAAAGCTAGAGGAAATAAACTTACAAATAAAACAATTATTAAAACAGACAAATATGTATCAGAAAATCAAAACTAATAATAAAGAATAAAAAAATAGGTATACAGATGGAAAGAAGACAAACAATACAAAGCAATCTTGAGTATGGTGATAATGTCGAAAAAAAAAATGTTAAAGTAAAAGTTTGCGTTCGTAATGTAACATTCATTTGTTAGGCCATGGTTTCAAGTATTCAGCACAAGTACTTGTTTTGGTTGGGCCATCAAAATTTCCACATTTTTCGACGTTGTAGGTATCGTTAGGTTTTACTTGTGTTATTTTATATGGACCGATAAATTTATTGCAGAGTTTTTGTCCAGGTCCTTGTTGCGTTTTTAATAGCAACTAAGTCCTTAACACTGTATAAATAAGGAGATTTTCGTCGAAGATTATGACTTTTTGTTTTCATTTTGCACTTTAAGTATTTGCGTTTTTGCCGCTTTACGTAGGAGTTCTCTGTTTTCATTAAATTCGAGTTGTAGTTGTTCGTCGATTAATTGTTGAATGCGCAAATCAGTCTTGTTATTGATTTGTGTTCCAAAGAGTAATTCAAAAGGAGTGGTGTTAATGCTTCGTTGGAATGTTGAGTTTAAGACTTCTTGTAGTGAAGGAACATGTTTGAACCATTTCGTGGGATCGTCTTCTGACATCTTAGATAAGACAGGAATAATTGTTCGATTAATGCGTTCTACTTGACCATTAGCACGTGGCAAACCTGTAGTAATATGGTGAAGTGTAATTTTTTGTTCCGAACAATAAGTGTGGAATTCGTCAGAAGTGAAACTAGTTCCACGATCAGTGATAAGAAAACGAGGATTTCCAAATGTAGTTTTTTGAATGTCTAATTTTTTATTACCTCAGAAGTAGATGTAGTTTTTGTGGGGTATAACCAAACAAATTTAGTGAAAGAGTCAATGACAGCTAAAATGAATTTGTAGTTTTTACTTGAAGTTGCTAAAGGACCAAGATGACCGATATGGTATGTATTTAGTGGTATATCATCTTTGACAAGAGGATGGAGAAATCCTTCTTGTTTACCAGACTTTTTATTTTTCAATATACATGTTACACAATTAGAAATATATTTTTCAATTTTGGATTGAAGTTGCGGTATAAAATATTTATTTTTTATATGTTCTAGAGTTCTTTTAACTGAAAAATGTCCTTTGTCGTGAGCATTTTTGATAAAGTGATGCTGCATCTCGTCGGGAATAACAAGGACTTCGGCACCGTCAATAAATTTATATAGTATATTATTTTTAATACAGTAGTTATCATATGGACCCTTTTGAAGAAGAGCTTTTATGGAAAGAATGTGTGGGTCCAGCTCTTGAGATTCTTTTATCCTATGCACAATAGAATCATTATACTGGTTTGTTAAAACCTGTATTCTACTTAAAGCGTCGACATGGGCCATTTGTGAGCCAGTGCGATGTAAAATGGTGTAATCATAATCTTGTAAATTCAGGGCCCAACGCGCGATTCGTGTGTTTAGATCTTTCTTACTCATAGTTTTTGTAAATGCATTACAATCAGTAATTATTTTGAAAGGCATTCCTAAAATGTACACTTTAAATTTTTTGAGAGCTTCTATGATTGCTAAAACTTCGAGTTCGTAGCTGGTATATTTTCTCTCCGTTTCGGACGTTTTTCTAGACATGTAATATATAGGATGTAAGGAATTATCATCGGGGAATCTTTGTAATAAAACAGCAGCAAGTCCGTCGATTGATGCATCAGTATGTATTTCGGTTTCACAATTTTGTCGATATATACCTAAGACAGGTTTCTGACAGAGCAAACGTTTTAACTCGTCAAAGGAAGCTTTTTGTTTTACATCAAAATTGAAAGGAGTATCTTTACGTAAAAGATCACTAAGTGGCTTAGCAATTACAGAATAAGCAGGGATAAATTTACGAAAATATCCAGTGAGACCTAAAAAACGTTGAACTTCTTTAGTTGTTTTTGGTTCGGGGTAATTGACAACTGATTTAGTTTTAGAAGGGGAAGGAAAAAGTTTATTATTTTCAATAATATGGCCTAAAAATTCAATTTTCCTATGCAGAAATTGACATTTATCAAAATTTATTTCCAATCCGTAATCACTGGACACTTGAAGAACTTTTTTGAGTCTCTCAATAGCCTCAGATTCATTTTTAGCAAGGATAACTATATCATCCATGTAAGGGAGAACAATTCCTTGAACAACTAAGTCACGAAAAACTGTATTGATAAAACGTTGAAACGTTGAAGGGCATGTAGAGAGTCCGAAAGGCATTTTAAGGAACTGAAATTGACCATTTTGTGTTACAAAGGAGGTATATGGGCGACTCTGTTTGTTAACAGGCACATGGAAAAAACCATTACGTAAATCAATGGTACTGAAAACTCTAGTATCCTGAAGTTTATCTAAAATATCCTCAATGAGGGGCAGAGGATAGTGATCCTTAACTAACACACGATTTAATTTTCGAAAATCAATGCAGACTCGTGGACTGCCGTCTTTTTGCGGACTACTAGGACTTGGCTAGCATAAGCAGATGAACATGGTTCAATAACACCATTTTGTATCCATTCATCTATTTGTTTATCTACTATATCACGTTCAGTAAAAGGTAACCGTCTTGGAGAATGATAAATTGGTTTATCGTCCGTCATGGTAATGCTTAACTCAATATCCGTCGTTTTAATTTTATTCGGCCTATAACATACGAGTAATGCCTCAACATCATTACGAGTTTGTTTTGGAATTTCAGGGCCAATATCAAATTTAGGAATGTCGTCAGTAATTGCGAAAACAAATGGTTGTGGAGAAGCGTCGGATACTTCGATTTGTAGCTTAGAAAACATAACACTATCAGGGGTGATAGTCAAATTAGCTTGTTTAATTAGATTACAACCAATAATAATATCAAAGTTCATTGAGTGGTTGGGGACAACATTAATTTTAACAGGAAAGTCTTGGTTGTCAATTGAAACAGTTGAGTTGAACGAACCAATTACATGAGTTTTTGAAAGGCCAAAACCAGTTAGTATATTACCACTATTTATTAAAGAAGGGGAGCCTAATTGATTCCATACACTTTCTTTCATTAAGGTTACTTGACTTCCGGTATCAACTAAAGATAATATTTTTTAGATAAAATTTTAACTTCTTTACACATAGTAGTTAATGGGGTAATTTCATCAACATTATTAGAAGAAGGGATATTTTTTGAGGACAAGCATCAGATTTATGGCCAAAATTTTCGCATAATATACACTTTGGACCACGATGTTTATCTGGGCAAAATTTAGAAATATGACCGGATCCCGAACAATTAAAACAAGTTACGTGATTCCTATCTCTGAAATTTTTATTCTCAAATTTTGAATTAGGCTTTGGTGCATTGAATTTTGGATATCTATCATTTCGATGTTTATGAAGTGTACTTTCAACATCACGGCGTTGGCTACTAAAGTTTGGACTACGCGACGTATCATAAGAGTGATTTTTGCTTTTATTTTGAAATATTTTGTCATAAATTCCTAATTTTTCTTTAAATTCCTGAATTGTTGTACATCCATATAATATTAGCTTATTTGAAGGAGAATCGGGGATTCCATTAATACAATATTCCATAATTGAAGTTTCGTCGAGAAACCCTTGACCTCGATTCGCTAATTCCCGAATAGCGACTAAATATTGGAATACCGTTTCATTAGGCCGCATTTTCTATGTTGTAATTCCTTATGCAATTGAGCTTGATTTAATTTTTTCCGAATTCCTGAATAAGTAATGTTTTTATACAACTGTAAGAGTTTATACCACGCTGAGATTGAATAAATAATTTTGCAGTTCCTGTCAAAAGCCGTTTTACAAAAACAATTTTTTGTTGTTCGGTTATTGGGCAAAACGTTAAATTTTCTTCCACATCAGAAAAAAAATGTTCAATTGAGTATGAGTCATCTGCACTGAAAGAACGAAGAGTTAGAAGTAAATCTTTAACAAAAAGCCACGATAAATCGTTTTTTCGAAATAGAGGGAACAGCTGACTCATTAATTTGGTTAAGTGCGTCAGCCGATTTCCTGTCTGTAGAAAGTGGGGGGAAGCAAAGGAATTCTCTGCATCCCGCGGGGGGCATTCTTCTACATCTCGTGTATTTAATTTATTATGAAAAGCGGATAAATCAGCTAGTGAAAACAAAATATTATTACAAAGTTCTTCGGCAGTTCCATTTGTTTCTAGTTGTAAAAAATTAGCTAAACAGATTAAATCGGGTAGGTTAAATTTTTTTAAAATAACGGCGGAGTAGTCTTCAATATCAAAATCTTGTGCGAAACCCGTAAACTTTCGCAATTGTTCTCTAGAGGTCCAACTGAATGGGTGATAGTTAAAAACAACCGAATACAATAATTTTACATTTTGCGTATTGCCAAATTTCAAAGCTTGCGCGATAACTGGGATATCATTCAGTGTTAAATAAGACATAATAAATCACTTAAATTGAACCAAAATACGTAAAATATACAAATATTTGCAGATCACTTAAAATGATATATGAGTAAAATATTTCAACACAGAAAAAAAAATAATACGCTATGAAAAGATTAAAGTCTAGAATAAAATGTCACTAGTAGCAGTTGTACAAGTTAAAAAAATATATATCGTATCACAGTCACATTAGCAGTTTCAAAATATATTTTCACAATCACTGAGAGTTTGTAAAAAACAATGGAAATAAAAACTCACGGTAAACTTTTGCATACAACGTCCTGATTGTTGAATATTAACTTTCATGAATGTATAATAGTGTTGAAGAAAATCTTGATGTGTCGGCAAAATTATCGAATAAATAAATATCTTCAGAATCGTGAACTTTCACACAACACTTGAAATAAATCGTCAAACACACGTTGAAAAACGCTTTGAAGAATAAATGCACTTGAATTTGAATAAAATCGTCCAACACACATTGAAGAACACATTGAATAAATTCACTTATCTTGCATCGTCATCGTCCTTTTACTTCGGTTTTCTAGGGGATTTTAAGTTAAGGGAAAGGCCGAGCCTCCATATAGAGAGTGACAACGGCCAGATTGAGTTAAATATACATTTATTAAGGGGAATTATTTACAAGGGAGGGCTAAAAGTTAGTAAAAAGTAATCGAAACATCATTAGATCGTTGGATTCCACGAGGCGTTTCGTTCCAGCGCCCTCGTCATCGTCTCATCGCCGTCGCTTCTCTCGGTCGTCTCCCTCGCAATCGTTCTATTCCAGTCTGGTTTACTCGTTATCCTCGAACCGCCTTGTCAGATAGGTGGCGCTCTCTTGGCATTACGTCATTAATGAATATAGGAGGGATACGATATGTGCACATCCATTCCTACAATAGTAAAATGTTCTTTGTTCCAGGAATAAGTTTGCAAAATAGGAAAATTCGTAAAATAGACTTGTAAAATGAAGGTCCCACTGTAGTTGCTTTTTAAAGATTCTGATTACGATTTTATGATATATATATATATATATATATATAATTTTAGCTTGTAAGAAGATCAAACATACCATTGCAATCAATTAATTATTAGGGGGGTTGTAATTTGAAAGTATAATGAAAACACACACACACACACACAATATTTGTAAAACTTCTAATAAGCTTATTTAGTTTCATTTCTTTTTATTACTAGAACAATATCCCGTTTTGGTTTCTTCATGATTTTCTACGTATTTTAGGGGGAGAGGAATTTCAGCTTTGTGGTTTTCTACTCGGGTTGTAGAAGATGCTGGATGTAAAACATTAACCATATATGGAATACCTGATGCGCAAATATGCAAGTAAGTTGTTTTCATATTTTTAACCTCCTTTAAACCCTTAGCTGATTTGCCCGCACACTGTGCGAGGTACCGAAATCTGGCCACAACCGGTTAACCCGTGCGCTGAACAGATACTGATATTTCTTTCTTTTTATCTTTGATTTTCACATATTTTTAATTTTTATTGTGATACTATTAGTGCTAGTGCTTTTAAGCATACTAGAGGACATGCTCGAAAGAATACAATGCCAGACTTAAAAATCTTTGTTGTGGGACATATATCTCTTTAAAAACTTCCAATAGGGCTTATATTTTTTGTGATCTTATATAATAAAGATATTTTACTTATATATATTCTATAAAAATACAAAAATATTTTTTTAGTTCAAACATTTTTTTTTTCTTGTTTAAGTTGGATACAATTTTTGAGATCTGTAATACTTAATGTGTTCAGGTGCCATTTTTTACAAAAGTATCCCTTAAACTAAACTCAGTGGCGCAACAGCCCATGAGCCCCAAGGCCTACTGTGCCCGTCTCAATATACGTTAACCATTGGGCGCTGAGGCGCATGAGCGAATGTCTCGATCAGGTGGTCAGTCTGAAGCGAAACTCCAATTTTCCTTCCTTCCTCAGTGGCTCGATATCCCAGGATGATCCTTGGCCTTCTCAAGAAGCCTTTTCCAGCCAGCCTTCCACTCGCTAGTGTGTGTGTTCTCCAATTCTTAATTCTCAAAACTAGGAGATCTTCTTCAATGCCATCAATCCATCTAACAAGGAGAGGGCACGACTCAGGAAATTCATTTGGGGACGAGACTTTGTGTAACAGTAGTACTGCTGTAGGATATTCAAACCCCAATGTAATTCCGCCGAATGGCCAGTCAATTCCGAGAAAATAACCTTCGAAATTCATACTTAGCTTATATACAATTTTTTTCTCCCTGATACAACGTCGCCGTAGCAGGTTCATCAGTGTATCGGAGTACAATGCAATGGATCAGAGTTCGACTCGTGCTAGCGGCCAACTTCTTGCTTTTATTTTTTTTCTCCAATTTATTTTATTATTTATTTTCAGAATTAAATAGTTTTATTTTTTAAAAAAGACTCATTGATTTTTAAATGATATTCTATATAATTATAGTAACTATTTTACTTTTTTAAAACACAAAAACAACTAATATATGGTATAACTACAATTACTTCTGTCATTAAAATCTAACTAATTGTACTTTTAAAATTATTCCTTATACTTAAATGGCGATAAAATTTTACTTCCGTTTTTTACAAACTGATTTTGATCAAGAGAAAGGCAGCTATTTTTAAAGAGAGCAAGTGTTATTCTTTTAAGAACAAAGTATTTTTTTGAAACAAAGAATGTTTCAATAAAATGAGAAATCAGTAGGATAACGGATTTTGGTTTCTACACTATTGCTTAAAATCTTTGGCCATTTTCACCCTTGTTTTACAATATAACCTTGTTACTTAAAAAACATTGTTCTTGCGGTAATTCTTCTTTTATTGACTGTGCTAGATGTCAAAAAATTGTTTTGAATGTTTTTATGATAATTATCACTCAGGATCTTGTATGTAATAAGAAAAATTATGTAAAACAAAGTTAACTTTTTACTTATATTTATTTAACTTTATTTATTATATTAGGTTGTAGAAAAAGAAATCCATTATTTTTTCGGTAGATGGCTGTGGTGTCGATATCTCGTGAAGTAGCGATCACAAACAATTTCAAAATTTATGTTCGTTATCAAGGTAACCGTTTAAACTAAAAGAATTCTTTTGGGTTTTTTTGTTTGGTCTATTCAGTTGTGAGTTACAGGGTGTTGAAAATGAAAGTCAACAAAGAGAAAATTCTGTACATTTTACAGTTTTTCTTTGATAAAGGCGAAAATGCGAGCCAGGTGGCTGAAATTGTGAATGGTGTTTATGGTGCCGATATCGTAACAGCTAGTTACGTGCAATTTTGATTTCGTCGATTCCGTTCAGGCATTTTTGATGTTAAAGATGCACCCAAAAAGAAGGCCAGTCATCGAAAATGTCGATAAAATTACAGAAATAATCGAAGTTGACCGGCATGTTAGTAGTCGTAGCATCGCCCAGGAGCTAAAGATTGACCATAAAAAAATTTTAAACCATCTACGCAAAGTTGGATTCAAAAAGAAGCTCGATGTTTGGGTGCCACACCAAAAAACATGATGGATCGAATTTCCATCTGTGAAGCCTTGGCCAAACGAAATGAAATCGACCCATTTCTTAAACGGATGGTGACTGGGGATGAGAAATGGGTCACATACGACAATATTGTGCGAAAACGATCGTGGTCAAAGAGCGGTGAAGCAGCTCAAACGGTTCATTCGTTATAATTTGATGAAGTTAACAGCGTCACATTCTTTATATGATTGATAGAGCTCTAAATTTGATTTTCTTCGCCACGTTCCATTTTCCTGAATTCCTCCAAAAATAAATCTCAAAATATTCCTTTCGTAGATACTTATCATGTTCTCATCTGTGCAAGACTTAGACCAAGTTTCACATGTATAAGTTAACACTGATCTTAAAAGACTTTTATACAATAAAACATTTTTTTTTTGTTTTTCTTTTGATTAAATTCGATTTCATATATTTTCGAATTCTATTAAGACATCTATTAGCCATAGCAATTCTCTTTTGGATTTCAATAGTGCAATCGTTTTTATTGTTAATTTCTGAGCCTAAATTTAAGTGAAACTATCAACAACTTCAAAATTATACTCTTCTTTTAAAATGGGAATTGTCAAAACATGATTTAGTGCAAAGCATGTATTTGGTCTTATTCTCATTGATTTTCAATCCCATCCTAAGAGCCTCTTTCTCTAAAGATAACAAGGCTTGTCTTAGTGTGGTGGGCGTTCGCGCAATGATATCAATGCCATCAGCAATAGCCAACAACTGTATTGATTTATTAAAGATGTTTCATCAGGTATTGATATTGGAATAATGTGGTTGAATGTGTCACATACCTGTTATAAAATTGTGATTTATTTTGTATTTGTCACATTAACTAAACTCAGTGGCACAACAGCCCATAAGGGCCAAGGCGTACTACGCCTATCTCAGTTTACGTGACCTTGGGCTCTTATGTGCATGAGCAGATGCTTCGGTAAAGCCTGACGCGAAAGCCTTGTTGTTTAGTCCCCAAGAAAGCTTGGTACTCATTTATCGACCCACTGAGGGGATGAACGGCTGAGTCGACTTTGTCCAGCCTTTCTGAGGTGTTGGCTCAGCCCGAGGGTAGAACCCGGACCTGGGATGTGGAAGTGCGATACACTACCACTCGGTCACTGGGCCTTAAGTATCCCTTAAATATGTAAAATATTTTTTTCACGTGTATAAAACATTACACAAAATGTAGTGAACTTATTTTTTTTAGTAAAATATAAAAGTAGTTCCTTTAAAAAAGTTTTTAAACTTTGAAAATTTGAAAACTTTTATTTTTTCTCCTTTTTTCATACATAAAACTATTTTTTTAAAAAAAAATACTATGTACTACTTAGACTAAAAAAAATAGGTTCTTTATATGCACAGATATCCTGTACAAGGTGTGACACACAAAAAAACGAGACTAAGAGTGTTTCTTGAAAAAAATAGTGGAGTTGGCAACAACTGTTTTGGTGACGTCATCTCACGCACCTCCTCTACCCTCGTGGTCAGTTTCTTCTTTCGATCACACCAGTTGGGAATATTGCGTCATTGAGTGAACACGTACAACTGCATTCTGCCGAATGCACGAGGTCGAATCAACATCAAGTTTCTTGTGAAACTTAAGAAATCAGCCACGAAACCATTTCAAATGCTAACCGAGGCTTGTAGATATGAAACTTTGCCTCGTGCACATATGTTTGAATGGCATAAACGGTTTTCAATGAACGTATGGTGATGAACGTATTGGGAGAACAAGGTAAGCGAGCGGCCGCGGTAGCCAAGTGATCAAGGTATCGGATCATGGCTGGCCTTGAGACGAGTTCGAGCCCAGTACCACTAAAGACCCACCGTGTAGGGCAGCGATGCCCATTAAATCTTTCGAGAGATTAAACGTCCTTCCGTTTGTGTGGTGTGGTAGTTTGGAGAGGGGGTGTCATCTCAGGTGTCGTCTACGTCACTTGAGCATGGTTCAAAATTACGTGGTCCGTCACCAAAAGCCCTCGTGTAGCTGAACATTGCAAGGTTAATATTCACTCCCCCAAGGTAAGCGATTACAGACCAAAGCATTATTTGCAGATTGGTCTACTATGCGGGGAACGATATGTTGACATACCCTATGCATGTTGAGATCGTTAATCAGCTGTGACGAATCTGTACGCGTCCTCTCACTAATCCTCTAGGGGAGTCTTTGGTTTAGCATTCGCATTTAATTCCCAGTCATCCCTCTCAAGAAGAAACTGTGATATTCAGATTAGTTCGGCTATATAAAGTTAGAGTTTGGTAGCTATAAAGAAGGAGGTATATAGGAAGCAGTTACATACGCTACACAGGTGAGATTGAATAAAATTTACTTTCTCGAGTGAGTGAGTGAAGATCAACGTCGCACTGTTCAGCTACACGAGGGCTATTGGCGACGGACCTCGTAATTTCAAACCATGGTCAAGTGACGAGGACGACACCTGAGCTGGCACCCCCTCTCCTAACTACCACACCACACCAACGGGAAGACGTTTCAGCTCTCGACAGATTTGACGTACATCGCTGCCCTACACGGCGGGTCTTTAGTGGTACTGGGCTCGAACTCATGACACACCAGCCATGATCCGATACCTTGATCACTTGGCAAACCGTAGCCACAAAGTTTTCTTTCGCATGTAAATATTAGAGTTTGGCCACTGAGTTGAATTAGTAGATTTGAGTTCAGTAATCAACGATAGATTAGGTTGAGTTAAATAAATCAATTCCGCACGTTATATATAGCTAACTAATCATTGCTTTCTCCGTATTACTCATTAGACATTCACTTTGAGAAGTTGTTGGTTTGTGTGATTGAGTAAATAAATAATTGTGATTATATATGGAAGTCTCTGGCTCTGCTTTCATTCGTCCCTTACCCTTAGGAAGGCAAGACGGTGAAGGGGCAACTTTAGGTGTAAGTCACTTAAACAGTATCCATTGACATGGGGCCGAGGATATCCCAACTGATTCTGATATTGTTTGAAGCCTGTTCTTACATATCACCGCAGAAACCGTTTCGATGTTTTCAGCGGTGTGAGATTTCATTACTTTCCCTGCTTTCTCTGAAACGTCGATGCCGTTCAAAAGCTTGCGTTCGCAATAATGTATCACAGCCTTACACCTGCTTCAAAATTTCGTTAGTCTCCGTGGCATTTTTTCCCAAACGAGCACAAAAATAAATATCCATTATCCGCTCAACATGTGCAATTCCTTTCAATCGCCGTCGACTGAATATATCCGCCTACAAAATACGACGCCGTGGCCACCACCGACAACATTATTTGAACCAAACTTTTTTTAGAAAATTGTGAGAATGTAATATCACAGAAGGGTTTATGTGTAGTCGCTCTACTGCAAAAATTTTTCACGTTATAGGCTCAATCTAGGAACTTTTGAATCCTACTAGTATATTATTTCAGTTCCTTAGAATCGTGTTTAATGAAAACTAATGAGCTACGTGTTGTTCTCGATGAACCGTAATTTGTATATATAAGGTCGTTTCCTTACTAAATACTGTGATGTATGTCTCATTAAGACTAGGGCTGAGAAAGAAACACGTGAAAAGAATAGTTTTAAATATTTTTTAGGGATTTTATGTCTCCACAAACACTTTTTTTTTAAAAAAAAAGTCTTTTGTAAGACGTAAGAAAATGGAAGAGTGATAATGAAAAGGGTTTATTAGTTTAAAACACAGTTTATGTACAATAGGAAAGATTATATAGTGTAGTACAAAGTAGGAAAGATTAGATGGTAACAACACAAGTCAAATATTATCCGTCTGTGGCCAGAAAGGCACATACCATTTTCAGCGTCTTAATCGCTTGAGTTCAAAGACTATCAGTTGAATGGTTGATGGAGTGCCTGCTTCCCGCAGGGAAGCTTAAACTCCTGTCATGGAAAATGGGGAGTGAATATTGGTTCGACTTTACCTTAGCCCTTTGCTGCTTTAAAATAACTATAGTTTAGAGATGAAATTAAAAGTTAAAATTAAGAATTTACATGAGATGATAATAAAATTGCGTGAAAATTTAAGAATCATTAGGGGGTGAAAAAATGGTGTTGAAAACGAGTGAGATTACTTTTAATTATTTAGTGTAATTGTTAGTGAGTTTGTGTATGTGCATGAAAAACAATTGTTCCGAACGATGGCTAGCCCGGAGACCGAGCTAGCGCAGTCGGCTTGAAAACCCAGAATGGGGAGGGAGAAAAAAACGAGCGACGCGGAGAACCCGCTTCATCGAAATCAGCCCTCGGTCTGAAGAGTCGCCCATTGGAAGATGAGTTCGGATAATTTTGAAGATTGCAGTCGAAAGAATTTGGAAAAGATGAATTTAGATAAGAATATTTCGAGGACGATTAAAAAGAGGATTTAAATTATATTTTTCAATTATGGCTATTGTTCTATTGTCATGCGAGTCTATTTTTTCAAATAATTTAATGGCTATTTTCTTGAATAATTCTTTTAGAGTTTTGAGCTTTAGGGCAGATCTGAGATCATCATTTCTCATGAACCAGTCTGCGTTTGTGATAATTCTAATTATTTTATTTTGAGCAGTTTCTAAAATCTTTATGTTAGAATAAGCTGCGTGCCCCCAGATTGGACATGCATAAGTGAGAACAGGTCGGAGGATCATTTTTATAACTAAGAATTTTGTTTTGAATAGATAAACATTAATTCCGGGCAATTAATGGGTAAACTTAAGCCACGGCAATATTGAAGTTTCTGCGAATGTGTGTTATATGTTGTTTGAACGTGAGAGGGGTTTATCTAGGATTACACCTAGGTATTTAGTGTTGCGAGACCAGGGGACGTGGGTGTTGTGTAAATACAAATCAGGTGGTTGTTTTTAATGTGTTGATAGAATTAGACGGCCTCTGTTTTTGATACATTTAATACGATTTTCCAGATTGAGAACCATTCTTCTAATTTCGCTAAGTTTCTGTAGAAAGTGTGTGATGAGAGCAAGTTCGTTGCTTTGCGCGTAGATCGGGGTATCATCAGCATACATGCAAATTGTGGTCTGGCTGGTCCTAGGAATATCATTTACATAGATGTTAAAGAGAGCAGGGGCTAATAAACTTCCTTGTGGGCCCCCACATTGTACGAGTATATTAGTAGAGTGGATGTTATTCATTCTGACAGAGAAAGTTCTATTGCAAAGGTAAGAAGAAATTACTTTGATTAGGTGAAGAGGGGTGTTAATTTTGATCAATTTATAGAGTAGACCTGTGTGCTATACTCTATCAAAGGCTTTTTGGATATCAAGGAAAGCAGCTCCTGTTTATTTCCGATCTTTAAATCCTGTTTTAATGTACTCCACCACTCTCAGAAGCTGGTGTGATGTGGAGAGTTCAGTTTGGAAGCCGAGCTGCTGGAGAATGAGAATGTCATTAGTGTTGAGATGTAAGCAGAGCCTGTTTCGAATAATTTTCTTAGCTAACTTACTTAGAATCGGGAGCAATGAGATGGGTATGAAACTTTCTGGTAAAGTTGGATCCTTACCGGGTTTCAAAATCGGGATAACTGAAGCTATTCTTCAGGCTTGTGGGAAGTAACCCACTTTTAGGATATTTTCAATATATATATAATGTTAGTAATTTGAAAGATAGTGGATTTATTAAAGTTTCGAACCATCTTGTTCGAAATTCCTACCCTTCCAGGGGCTTTCCTAATTTTTAATTTATTAATATAGGTAAGAATTTCAGAGGGTTTAGGGTTAGTTGGGTTATCATCGAAATTGTTATTGTTAGTGAAAAATCTAGAAACCAGCCGTGTGTGGTTTTTGTTGTGTTGTGGATTGGAAATGCGGTTAAGTTTAAATTGATTTTCGAGAGAGTCGGCTAATGTCTCAGCTTTTTCTGTGTCCGAATATGCTATGGTGGTGTGACCTTTGAGGGTAGGAATGGGAGATCTCTTCTTCCTGAAACTTCAGGCTAAGCCCCATAAGGAGTCGTCATCAGTGTCCAGAGAAGTGAGCGTTTCTTCCCACTGTTTTTTAGTGAAGTCACGGACTTTCCTGTGAATTTTGTGTTGGAGTCTATTTAGAATAGTTTTATCTGATGGATGGCGAGTGTATTGAAAAATTTTGTGAGCTTTATTTCTAAGTTTATAAAAAGCGTTTTTAAATCACTATCAATGTAAAAATTATTGTTCGTGTGTACGGGTTTCGAAGCTGAGTTGTAGGCCGCGAGAATCTGATTTGTGAGTGTGGAGACCTGCTTTTCAATTTCCTCTCCTGTGTGAGCTGTGATCGGTTGAAAAGTGGGCAAGTTTGAGAGGTGTGTTTGAAAGCGTTCCCAGTCAGTTGAAACGTTTCGTGTAGGAAAATTAAACTGGATTGTGGTTTGGAAGTTTAGAATTAAAGGATTGTGGTCGGAACTATGCTCCGGCAGAGAAATAATACTGGAATTCTAGCAGAAATTTCTTGTTAGAGCGAAGTCGATTGTGGAAGCGGAGTTATAACCCAAACGTGTGGATGTGTCGGGGGCTAGTATATCAGTATCAGTATTGTCGATTAAGTTTTTGATATGCAGCCCTCTGGAGTTGTTGTGAAGACAGCCCCAGTGAGTCTGGTGGACGTTGAAATCTCCGCATAAAATGGAGGAGTGTCCGAAGGCCAAAATTTTCTCCCAGTCGTGGATGCAATCGGCTGGAGGGGTGGAGGATGAAATGTAGATTGACGCTACTAGTAGTGGTTTCTCCCTCGGAGGTTGAGTACAACGATCGTCAACTCAACGGCTCCGAGAGGGGGTGTTGGAATGTGGTGGTGATTGAGAGAGGATTTTAGCAAAATAACAGTGCCTCCTGACGGGATTATTTGATGTTGCCTGTCATTTCTGTATGTGGTGTAGTTTGGAATTCTGAAATTTACCCCTGGTCTCAAGTGTGTTTCTTGAACTAAAATAATATCAAGGGAATGCCTATTTATAAAACCATGTACTTCAACAGTACGTGATCGGATACTGTTCGCATTCCATGACGCAATTCTAAGCATGGATTGGTTATAAATCATTGTGAGGTATGGGGGGTTGCGGCTGAAGCCATGACACCAAAGTAAATGTCTAATCTTTCTTCGGGGCTTTTTGCATTTTTGGGTGCTTTCCCTGCTTCAATTAGCCCTGGAAAGCTTTGAAATAATTTTCTGAATTCGGACATTGCCGAAATAAAGCCGGAGGTGGTTTCTCCTTCTTGATTTATAACCGAAACGGGTTTAGATTTCTTCTTCGCTGGCTCAGTTTTATCGACAGCTGCACTTCCCTGTTGATCAGAGTTGGTAACATTTGCAAAGGTTAATCCTGGGATAACCTTTTTTGAACCGAAAGATTTAGGCTGAGATTTATTTTCGCCGTTGCGATTTTCTGCGGCAGCTCCTTTTTTAGATTTAATTTAGCGAAAGGCCTTGCAAGTGCGCCAGTTTGCCATGTGGCCTTTCTTTTTGCAGTGGATGCATTCGCGGTTTTCAATGCGCCCTTTGATAGGACTGTCCCCGGTGCGATGGTCCTTGGAGCTTTTCTAACATCTGGGTTTCATCTCACAGTTCGCAGAACTGTGATTGAAGTAATTATACTTATAACACTAATTATAAGTAATTATACTTTTTTGAAAAGGTCTATAACTATGGACATATAGCAGCATTTTCTGACGTCATATATGTCCATAACGCTTTCTGTGTGTTTTTTCTGACCTCCACCATGAAGATGGGGAGAGGAAATTTAGATTTCCTCTGGGTCAGTTGTGCAACTTTTATTACGGGCACACCTTCCGTTCCATGCCTACTTGCATCACTTCAATTCGTGATCTCTCTTCCTCGTGACCGTTCATGATGGTCTCGAGAGGCTTGCACTTGCTAGAAGAGAGCAAATGAACATTCACCAATTCAACAAATGTAATCCTTTACTTTACGCAGATTGTTAATCTTCAATATATCAATCAACAGTCTTCAAAGCGTACACCAGACGACACTGGAGCAAGCAGAGAATTTAGATCGTACGAACTTTTAGTGAATTCATTCACTGAGCAGTAATCTATCTGACGGAGCAAAAACGACCTCTCTCGTCGAGAGGTAATCCCTGACTGCGTTCAAAGACGAGACTGGCAGTTACTGTTTTTATCATTACGAATTAAGTACGATCAGTACAGATAGTAGCGCCATCTATTGTTTCAGTTGTTAATTATAACGACTTGTGTGTGTGCATGCGTGTTACACTTTCCTTATTTAAAAAATTTTTACTTGCCTTTCGTACATAATGCTCACTTTTATTTTTTGTTTTGTTATTCATAACATATATCTTCAAATTTCAGAAGAAATCTCAACGTTTCTATTCCGAGTGTTTACTGGAATCAGAAATCTCCCGATCTATGTGAAAACGGAGTGGATGCCAGCGTAATATCAATCCAGAGTAAAACGTCAACTTCTCAAGTGCCAACAATTTCAGAGCGCAAATCCTTACCTGCATGGATAAGGCAACACTTTTTCAAATTTGATTTCAAATCTCCATCGTGGATTCAGTCAATAATTTAGACATCAGACACCTGCCTGTTATACAGGGTGGGGTAAATTAAAGTGGCCCGGAGAACAAAGTTTCAGATTTCAAAGAAACATGGCAAAAGAAAGAAGATAGTCCGCTAACTTTCTTATATCAGGTTTTGAAAATGACCACCATCTATCTCTTGGTATCTTTGGGCCTTAGTCAGCAAGATCGAAGCTGAACGGTTGGAATCATTTTGCTGCAGTTCTTGAAGACTATGAGGGTTGTTGCGATACACCTTAGACTTAAAGGCTCACCACAATAAATAATCGTACACTCACAGATCAGGTGACCTAGGTGGTCAGCTAGGGCTGAAATCAGAATGCCCTCTGCTAACAAATTTGTGAGGAGTCAAGATTGTGTAAATGTGATCACAGTTCGATAAGATGTATGAGCAGTTGCTCCATCGTTTTGGAAAAATGATCCTCCTCATTTAAAGTTACCACAAAGGGATTACCACTGATCAACTCACACTGGCACAGCCCAAACAAAGATATGAATCGGTTTTGATCACTTGGTGCGCGTGTCACATTCACGTTCAAACATGTGTACTTGCCCGGGTTACTTCTATTTTCGCCACCCTGTAGATATCTATTTATCTGTAAAAAGTTCATTAGAAGCCTTCGAAGAATTTCACAGTTACCATATATTGATTATGTAACTGTTTATGGGGTATATATTGTACTGGTAGAAAACAAACAACAGTACCCTTCCATGGCATATCCCTAACTGAAAGGATATAATACTTGCACGAAAAGTTAGCATTGGTGGAGCTATCTGAAATATTACACATACATCACAAGGATTCAGATTTGCATAGTAACCCATGGCCAGAAACGTCATCGTAAAGTACCGGGTGTTTCTAAATGAATATCGGAGTTTTAACACTTTATAGTATTTATTACATATAACTTATATACAAGTACAATAAATACATCGAATATAAAAGAGTAACTGAAACAGTTTTACCTACAATTTTACAAATGTTCATTGTGAGCCCCATTCGTCACACGACACACATCAAGTCAATAGGCGAGTTCATTCCAAACTTTGTTCAGCGTGTCTGAAGTAATTTTTGCAACAGCTGCTTCAATCCTGTGTCTTAAGTCTGGAAGGACAGCTGGTAGCGGAGGTACGTACACACAATCCTTAATGAACCCCCACAGATAAATATCACATGACGTCAGATAGAGTGAACGTAAAGGCCATGCGAAACAAGCTTTATCGCGAGGCTCTTTGGGGAAAATCCATTGGACGAGTACAGTGATGTTCAACCAATCACGTACTGAGAGATGCCATCTTGCTGCCAAATGAAGTTATCTGGTTAACTTTCTCTCAATTGATGAAATAGACATAGTTGTAGAGCATCAAAATGGGCAGAACCAGTTACAGTTGGTTCTTCGAAAACGAAAGGCCTATACTCTGTCCACCGAGATATGACACAAAAAACATTCAATTTAGGTGAGTCTCGTTGCGATTCTCTTAGGATTTTCTAAGCTCCAGATGTGTGCATTATGAATGTTCACATGTCCACCGGAACATTCGTTGTACAGTAATAGCAGATTCTGACTTTGCAAACGGTAGAGAACACAAAACGCCTTCTGTTCACTAGTCGTCATTTTTCTACTAGCGCACTGATCGGCGGGGGAGGGGAAAAAATTAAAACACGTTTCGTGCGCATGCACATATATGCCAGCAAACAAAACTGTTTCAGTTGGTCTTTCATTCTATGTATGAGTTATACTAATAAGTTAAATGTAATAAATACTATTAAGTGTTAAAACTCCGATATTCATTTATAAACCCCCTGTATTATGGAAGGTACAAGAAACGGAAAGACCCAAGACAGATCATCTGAGATTTTATTTGTCAAACATGCTGGGAGTTCGAGTCACTTCTACCCTTCCCTCACTATACGTATTACCTCGTAATGATCCACATTCACACAAAGTATGGCATCGGTGGTCCGGTGCATCTCTCTGTGAGTACCTTTCGTGACACAATCTTTCTGCTGCTCGTGCATTTCCTTCTGCCATTTCGTAAATCAGGTTTATATCTGCCAGCTTGGTGTTTGTAAAACATTCCATATTCCTCTGTGGGTGATGGTAGCTCAAATGACTGTGGTGATGCTGGTCTGTTTGCACCAATGCTCTTGTGAACAATGCCACCTAGTGTCGAATGAAGACGTTTCCGACCATGGGTTGCTAAGCAAATCTGAATCTTTGTATAATGCCCCCTACCTTCCCATAAAGTTTTTCCCAATAATCCTGAGGACACCCTGCATATTCTTTGAGTGGAGTCCACGTAGAAAAAATTTAAGACATTGTTCTGTTTTAAATTATTTGTAGGGTTTTTCTGAGTTATATATATAAATAGGTTAACGTTTCGGTATCTTATAAAAAAACTTTATTTTTGAATTGGATTCGTGATTAGTACATTTTGGCAGCATATATGATTATGTATTTAATTTTTTAATAAGCAATTTCATAATTTAAATTAATATTTATTTAAATCACAGATACAGCATTTTTAAGCTGATATAAAATTAAGAATCGCTCTGAAGGATTTTGTATCATTCATTATATTTGTGTTATCTTATATCGCATTATTTCTATTATCTTACTTAGCGCTTTTTATCAATTTTATTTGTAAATAAGATTATTTAATTTTGTAACATTGTAACAATGTGTTTAATCCCTTTGCGTAAAAATAAATTAATTATTAAAAATATTTTTTTTCTTTCTTTTGCATTTTTTTGTAATTGCGTAAAAATTATTATACTTGTTACAGGAGCAAGTGAACTGTCGAAACTACTACTAAATACAAGGTGTTTGAAAAATATATATATATATATATATCCGACAGTATTTTTTCATGTGTAATTGAACAAAACTAAGTAGATGTAATTTGACATACTCATGTAAGACGATCCTGAAGACCAGCCCTAGTCCCCTCCCCCGCGAGCAGAAATTATCAGTTGCTGGAAGACCGCCAATGAGTGAAGATGGGGAGGTTCTGATATGCGTAATAGCCATTTTATTTTTTTATATCCGAAGTCCATGCTTGGCTTCTTGATCATTTGGCGCCGAGCTTCCCAGTACCGACTGACGACGTCGTCAGTTGGGTTGCATAATAGTTAAAAAAGATACTTCTTAAAAACATTTGCTATTTTCGTCGCAGTAGTACAACATTGGTATCACTATATGTTCTCAATGAAAGAAATAAAATAAAATATTAATAGACTAATTAATAAACTTAATCAGCATTGATGATAAACTTTTTAAAGGGCAATTTGCCTTTTTGCAGAATTAAATAGATTATGTAATAAATTTTATTCGAATTTATAAATATTAGTTCTAGAGATGCTCGTAAAAAAATTACTGGATAGCTAGTTACTTTTTGCCAACCATGCAACCAGCCAGCAAGCATCTAACATTTTTTTTTTTTGATTATGCAAGGTCTGTTCAAAAATGATCCGACCTTGAATTTCCCCGCTCACAGTAGAGATTCTAAAGTTAGGCCACTGTGCACAGAAGGAAATGACAGCTTAATGCGCATTCTTGAATTTTGAGCTGTTGTTATACGTGTTCGATAATAACATATGACTATATTAAAAAAACAACATTTTTATTTGCCATAGTGTCAACTCCTATCTTTTCAAAAGATCTTTTGGGAATTTTATGAGACAAAAGTGGCTATTTGAAAGAGGCCTTTTGAAATTTCTGACACACCACACTCTCAGATACCAAATTCTCAATACTTTTAGACATTCCAGGCTAAAACATAATCTCTCCTGCCCTATTTTTACTTTTACCCCATTACAAAAAGATCCTCATGAAATATCACTAACATATCACTTCTCAAAATAGAAGGTACAACAATTTTAGAGCTTTAAATAATAGTCCAAATTCTATACACAAATCATTTTAAATGTAAAGTACTTCTTCATATTAGCAGAAACTTTTTGAATATAATCAGGCTACTCTTTCTTGCCTGAATATGATATGTCATGAGAAGTGTATCTGCCAGATACATTAAGTTCCTTTTACCTACTCAATTTCAAATTGATATTTTAATAATTTTAACAACGTTCTTTGTGACCTGGGGAAATATAACATATAGGTTTATTTACAAAACCGGTGGGTAGCTGTAACATATTTTGACATGGTCTTGTTTTCTTCTTTTTTCCATGTAACAAATTCTATAGTGTTAATTAAAAGAAGGTTTATATTTATTAATATAAAATTATGCAATTTGCAGTAGAAAACATTTAAACGTAAATGTACGAAATTTAGTCTATGCTGTGTATATATAATTTTTAAACCAGGAATGGAGAAACAATGGCACGCGTGCTATTGATGGCACGCGACACAATTACTTGGGCACATCTACTATCAAAACGGTTAGCATTTTAGTTCAAAATAACAAAGTTCACTATGAAGAATTACGAATAAAAGCGAGTGATCAGTCGCGTTTTTACAGACAAATGCCAACATTTCAGAGCATTGAATGTAAAGCCTGAAGACACAAATAAAATATATTATCTTCAAGAGGGATCTCAATGCTTTTGACGTTAAATTGCATATTTTCAAAAATGATATTATTACAAGAAACTACTATTACTTCCCGAACTTGAAAGTTATTCAAGAACTTATTTCTCAATAATTACTATGTACCCTGATGTGACTTTATTTGATAAACTGAACTTGTCCCAATTCGATTGGAAAACTATTGAAGAAATTGAAATGCAACTGTGTGTGTGTGTGCTGATTACTATAGTCTAGTTCAATATGGATTCAAAAATTTATTAAAACAAGAAAAATGTTGGAATTGATTGAAACAGAAAATTAATAAGCAGTATAAGTAAAAATGTCAATAACGAAATTTTGGAAACATGGAATTCGATTCCAGATACATTTAACTGTTTGAAGAAGCTGGCTCATGCTTTTTAACCATATTTTCATCTACCTATGCCCGAGTACGATTATTTTCAGAGATGAATAACATTTAAGACCCACTTAGAAAACCATTTGGCAGGTGACTCTAATTCAACATGTGTGTTCTGCTAAAAATGACATTTTACAATCCTAATGCAAGTTATTTGTCACCTGATCGGCAACAACAGAAGTTACACTAATGTTACTTTAATTTGAATTACACGTATATCCAAAACATTCACTGTTATACAGTGCAAAATGTATTTTTTAATAGTAAATAAAGAGTTTTGAGTGGTTAATATACCACTCAACTTAAGAAAAGATATTAGTACCATAAAAAAAATTATTGAAGACCTAGAAATTTTAATAGACAGAGTTCAGATAAATACAGCTCCTCTTACAATTTTAACATCTACATTCCACCAGGAAATTTCAATGACGCCAATTTATTGAAAATAGCATCTTATATAGATGATTACAGTTTGATCTAAGGAGATTGCAATGCTTCTCATGAGGTATGGGGCTCAAACAATTCCAGTGCTTCTGGAAAAATGATCTTTGATTGGATTCTTGAAATGATCTGTTTCTAAACTATATGAAAGCCCAATTATCTCCATTCATCAGAAATATTTACAACATTTATTTACAGAAATTATTTACATATTTACAGAAATATTACAGAAGCAATTTTTATCTTTCTCTTTATCATCAATAAATTTAAATCATGAATTATCTTGGTCCACAAATACCAATAATTTTGGAAGTAACCACTTCCCTATAATCATTATATACAAAGGATCATACAGCTCAGCAATAAATCCTTTTAGACAAAAAAACAAATTGGAACAATTTTACTAATCTTCTTCAACAAAAGTTAAGTTCTAATGAAAATGTCAATATCGATATTATAGAAGAAATCAAAAAAGCTCAAATTAATCTCAGTATTTAGAACCAAAACGGATCAGTTCAAGAGCTCCATGGAGGACAGCAGCATGCAGGCAAATAAGAGCAAAAAAGAGATAATTCCTTTAAAAAAGCAAGAGAACATCTTAAAGAGAAATATTGAATAAAATACAAAGAAATAAGTGCAAAACTTAAGCGAACAATATTAAAGCAAGTGAAGAAGATTATTGGCACAAGACTTTCGAAAGAATCACCTCTCCCAAATATCTTTTTAAAATAATTCGGATAATCAAAAATAGAGAAAATTCTACCTATCCTTTATTTAATATGATTGAATAAACGGAATCATGTCAACAAATGAAAAATCCCAAGCAAACTCTATTTTTCAATATTATGCAAACAAATTAGCGATAGTATTCAAAATACCCCTATTCCGGAAAACAGTCTAGGTTAATAAACCTGCCGCATTGCGTGGTTAGACATTCTTCACTACAACACGGTTGAAGGAAATAACAATAAATTTTTATTAACTTTAAAGATAAAAGATTAAATGAGCAATTAAGAGGTAAGCTTCCAAAAACTACAACACATGGTAAAACCAGGCACGCAACAAGAATAACAGATCAATTCAGTTCAGTTTTGGAGTCCTTTTGTTGAGCTGTAAGATCGCCGCAAACTCCCCTTCCAGTGTCAACGATACCTAGTTGGAAGATGAACTTTGCGACCAGAACGTGTAGATGGCTGGGTAGGCGTTGAAGCTGTTGGATCATGTTCCACTGTAGCAGGTGTTGCATTAGGTTCCACAGTAGCAGGTGTTTCATTCTTGGTTTGAGGTAGTTGCAAGTCCTCAGTGTTAAGAAAGAAGGCAAATTTTCATCTATCAATAGATACAGATACCCGTTTACCATTGATGTCAAGGAAAAACACTTTATCCTTCCTTTGTAAGACTTTGAAAGGGCCATCATAGGGTTGTTGAAGTGGACGACGTAACATGTCTCGACGAAGAAAAACATGTGTTGCTTCCAACAGTCCTGGATGGATAAAAACTGGACGTTTGCCAAGGTGTTTTGGTGGTTTAGGGTGAAGTGATTGCATGTGAGACTTGAGTTTCGAAACAAAATTCATAACATCATCATCTGGCTTGGAAGAGTCAAACATCTCCCCTGGCAGTCGAATAGTGGTCCCAAAAACTAATTCAGCTGGGGTACACAGAATATCTTCTTTAAGAGAAACTCGTAGACCAAGTAAGATGATAGGGAGTACTTCTGTTCAACGCTCAGTAGCATGGCACTTGATTGCACTTTTCAATGGGAGGTGCAATTCTTCGATTATCCCATTAGCTTGAGGGTGGTATCCAGTTGTACGACACTTCTGAACACCAAGTAGTTTGCTAAGAGCTTTGAAGAGCGAGGACTCAAACTGCCTGCCCCTGTCGGTTGTGAGAATTGCAAGAGTTCCAAAGCGAGACACCCAAGAGGAAAAGAAGGCCTCAGCCACAGTCTCAGCAGTTATTTCTTTGAGAGGTTGGACCTCTCGCCATTTCAAAAAACGATCAATCATTGTCAGGCAATAGGTGTAGCCATTTGATGGAGGTAGAGGTCCAATGAGATCCAGATGAACATGATCAAAACGTTGGGAAGTTTCTTGAAATGATGAAAGAGGTGATCTAGTATGACGATGAATTTTGGATTTTTGGCAAGCTAGACAACGTCTTGCCCACTTAGCTACATCTGATGAGATTGATGGCCAAACAAAACGCTGCTTCATCAAATGCACTGATCGATGTATGCCAGGATGGGATAAATTATGCATAGCAGAGAAAACATCTTGGCGATGCTGTTTTGGGATGTAGGATCTGGCTGTGCCCGTTGAGAGATCACACATAATTTCAGTAGACGAATTGGGAAAAGTTACCTTTTTGAGTTCCAAGGAAGTTCCAGATGCTATTAGGGTGTGAAGCTCCTGATCAGTCTGTTGTGTCTCAGCAATACAGTCATAGTCAATTTGACTTGGGAAGGTGATTGCAGAAACACGAGAGAGAACATCAGCAGCAATATTGTCAGATCCTGGAATGTGTACAATATTTGTGGTGAACTGAGAGATGAAATCCAGCTGACGGATCTGCCGTGGAGAACACTTGTCACTTTTTTGCCTAAAAGCATAAGTGAGAGGCTTGTGGTCAGTAAACACTGTGAAATCTCTAGCTTCCAGCATATACCGAAAGTGTCGGATAGCCGAGTAGATAGCAAAGAGTTCACGGTCGTAGGCACTGTAAAACTTTTCAGATGAAGTAAGTTTTCTGGAAAAGAAAGCCAATGGCTGTAGCTCAGAGTCCACAACTTGGTAAAGTGCACCTCCTATGGCATAATCAGAGGCGTCCACATGAAGAGCAAGCGGGGCAGAAGGTGAAGGATGAGCAAAAAGTGCAGCATCAGCAAGAGCTTGTTTACACCTCTGAAATGCTGTAATTGCCTCAGAAGACCAGTTTAAAGGCTTTGAGTCCTTCTTACCTTTAGAACCTTTTAAAAATTCACTAAAACGATACTGTTGTTCAGCTGCTTTGGGCAAGAAACGTCTATAAAAATTTAACAGTCCTAAAAATTTTCTCAGAGAGCCAACAGCCTCTGGTTGTTTGTAATCAAGAACTGCTTGCACTTTGTCAGGCAATGGCTTAATGCCATCAGGAGTGATAAGGTGGCCAAGGAAAATGAGTTCAGTCACACCAAATACACACATTTAGAGATATTTAGTTTTAAACCATATGAGCTCAGTCTTTGGAATATAGTTCTTAAGTGAGAACGATGCTCCTCAGCATTTTCTGAGTAACACAAAATATCATCCAAGTAGACAAAACAAAAAGGAAGTCCTCTTAGTACTTCATGCATGAATCGCATAAAGGTTTGTGGTGCATTCACAAGACCAAAACACAAATGGGTATATTCGTAAAGACCCCATGGAGTTGTTACAGCTGTCTTAGGAATATCACACTCAGCTATAGGGATTTGGTGGAATGCCTTAAAAACGTCTATTTTGGAAAATATCCTCTTGTCATGTTGTGCATGAGCAAAGTCATTCAAATAAGGCATGGGGTAGCTGTCGAACTCAGTAACAAAATTCAGCGGCCTGTAATTCCCAACAGGTCTAACTGTAGAGTCAGATTTGGGCACAACATGAAGAGGAGAACTCCAGGGACTTTTGGAAGGTCTAATAATGCCTTGAGCAAGAAGAAATTCAAATTCTACCTTCACTGCATCATACAGTTTAGGGTGTAGCCTTCTAGGCCTGGCAGTGACTGGTGGCCCAGTAGTAATAATATGGTGGACTGTGTCATGTGATGCTGATTTGGAAATTAAAGAAGGGTTGCTGAGGTCTGGATATTCCAATAAGATGTTTTTGAAACTAATGTTTGCATCTACAGTGAGGATTGAGGGCTGTACAATATTTGAAAAAACACAAGGAGTGAAAAGAGAAGTTTCCACATCCATCAACCTTTTTTTCTTAAGGTGAATTAAAAGGTTGAAGTGCTTTAGAAAATCAGCACCAATTATAGGAGATGATACATCAGCAATTATGAAAGTCCAGATAAAAGGTCGCCTCAGACCCAGGTTCAGTTCTTTACGAACCATACCATAGGCTGGAATTTTGGTATTATTAGCAGCAAATAAGGAGAAGTTAGACTGAGGTGATTTATTCATAGTTGGAGAAGGTGGGATGACACAGATTTCACTTCCAGAGTCTATGAGGAATTTCTGGCCAGACTTGTGGTCTAATAAAAATAACCGGCTGGTATGTTGCGAGGGCTCTGCCATTCCAACTATGACAGAGCTTACTCGTTTTTTGCACAAATGCACAAGGTGAAACACACTTGCGGGCCTGCTCTTTATAACGGCGATGATAGTAGCAGATGCCACTTCCTCTATTGACACCCCTAGAGCGTGAATGTGATCTCCGGCGGTCAGAACTATATCGTTGATGGCGAGAAGAATTGCGCTCTCTTGTCAGTTCAGCAACTTGTAGAGACAGCTCTTGGATCTGCCTGACGAGAGAGTCCATGGTTGGCTGAACACTGCATGAAGATGACTGGGATGGTGGAGGAACAGTTGTGGCAGCACAGATAGTCGAGGATGCACGAACAACCTCAGAAACCTTATCAGCGATGATAGCCAGTTTATCCAAAGGCTCTGAGGATGCAGACAAAACAGTCTGGATATGTGGTGGCATTCTTTGAAGCCACAAACTTTGCAGAATGTCATCCTGGAGTTGGCCATTAGACAGCTCTTTCATTTTTCGCAACAGGTGGCTGGGCTTCTCATCTCCTAGCTGAAGGTCAGTAAGCAGTTTCTTAATTTTTTGAGTCACCGAGTCACTAAATTGGGTGATGAGCCGCTGCGAGAGAGTGTGCTATTTGTCACTGTTTGGAGGGCTTAACACAATGTCCGAAACGTAGGAGAGAGTTTCAGCATCCAGGTTCGCAACCAAAGCAGAATACTTAGTATCATCACTGGAGATACCACTGAATGTGAATGCATGGTCGCATTGCGCAATCCATAGACGAACGTTCGATTTCCAAAACGGCTGCAGCCGCAATGCAATACGAGTGACTTCAACGGTTTCACTAGTCATATTGTTGAATAAGCAGGAAGCGAAACGAATCTCCGAGAAGATGCTTCAAGTGGCCTTGAGTAGAAGGAGAAAAAAAATCTTTCGCTACGTACTGATCATCCGTAGTAGAAGAATTTGTATTGCATTCGCCAGTAGAACAGAATAGCTTACGTATTTTTAAGTCCAAAAGGGGTCACCACTGCCGCGTTGCGTGGTTAGACATTCTTCACTACAACACGGTTGAATGAAATATCAATAAATTTTTATTAACTTTAAAGATAAAAGATTAAATGAGCAATTAAGAGGTAAGCTTCCAAAAATTACAACACATGGTAAAACCAGGCACGCTACAAGAATAACAGATCAATTCAGTTCAGTTTTGGAGTCGTTTTGTTGAGCTGTAAGGTCGCTGCAAACCATTCTCTTTAAAAGAACTAGAAATAGCAATATCTCATTAAAGGAACAGCAGCCCAGAACATGATAATTTTTCTCACCAAACAATCAATCATTCCCCACCAAAGGAATAAATTTACTTCTGAAATCTTTTAACGACGAGGTTTTTTTCAAGTCATTTTAAAACAGATTGGACTCACTCAGTTATTTTACTTTTCTTAAAACCTCACAGATATCCAAAGGGAGTTGCGTCATACCGTTAAATATCACTTACCTTAGTAATTGCTAAATTGTTAGAAGGAATCCTGCACGGAATGATAGATTACAGTTTTCGAAATAAAATTTTTCATATAAATCATTATGGATTTTACCCTCATAAAAACAGCATTAATATCCTACTTCAATTAAAGCATAACATAATACTAGCTAGAGAACGCAGGGAATATTTTCTTTTGGTAGCATTAGATATTAAAGCAGCATATGAGTCAGCGTGACCAAGTGGTTTCGTTTATAAATTTTAAAAAAAGTCAGATATTCTGGTAGATTGCTACGATGGCTTGAAAACTTCATATATCAGAGAACAATACAAAAAATAGAGGAACAGCTTTTCGAAAATCATCAAAAAAATTATGGCGTACCACAGGGTTGTATTTTGAGACCTTTTCTCTTTAAGATTTAATGTCAGATTTATTTGAAATCCAATATGACAGCCATGTACTGATTTATACAGATAGTATTTTTATATAATACAGGCGCAAATTGGAATAAAAAATTGATCAAATGCAAGAATCATTAAATAATATTTCAGGCTGGAGTAAAAAATGGAAATTGACTACCTAACCAGAAAAAAGCAGTCTAATGAACTTTTCCGGATACCTCCATTACTTAAAAGAGGCCGCAAACCTTTTCTCTAAGTGAAGAATCTTAAGATCCTGGGTATAATCTTTGACCCCAATATCACTTGAAAAAATCGTATTATCTTTGACAGAAAGGGCTTAAAGCAGCGTTTCTTAAACTGGGGGGGGTGCCCCTAGAGGGAAGAGATCACTCTTCTAGGGGGACAGGAGCATATTGAAAAATCGAAAACAAAAGATTACTTTATAGTATTCTTCATTTACTGAAAGTAATTAAACACAATACATTCACAGACATAATTTTAAAAAATACAATTTACACAGAGATAAAATTTGCACTTATAAATGTATCTGTACTGCACAAAGCATTTTATAATTAATTCAACAATACTAAGTAAAGAACAAATTTAATAATAACCAGTATGCGTGGGCTTATCATATATAAAATTATATTTAAAAAAATTGACACTTATATTTATACTTTATACGGTTCAAAATTAATCCCTTAACTTTCAAATTAAACTTACGTGATTCCCTCCCCATTCCCTCCGCGTTCCACGCAGGTACTTGTATGGGATGTATTGGGTGAAGAGAAGAAAAGGAATACTTTAGCAAATCCCCTAATATAAGTAGATCCTTCGTAAACACTGTCAAGATACTTTTGTTGCATTCCAAAGCGTTACGAATAACTTTATAGATAGCAGTGCTCAGAAAAGATTGTACTTCGGAAAGACGTATATATAAGCAATTAATGCTTTGGCTGAGAGAGATGTTTATATATGCAGGTGGCCAGTAACGAACAGGAATTTTTCAAAGGGGGGTCGAAAGTTCACCATACTTGTATCATGCTCCTTTTGATTTTGTGGATTTTCGGGAACAAAACACAGTAAAAAACTAATTTTTGAATAAATAATTAGCATTAATTAGTAGAATTAATCATTAATAACAAGTAATTCATTAAATTTTACGCACTGTATACTTAGAATTATAATCAATCGGAAAAAATCAAGGGTTTAGGAGGGGGGGTCCGGACCCCCAGGACCCCTCCTTGTGTGCGTCACTGCAGGTGGCACTTAAAAGGTTAAAGTCGTACTATAGCTTTAGCTCAAAGTATAGTATTATTGGAATCAATGCATTTGTTGTGTGTTGAATTTAATTGGTAGGGGGGGACGATAATTATGATTGAATATTGGGTCGCAAATATTAAAAGGTTGAGAAGCACTGGTTTAAATGCCATTAAAGTCTAATCTTTTTCTAGCATAGAAACAAGAACTGATCATCTTTTAACTATTATAAATGCCACAATCCACTCTATTTTTGACTATTGAGGCCTACTTTTTTTCTTTGCTCGCAGTACCAACAGACAGAAACTAGAACCGATATATAACGATAGTCCTAGGGGTCTCCCAAGAAACACTCCGTTAGTTTTATTAAGAGCTGAATCTGTGATTAGTGGTATTTATAATCATCATTATTTCCTTTGTCAAAATTCTTTGACTAAACAACATTAAAGAACTGTTCACACCGAATGCACAAGATAATTTTGGGATATTAATGAAATTTTCTATAAGTATAGAAAAAAAGAAATCAGTATTTTTAAAAAAACGATCAACCACCTCCAAGAACTCTGACCCAGTGTTTCTCAAACTGTGGAGCGCGCCCCCTGGGGGCGCAGTATTCCTGCGAGGAGGGCGCGAGCATATTGAAAATAAAAGGTTTAAAAAAATAATTTTTTGGAATGAAGAAAAACAAAATGCTTTATGACTTAATAAAAAATGCACATTTACACTGATATATTTTATATATATCATCTGGTGATGATCAAAAATAAAACATTCCACTTCAAACGTTCATTAGCTATCTTTGATCCTATAACCAAATAAAAAAAGACATTTTGTTTGCTTTACTGTATTCACACGATAAGAGATTTTTTATTACCTTTCTTTTAATCCCCTAAAATACTCATTTCGACTATCATATATTTGACCTTCAAACTTACTGGTATATTTCACTCCATATGTTTTTCTTTTAGGAAAGTTGTAAATAATATTTTTCTGTTGCTTTTTTTCCATGTGAATGAGTTATATGATATATGAATAAGCATATTGAGTACTTTGAAGGATTATTTGGCCAACATATATAATGCATAACGGAAAACTTTTTACGCAATTCTTTTTTAGAACTAATATCCATATGTTTTATTGAATACACTTTTAACACGGGATCGGTCGCGCGATGCGCGGAGTCATCTGATGTTCACGAAATCGTTAATTCTGGGAAAACTGTTTATTTGTTACCAATGACCTTGACAGAGTATTCTCCAATAAGACAGTCTTAAGGGGAACTAAAATGAATTTATCACATTCCGCTCTTTTTTTGGGGGGGGAGTTGCAAACGTTTTTTTTTACGATCAAGTTACTAGTTTTGATCGAGTTCCCTGCGCGACCACTTTAGCGGCCTGCAGATTCGGAGCATTTTCATTAGTTATATTGGATTTTTTCTCAAGAAATCAAAGAAAAAGTGAAAAGTCCTTGAAAGTAGATAAGCATATTTTCTCTTAATTAAATTATTTGCTGGAAGTGTGATTTTTATCGTGTATAGTAAAAATAATTATAAAATAAATTATAGTTTAAAAACAAACTAAAAAAACACGCTTTTATAGTGAATAGAACTAAAAAAAAAAAAATATAAATATATATTACTTATATAATACTTACTTATATAAAAAATATATATTATATACAGACCTCTGTTCAGAGGTTCAACTAGAATTTTTGAAAAATTCACTTTATTTTCAGAGTTACCACCAATTGAAAGAAATAATTATCGGCGTTTTTTTCTTAAAATTACTCCCCTCTGTTGCCGTAAAATATGAATAAAAAAAACCCACTTCTAAGTTATGTATACAGGCAAAATATTATTCTATTAGAAGCATTTTTCACAGAAGGAGAACATTTGGAAAAAAATTATTCTAAGTTAATTTTTTGCCAAAATATTGCATTTAAATAATTTTTTTTTATCAAAATGTCCTTAAAACAATGTTATGCATATATTCTATTCTAAGTGACACTAAATATCATGAAAATTATCCATTTATGCGCTTTTGAAAATCACGGTTCGGAACGTAGTCGGATACCTAAAAAATAACATACAAAATTTAATACTTATCTTGTTAATTTGTACCCTTTATAATTATGATCGTATTGTAGCTTTAGCACCCTCCCCCCACCAAAGTGCATTATTATTGCATTCAATACATTAGTATTTTTTGGGGGGGACACGATAAAAATTATGATTGAAAATTGGGTCACCGGTAGTTAAAGTTTGAGAACCACTGCTCTAACCCTAAAGTCGATATTCTCCAATGAACGCCTCCAGCTATCTATGAAAGACATAAAATTGAGCGGTGTCATCTCTATAAGCCAGTAACATTCTCCGAACCAAAATGGTCATTTTATTCTAGTGGTTAAGTTACTCGGTTTCGGATCCAAAGGTCCCGGGTTCTGTCTTCTGAATATACCCGCCACTCTTCAAAATAAACATCTTTACGCACAGGAATTGCCTTTTCAAAACAAAGATCTTCCAGATATCATAGTGCAAAATACGTTTATTGAGATTACATCCAGACATTCTTTAAAAACAGTATCTTAATAGCAACAGATGGTTCAAAAACTACAAATCAAACATCAATAGGAATCTTGATTCTTAAGAAAAACGTTCGCCAAAATTTCTTACTGAATGAGATAATTTCAATTTTCACAGCTGAAAATATAGCTATATGGACTGCGTTACAAAAATTGGATTGCAGAAGCAGAGAAATACATCATCATGACGGACAATTTGTCAGTTTTAAAAAGTATTCAAAGTATTAATAGAAAATCCAATACGGATATAATTTTAAATTTGGATTTCTCTTTGCGAGATAGTCTCCATATGGTTCAATACATTACGTTCATTTGTGTACAGGCACATAAGGGAATAGAGATTAATGAGAAGAAGTTGATAAATTAGCCAAAGCCTGTCCAGAGCCTTGGAGTATTATTCCTGAGAATTCTCATTGGAGGATCTACATACACATTTCAAGCAAGAACGTAACAGTAAAAAAGAAGAAGCATGGACAAAGAGCAGAAAACATAAAAACTATAATTATATTTCACATTTTGAAGAGTTAAATAGACAGGCAGCAAACAATAAAAATTCAGAAGTTTTAATTAATAAGATGTAAGCAAAAAAACTAACATTGAATTATATTTGTTTTCTTTTTAAACAAATAGATTCTCCCATGTGTTCCAAATGTTTAATTCCAGAAACAAGGGAACCTTTCATTTTAGCCTGTAGCAAATACAAAACGCAACGAAAAATTTTGAAAAATTTTACCTCTAATCATGAAGAATAGTCTTATTCAACAATAACAAATTTTAAAACAATAGAGCACGTCCAAAAAGTAGAAGAATTTTTAATTTCAACCAATAGATATTAAATATTCGTCAAATTCTGTTGGAGCATATGGCGATGGCCAAGTCACCAGATTGACAGTGGTATCACTGTATTGAGCTGGAACTGAACTGATCAAGAACATTACTAGAGAGCAAGCAAGCAAAGGAGTGGATCAAGACAGCGCTCTGCACAAAGATAAAGTTTTTTGTAATGCAGTGCTATCGCCATCTGTTGTCCAAATATTATTTATTTTTGTGAATATATCTCATGATTATTTATCAAACCTCAGTTTAATTTGCAATTTATTTAGTTAATGAAAATAATTTCTTCTATTATAAAGTAAATATGATTGAAAAATCCAAGTTTTTTTAAATTATGTAAATTTCATTAAAATAGCAACACTTTTGCTTTGCATAAAGAATCTGTTTCAATTTTTCATATTTAGTGTTTTGTTTGTTCAGAACTGTTTATAGTAATTTTATCAAAATTAGGGCTTAAATTTCTGTTTTATAGATAACCTTTTAATTTAAATTAATGTTATAATTTCTGTTTCAGTCTCACACACACAGTTTTATATTTGTTTATTTCTCCTTACTTATTATTGTAGGGGACATAAGTTATATGATACTGTGACTCAAAGCTTAGTTTTTCAGCTAAACAATAATTTGTGAAGCTTTTCCAAACAGAATCTTAGATCATGATTATTTATTCACCAAAAAGTCTTTTACACAGTTTCTTTCTGTCAGAAAAAAACATTGCTTTTCTTTGTTAATTTACAAATTCTAAATTTTGCTTATTCTAACAATAAAGTAAAAAATCCTAGATAGCAGTATAACAAAAAAAAGAAAATAGTAAAAAATTAAAACTGATTACTATATATTAACAGATTGACAATATTTGAAAAAAAAAAACTACCCTCTTTATGTCAACTGGTGTTAACTAGATTTTGCCATTTTTCCTCCATGTTGCTGTATTTAGCCTCATGGTTTTGATAACCGATAAGTCCTCATGTAAAGATAGTTAACATTGTTTATCAAGAAGGTTTTCACTGAAACTATCGATGTAATTGAATGCACAACAAAGTTATTTTCTTATGCACTTTAAAATTCAGTGTTAATGCAATTTCTGTCGTGTGACATCATGATTTTTCTTTCTAACAATCTGTTCTTCATATAGATTTTTGAAAATTTTATACATATACATTGTAAACATTTGTTACATATGCATATATTTCTATGACATTTCCTTTGATTGGAAAAAAAAAGGTTATTTCTTTTCTTCCTTCACATACAAATACCATGTTCTCATCATTACAGGGAAACAGATAAGATTTTTTGAAATATATATTCTGTTTATACCATTTGTGATCCAAAAATGTTTGTAGAAAAAAGATGCAGCTTGATAGGATTTTCTCATATTTTTCTTTGGATTTCTTTACAATTCAGTGTTGACGGGATTTTACGCGTCTCATGTCATCACGGTTCTACTTTGCCTCTGATAATATATTTCTCCTTTAGTTTTATGAAGATCATGTGCTTTATACATATCTTACTGCCCATATATATTTCAATGATCTCTGTAGTTATTTATTTTCTCATTTGTTTGCTCTTTGCAGCAAAATTACAATGATTTTATATTGAAATATTGAAAATAAATATTGTTTAAAAAATTAATTTATCAACAAAGTTTATTTCACTCATTAGATTCATTATGTTTTTTGTTTGCTACGTAGGTCTGTTTTAGAGTTTTTTCTTTTATTTTGGTTCTTACTAATTTAATTTTGTCACTATTGTATTACATTTAAATTTTATATTAAATGTAATATAGATGTTAAATAGTATTACATCCATTCCCCTCAGACAATATTAATTTAATGCTACAGAAAATTTAATTAAATTACAATGTAGGCTTATTTTATCTATTTTTTAAAATTTTAGTTTGTACTAATTTACTTTTTTTCCAGTTGAAGGCTTCCTAATATATGTTATTTATGATAATAATTTAGTAAAATGGTTTATTACAATATTAATTTTTTCTTTTAGTTTATCTCTTTCAGGTTATTTCACTCATGGTTCCCATAGCATAAACATACTTCTGTTATAATTTTTATTAATATTTTCATTGATTCATTTCTATTTACCTTTGTAGAATGTTAATTTCCTCTCTTACATCCAAACATATATTTTTATAAAATCATTCTTTCTGTAAGGCCAAATTGCAATTAAATTAAAATTTTTTATAATGTGAACACTCATTAAAAAAATTATTTTTAATTTTTATCTTGCAATGGCTCTACCCTCTTTAAAAAATATCATGTTTGCTATGAAAAGCTGAATTTTATTTATTTTAAAACTTGAAAAAGCCTGTGCACTGCCCGGTCACTAGTATAAAATAAATATGACCGAAAAAGCCAAAATTTTTTTTGAATTATGTAAATTTCATTAAAATATCTACACTTTTGCTTCACATGAAGAAAAATTAAAGCATAAAATATTAGAAATATAACCTTAATTTATATATAACATGCAAATTAATTCACCTAGATTTAGATTCTATTTTTTTTTCAAAAGAATTAAGCAATATGTCAACTTATCAAGTAATTTTTTAAAAGTATCCTTTAAGAATAACTCTTAAGAATACTTTAAAAAATATAATATATATTAATACATATAGTAATACAATATAACATAAATACATATAGCTATTTTCTTTTCAACACACACATAATGATATATTGAGATAAAATATAATCACCAGAATATCATATTTTAATTGCATATTTATGCCAGTATGACTTGAAAGAATAAAGAATTACAAAAATGAAAATAAATTAATCTTATTTATTAACTAAACTAAGCACAGGAACCACACCAGTTAGGAATTATTTATTTTGATTGTAATAAGTATGGTCAAAATCAATATTGGTGGATGCAATTTCTTGTGAATTTAACAGTAATCCTTCTTTAATATTGTTTATTCTTCAGTAGTTGGATTTTTGAGTGTACTGGCAGTGAATATTTTTCTTCGTGTAGAGAAATATCCAAGTTATTTTTCAATCTTCTTTTTTTATTTATAGTCGAGGATTCCATCATTTTTTTTTAATTCTTTTATTATTGTGCTCTTTTTTGTTATAGAAAATATTTAATATACTATCTAGGTTCCTGTGAATTTTATTACCTTCTTCTGGTGTATATACACTCGTTTTCATCAATAAGAGCAAGAATGCTTTCAATTTTTCTTTTTTTGGATTCACAGCCATCATTATTAGCAGATTTAGAGCTACATGGTAAAACATCAAATGTTTCTTTTAAAATTATTTTGATTTAAATTTTCTTGTATTTCTTCATTACGTGTATCATCATTTAAAAACATTTGGGCAACTTTATTAATGTGCTTGCAAATATTTCCTCTTATTAAACTGTCTACACAAGTGCATGTATAGGAATGAATACAAATTTTGCAGGCAGTACATTTAATGTTACATAATCTATGACATTCTTCTTCTTTCTTGCATATTAAATAGTTGGAAAGATTAGATTCAATTTTCCACTTGTTATCTGTTAATTTTTCAATTCTATGGTTTTGAATCTCTAGACTTAATCTGTGGCTTTTCACAATTTTTGATAGTTTATCAGAGGAAATGTTTTTTTGTAATTTTTATTAAACGTTGAAATATTAAGTATCTTACAAGTTTTAAGAGACCATCTATTACAACATCTAATCTCTTGACATGTTTTGCATCAAAATAAAGTTACTTAATTTTTTTATGAAGGGACTCCAAATACATGTTTGTATTTATGCCCAGACCCTTTCTGTAACAATAGGTCCATTTTTCAGGCCTCTGAGCATAATTTTGCTGGAAATATTTTCCAAATTCAGAAGTATCTGGGTCATTTAATAAGTCTTCTATGAATTGCTTCATTAGGTTAGAAAATGTTTCTAAACATAGTTCATCTTTCACTGCCTTTAATGCTTTATTAACAATTTTTCTCTTTTCAGGATTTTTAATTTTGTTTAAATTTTGGTGCCAGTTTCTTGTGACATGCCAAGCACACAATAAGACATTTTTAACTGTGCCCATTACATAACTCCAAGCATTATAAAATGCTGGAGCATCATCAGTCATAAATGTTGGAGTTTCGATTTTACCCACAGCATTTTTAATGGCACTAAAATAAATCCTGAATACATCTTCATTTTTCTACCAGAACTGAGTATGAATTAAAATCATAGCTGTGTGTGTGTGTTTAGCCCATGTGTTCCATCAATACAAATTTTGTCCTTTCCATATTTTGTAATCATTTCTTTCTGAAAATCTGTCAGGATTACGAGGACAAAATCTTCATCTTTTAAACAATTGTCATTCCCTGATTATCCCTGCTCTTTGAAAAAAACAATACAATTTTCTCCATTATTTTTCATTTCTTGAGCCCATAGCTTGACACTCACTGCATCAATTTCATGCCTTTTAACAAAACCCTTAATATTGAAGTCTCTTTTAATGTTATGGATATCCTTTTTTTCAATAAGCATCTTTCTGCCACTGTCAACAGTAATTTCTTCTCTAATATCCTGCAAAAAAAATTTCTCACTAACTCCTTCTTTTAATCTTCCTGAAAATAAACAAAACTAACAACAGTAACTAATAATAATAAAATTAAAAATAATGAAACTCTAATGTAAATAAAATACTATACCAGCAATAGCTGTCCTATTGGACTCTGATAACCTTAAGTGCTCCAATTGAGTTTCATGATTTTGATGCTTCGGGAAATAATGCACTACTACATTTTCAGTACTCTGTCTAACTTTTTTTACTTCTGGGCAACTAATTCCAATTTTGGCAGAGCCCTGAGACTTTAAATTCTTGAGACCTTTCCCTTTTGGTTTGTATGACCCACTGCGACAACAGTGATAATTCATCACTATTTCTCCATTTTGAAGTGTTTTACAACCTCGCTGTCTAACATTTTTTGACATAGTCTAGTTTTCTTCTTCTTTCCATGTAACAAATTCTATAATGTTCATTAAAAGAAGGTTTACATTTACTAATAAAAAATTATGTAAACTTCAGTAGAAAACATTTATACGTAAATGTATAAAATTCAGTCTACTACAGTGAAAATTTATAAACTAAATGTTTTTTTAAATGCAACTATTCATACCACTGAAAGTATTGAATTCCTTCAAAATCTCTTCATTTACATCACACTGTTGGTGATCATGAATATTTTTAAATGCCTTTTCAAACAGAAAGGGTGATTGAAGACTTGATTACAAAATGAGCAGATTAAGTCTCTGCTATGCACATTCATTTCAGAAAACAATAAGTATGCAAAAATTGATTACAGAAAATGAAAAAAAAAACGGATTGACTACTTAAAATAACAAGAAAGATAACAAAACAATTAACAAAATAAAGCAAAAAAAACAAGAAACCAAAAGTAAAAATTATTAAAAATGTAAATAAAATGAAAAAATCGCTCGACTAGTTACAGTTACACTTAATATTTTTGTGTGGGATATGGAACGACAAAGGCTATTATCCCATTGTAGACTAACAGGTATTAACCTGTTAAATTATATCAAAATATTTCATCTTCTGAATAAAAAATTTGAACGTTGATCTGTTTGATATAGCTTTCACCAATAGTTCTTTGAAAGAGGTATTGCAATGGAGATCAATTTTGAGAAATGATTTTAGATGATTTCGAGGGTCAGTGTATCTATTGCAGCTTAATAAGATATGATCCAAGTCATTTATACAATTACAAGGTCTTCAGATTGCATTATCAGATAAATTAAATTTGTGAAGAAGCCCTGGAGTGATGATCATTTTGCTAAAGATTCGAGTGTATAGAATTTCTTCTCTTCTATTATTGGTCCACTTAGAGATGATGCTAGTACTTGGAATATTGTCCAATTTTCAAAATATTTGCTTGAAAAAAATTATCGTTTGCTTTTTTAAATCTTTCCTGATATATTTTTTTATTGATGTCTTCTGAGGTAATCCATTCGATATAAACGTCAGACTCTGTGACAGATCTTGCGAGATAATCCACCTGCTCATTCCATAGTATGTTAGAGCGTCCCGGAGTCCAAAGTAGAATCAACTGATTGGTATATTTTGATTGTATGTAGATCTTGCTAGCTAATCTGTGAATAACACTATGTGACTTGATTGAATAATTTTGGAGGGCATAGAGAACAGAGAGACTATTAGATAGTATTAGCAGATTTTTATTTGAAACTGCCAGATCATCTATAGCTTGGCAAATAGCCAAAGCCTCTGCAGTAAAAATAGAGTTATTATGATTAATTTTATAAGCAAATGAGAGATTTTCTATAACACCTGCAATAGATGTTATATATTCATTTTTAGAGGCATCGGTAGCTATTATATAGAAATCCTGAAAGTCATGCTTAATTGTTTCATCAAATAAACCCCTTATAGTTTGAATTGGTAAATTTTTATCCTGAAATTTGAAGTTATTGATATATATTTTGCATGATAGAACTGAAAAAGATGTTATTCTGGGGATTATGATAATATGATTATAATCAGAATTTAAAGTACATACTATTCTATCAATATTATTTTTATTTTCTTTCATAATTTTTAGATTAAGAGAACCAGGGTTATTACTACATAATGGGGAAAATGTTTGATTGGATATTTGAGAGAGGAAAAATTTATTTGCCAGTCTTCTGATTTTGTCTGAGACGATTTCTTGTCCAGTCAATTTCATGAGTACAATATTTAGAGTCCATTGTGGAAGACCTAGTGCAATTCGGAGAGCTTTGGTTTGTATAACATTAAAAGGCTTTAATTGATGGTCAGACCATTTATTTATTATGTGTAAAAAAAGGTACTACAAATGCTATTATTGATTAGCTGGATAAGATTTACAGCTCTCGGACCATAATGCTTGTAAGCCATACCTTTGAGAGCATTGATCTTTTTCAGTGCTTTATTTTTCATTTGTTGCATAATATAGGTATTTTGATTTTGTTTACAGAAATATACTCCCAAATATTTAATAGAAGATTGACATGGAAGAGGGGTCCCAGCTAATAATATATTAGTAAATGAGTGGATCCTTTTGTTCGAGAGTTCAGCAATAGTGCTTTTATCTGGGCTTAAGCTTAATTTCCAATATTTACACCAGTGGTTGATTCTTTCTAAAGTATTTTGTAATTTATGACTAACAGTATCAAGTGATTGGTGTGAGCAATAGATAAATATGTCATCCGCATAAATTGAACAATCGACTCCAGTTTCTAATGCTTCAGAAAAGTCATACATATAAATGGTGTATAAAATCGGAGACAATACACTGCCTTGGGGAGACCTTTGAGGATTGTTTTTTCTGATGAGAGACATCCTCTCCATCGAATTTGCAGAGATCTATATGACAAATATTCATGTATCCAAAGCACTATTTTTCCTGTAATGCCAATCTGTAAACATTTGTAGATGAGACCATCTATATATACCGAATCATAAGCACTTTTTATATCTAAGCTAATCCCCACAAAATATTTCTTATCCAACTTTGCGTCTGTTATTGCTTTGTATATTATATATGTTGCTGTTCTGTTATCTTTAAAAGGGACAAATTCATAATGTTGTAGATGAACTTTTCGTTCTGTTATTAGAAGATGGGCAATTCGATTGGCTAAAATTCTTTCAAAAGTTTTGGAGAAAACCGAAGTTTACGCTATTGGTCTATAAGAGGAGATTTTTGTCTTGTCCTTGCAGGGTTTGGGAATTGGAAGAATTATGCCATGCTTCCATGCTTTTGGGACAATTGAGTTATCAAATATTTGTTGAAAGGATTTTAAAATTATCGAACGTTCACTATGGTTCAGTAGTTTCAGAAATTTAGCCGGAATCTGGTCTGCACCTGGAGTAGTGTTCTTAGCAGATTTTATTGCTCTATTCAATTCAGATATATGAAAGTGATTGTTAATTAAACTATTATTTTTTTGGGCAAAATAATCCAAAGGAAGTGGTTCATGATTAATATTATTGGATGCAAAATTCTCTGCAAAGAGTTCTGCTGGAATCTGTGGATTATAAATGATTCTATTATGTATTTGAAGAAAATTCAGTGTTGACTCAGGATTATTTTTCATTGAAAGTTTTTTGAGAATACTGTAAAAGATTCTCGGGTTAGAAATGTTATTACAGATTGTATACCAGTACGCGTTTTTTGCCTTTTTAATACTGAATCGGAGCCGGCTTGAATATTGTTTACAGCAGATCCACAATTTTGGAGAGATTTCTCGAATGGCTTTCTTCCGGAAGCATTTTTTTAGTTTATACAGATTGTGGCATATGATATTCCACCAAGGAGGGAAGGTTTTATTAGAGATTTTTATCTTTTGAGTATTATTTGAAATTATTTTAGCAATATTGTCAGAGATTGTGATCATCTATCCCAAAGGCTGTTAATTTTACTTGTTCTGTTACTGAGCGCCAATCTACTTTATTAATGGTACGTTTAATCGGGTTATGAAAATTAAAATCTGTGATAACTGGGCAATGGTCACTATTGTAGGAACTGTCTGAAACACACACAAAAGTATTACTGTATCCAATGAGATTTGAAAAGCAAAGGGTAAAATCCAGAAGAGCACCGGAGCTAACATTGCTTCTGTGGGTAGGAACATCAGTATTTAAAAGAATAAAATTTGAGTTTGTTAGCCATTCCACAAAAATTTCGCTGTATGGAGAAGTATGATTGGAGCCCCACATAGGATGATGTAAATTAAAATCACCAAAGGTGAATACTGGATCCGATAAGGATTCAAGAAAGGAATTAAGTAATGTGATATTGAGACCTCGAGATGCATATAAATTTATAAGATGAAAAGAAGTATTATTAATTACTATTTGTAATATTAAAATTTCGTATTCTGATAGCTGCGTATTATGAAAGGAAATTTGTCTGGCAGACATGTTAGCTGGAACCGCTATCAGCTGTCCTCCTCCTGGTCTGTCAATTCTGTCTTTTCTGAAAATTACTTTTCCTGGTATTTGAAAATGATCTTTAGGTTTTAAAAAAGTTTCTTGAAAAATCCAGATGTCTGATTGTGAAAAGGGAGGAATATTTAACCAAATTAGCTTGTTTTTTATACTTCTACAATTCCATTGCAGAAAACGCATAAGATTTAAAAGAAAAATTAATAGATATAAAGAAAAAAAATTTTTCTCCGCTTGAGAAAATGAAATACAATTAATTATAGATAAGTTATCTATTTTAAAGGAAAATAAAAATTCACGATTAAGACTTCAATTTTGATTTTCAAAGTTATCCAATATCGATGTTATTATATGAACTGTCGAGTCGTGAGATAAACTTGGAACAGCTATATCAAACTTTTGTTGCGGTAAATTTGCCTTTTTTTCAAGTCAAATTCTATAAGATTGGACTCACGCAATTATCGTACCTTTCATAAAACCTCACAAAAAACCCAAGGAAGTTTCGTCATACCGTCCTATATCTCTTACTTCAATAATTGCCAAATTATTAGAAAGAATGATTCTACATAGAATGCTAGATTTCAGTTTTCAAAACAAAATTTTTCATGTTAATCATCATGGTTTTTACCCTCACAGAAGCAGCATTAATACATTACTTCAATTACAACATGATATTATACTGGCTAGAGAACGTAAAGAATATTTTATTTTGGTAGCGTTGGATATTAAAGCAGCATATGACTCAGTGTGGCCAAATGGCCTTATTTCTAAATTAAACAAAGTTGGATACTCTGGTAGATTACTACGATGGATTCAAAACTTCTTACATCAGAGAACAATTCAAATCAAATGGAGGAACATTTTTTTCAAAAATCGTTACAAAGAATTATGGTGTACCCCAGGGTTGTATCTTAAGTCCTTTCCTTTTTATGATTTATATGTCAGATATTTTTGAAATTCAACACGACAGCCATCTTCTGGTTTATGCTGACGACATATTTTTATATAATAGTGGTACAAATTGGAATAAAACAATAGGAGAAATGCAAGAATCTTTAAATAAAATTTCAGTCTGGTGTAAAAAATGGAAATTGTCCACCTCTCCAGAAAAAAGCAGTCTAATCAACTTTTCCAGAAAAAGAAGCACAATACCTACATTACTTAAAATATGCGACAAACTTATTCCCGAAGTGAAGAGTCTGAAAAAATCCTGGGTATCATCTTCGACCCCAATATCACCTGGAAAAATCATATTAATTACCTACGTCAGAAAGGATTCAAATATTTAAATGTAATTAAAGCCTTATCTTCTCCGAAAATAGGAACAAGATCTGATCAGCTTTTAAATATTATTAATGCCACAATCCATTCTATCTTTGACTATGGAAGTCAACTTTTTTCCTTTTCTAGCAATAGCAACAGACAGAAACTAGAACCGATTTACAATGCTGCCTTACGTTTAGCCCTAGGTCTCTCAAGAAATACCCCGTTAGATTTATTAAGAGCAGAGTCTAGGAATGGAAGTATTAATACTCGCCATACTTTTCCTTTGCCAAACATTTATAACCAAGCAAATAGCATTAAAAAACTGGTCACCGAACGCAAGGTTATTTTGGAATATAAATAGTATTTTTTATAAATATAGAGAAAAAGAGATCAGTAGTTTTCAAAAGACGATCAACCTGCTCCAAGAATTATGTATCTCTTAAGTAGATATTCTTCAATGGATCCCTCCTCCTCCAATCTACGAAAATCGCAAAATAAACATCGATACTCATAAACTACCTTTTCAAAACAAGGATCTTCCAGATGACATAGTACAAAATATGTTTAATGATTACATTCAGCCAAAATTTAATAACAATATCATAATAGCAACCGATGGTTCAAAAAATACTAATCAAACATCAATAGGAATTTTGATCCCTAAGAAAAAAATTCGACAAAATTTCATACTGAAAGAAATGATTTCAATATTCACAGCTGAATCTATAGCCATATGGACTGCGTTAAAAAATTGGGTTTCTGAAACAGAAAACTATATCATCTTGACGGACAGCTTATCAGTCCTAAAAAGCATCCAAAATATTAATAGAAAATCCAATACGATAATATTAAATTTAAGTTCAACTTTACGTCCAAATACCTCAATCAATTACATTCATTTGGGTACCAGCTCACAAGGGAATAGGGATTAATGAAGTTGATAAATTAGCTAAAGCCTCTCCAGAGCCGTGGAATAATATTTCTTGGATAACTAGGGAAGATCTACATACACATTTCAAAAAACAACACAAAAATAAAAGTGAAGAAATATGGAAAAAGAGCAAAAGACATAAAAATTATTTTTATATTTCTCATCTTGAAAAAAGGAACAGACAGGCAGCAAAAAATAGAAATACAGACGTTTTAATCAATAAGTTGAGAGCTAAAAAATTACCATTAAATGATATATATTTCCTTTTTAAACAAACGGATTCTCCTTTGTGTGCAGATTGTAAAGTACATGAAACTAGTGAACATTTTATATTAAACTGTATCAAATACAAATCGCAGCGTGAAATTTTGAAAATTTTTATCTCCAACCACGGAGAATGGTCTTATTTCCTAAATAGCGAAATGTAAAACAATAGAGCATGTTCAAAAAGTTGAAAAATTTCTGACATCATCCGATAGATTCTAAAATTCCAGTTACTCTATACTCTTACTTTCATCAATCTCAGTTGAAGCACAATGCAATAATTCAAATTACAGATGGACAGTGCAATCACGAGCTGTACGTTATTACTAATGTTAAAAACTAATCAAAATTTTATCGGAGCATAAGGCGTTGGCCATGTCTTCACTAATACAGTGATATACACTGTACTAAACTGAAATTTCTTGAACTTTAACCTTTATATTATTCTATTTACATAATTGCTAATTTGATTTTTCAGTATTATGGATAACTCATGTAATTTAAGAATTGCTAATTTTATTTCAGAATTATTGATAATGCATGTGATTTAAGAATTGCTAATTTTATTTCAGAATTATTGATAACGCATGTGATTTAAGAATTGAATTTATAGGATTTTATTTTTATTATTTCACATTGCATGAATTTTATTTGTATTATTTCATTTTGCATGAATTTTACTTGATTGATTGATTGAATATTAACGTCGCACTATTCAGCTACACGAGGGCTTTTGGCGACGGACCACGTAATTTTGAACCATGGTCAAGATGAATTTTACTTGAATTACCTTAGAATTTTAATTATCTTAATGTAAACTCCGTAGGAGTTTTAGTTGGGAGTAATGGTAGAACCCCCCTCAGTATAGAGGGCGCTGCTTGTAAAAACTTGCTTTGTTTACACCAGAGATCTGTACGTGACCGAGTGCAGACGCGCTCCATATTCCATTAATCTTATTATTTAATCTTACACTTGTCTTCGATAATTTATTGAGTTAAATTGAGTCTAATGATTGTGATGATATGAGCGTTGATTGATATAAAAGCATTCTACCACTGTGTGTGTGATGAATGATCGTAACAAAACCTTTAGATAATTTGTAATAATATACTCACAGGCACACATATATTATACATGCACACGTATGAGTGTTTCATGTTAACTCTTGATTCCCCAAATTACATTTTGTACATTTTCTCCATGCACGGTCTACATGCCAGGTACAAAATAGTCTATGTTTTGGTTTATTTTGAAATGTGTTGCACCATGCATTAAAAAACGACTCTGCCATGTCGGACATAAAAACAGACAAATTTCACCAGCTTTCTCTTTAATTTTTGCAAAAAATATTTCAAGCACAAAATGATCAGTTTGGTTTGATATAAAAAAGGAACATGGGAATCCTTGTCTCATATCATCAAGTATCCGCAATGTTATGAGTTCAAAATCCTAACCATTTGTTCCATCTATGCAAATGTGAGATACATATTTTCTTAGCATCTCACACTGTGCATCATTCATGATGATTAAAACAAAATCATCGCTTTTTAACTCACGATACATTGCTGATGCGACACCCTGAGGCTTATAAAACAAAATGCATGAATCATTTTTACTCTCCATCTCATTAACCCATGCATCTACTTTTGTACCATCAGCTTTATGCTTTATGGCATTTGAACCTATGTTGAAGCAGTTCTCAATATTATACAAGTCTTTTTTTTGTCAGCAAATGTATCCGTTCTAATTTTGAATCAGTGACAGAATCTCTAATTTCATCAAATGGTATTTTTGATTCAATTTTTGTAGCTATATGCTGTCGTACAAAATCTGTAAGACTTAGATGACCAATATCATTTCTGTGCCCTAGGTGAGTTTTGCAAAATTTGATACTACATGCACCTGCCTGAAATACGAAAACTTTGATTTCAGTAGGACAATATCCATCAATCTTATTACTTCCTTATGTCTTAAGATGCCTCAGTCCTTTTCTTTGGATATGTAAATCCCAGAGCGGTGACAGACAAAATGATGTTTTTTCCCATTTTTTAATGATGTTGCTCCACGTTTTACTATAAATTTACTTTTTGTTTCCTTTTCTGTTCCGTCCTTCCATTCATTAAATGCTTCAAAGTCAATAAAACTCAATTCAACATTTTCTATTTTCACGTCGTGTACCTCTTGGAAATGTAAAAGCATTTCCTCCTTGGATGATTCGTATGTACACTTTCTTCTTGATTCATTTATATTTTCCACATTATGCATTTTTCGCATATGGAAACTTAAATTGTAAATATATCATTATATTTATAAGTACAAAGATCACATTTAAATTTGTAAATCTTTGAGTCTCTGATATTTGGCGCTAAATTGTTTGCTTGTCGAGGATGCTTTCTATTATATGTATATGCTGTTTTAGCGTTTTATAACTGCTGTATTCCCTTTTACAGGCAGAACACAAGAATTTTTTTTGAAGTTTCTTCAAGGGAAGACATTATTAATGGGGATTCAAAATCCACGTACATAATTTAACGATAACTCTTACGTAAAAAAAATAGAAAGATAAAAAGGCTCCAAATGCACGGAAAAAATATGCTCTAACTATTCGGAATAGATGGCGCCAGGAGCGTGTGAGCTGCATTTAACTTTTGATGCTTTAGTTAGGGTGCGAGCTCTAGACACTTATAACATTTCCCCGCGCTTTGAATCAGAGTGTGAGTTTCGTATGCTTCCTATGTTTACTTCTTATGTGTGAAGCTTATTTCTGAAATTTTATTTATTTTTATTATATTTTTGCATTATCCTTGTTTAATTATTAGGTATGAAGTATTTTTCTCGTAATTTTTTGGCATAATTTTTGTTTCAGTTTAGTATATTTGGTGTTAGTGTGCAAAGCCGGCGGCTACTTGCAGTTTGTTTATATATTTATTAATAGTTCTAGATTATTTTTAGTATTCTTATAATAAGTCCTTTGTTTTCATGTAGTTTATTATGTTTATATACGCACGAGAATGATTTACAGTATAGAACTGAGACCATTAAATTTGAAAAAACTTCTCATGTGTCCAATTACTTATTGGTACATAGTGTATCACACACTCCACATAAATTCATAAAATAGTGTAATTTATAAGAAACATGTAGATATGAAATGGCCCCATTTTGAAATGTTAATGTTTATACCTTTCATTGTCTGATTCCCTTAGTAATTACCAGCTACAAATATTTAATGTTTTTAGAAATACTATCTCTATAATTTCTCATAGAAGAGTATGGAACATTCAGAAACACGAAATGCAAGTAAATATAATTTTTGAAATGAATTTATAATAAGATATGTCAATAACATGGATATATTTTTGTTTATTTAAAAATTTTCATACCTATTTCTAATGTTTAACAAGATATTTATACTTTTTGAGAGCAGATTGTATAAAATAATAGTTGGTTAATAATGAAAGTTTTTGATTAATAATTAGGAATTCTTCTGTGATGGAAATGAAATTGTTTTTAACATCATTTAAAGGTTAGGGATATCTGAAATAATCTAATTATAAACAAACATTTGATATGTTTTATTGTTTCACTTCCTTTGTAATTATTACCCTTCAAAAGGTTTGGATTTTTTAAGAAATACCTGTCTCCAACATTCAGAAAGAAATGAATTTGACTTTTTTAAAAATAAATTAAGAAACATGCTTAAAAAAATAGGCTTTTTAATAAAATCATTTTATAGTAGAACAAATTAATAGTTTTCAAGAAAATTTATCGTATGATGAAGCAGAAAATTCTTATCGGACAGTTTTATTCAATAATCATACTCATTTTAATATACATTATTTATTGACACTTAATTTTAACATTACATGAATAAAACACTATAAGTAAATAAAGCAGTTCATGATATGCTGTATAAATCAGACTGTGTGAAGGTAACACTATACTATAAGGACAAATAGAGAACAAATCGAGGGGGGGATCTGACTGTCAATATTAAACGTGCATAATATCTTGTTCAATTATTATATCTCAATTTTTATCTTATTGATAATATCTAATATATCTGGAAACCTTATAAATGGCTTTTTCAATTTATTTGCAATAAAAAAGTATTAAATATCATCAACCCAAACAAATAAAATGATACTGTAAAAAAAATTAAAGAAAATCCTCTCCTAAATCACAGATTAAATAGCTAAAAAAAGGTCAAATTATGCAAAATTTTCTCTTACTTTATTTAACTCATTAGGTTTATGACATAAAAACTTAAATTTTTAAACACCACCACAGGCAATTAACAAGTAATTGGGTTGTCTGTTCTTTAAAAGTAATTAAATCTTCGAGAAAAACAATCAGCTATGTGACATAGGAATTAGAAAGCAAAAACAGGAGACTGCATTATATTTGTAGGTTGTCAACAAAACTTTTCATAGTATTTTTGAGAAATTGATCATGGTATGGATCTAGATTAAATGAAATCTAAGAAATTTAAAATTTCAGATCTTAAAGATACACAATCAACTTTCTGAATTTACATAAAACAAAGTTGAATACTCAAATCATGCAACTTATAGAAAGAAGTTTTGAATTATAAAAAAAGGCAACGTAACTATTTTTTGTAAAATATCTCGATTCACTTTTTTTCATGTCCTAAAAGTATAACATTTGTTTATCATGACTGTAAAATTACATATTAAATATACTAAAGCTTATTATATATTTTTTTTAAACCACCCTAATTTTCCTTACATTAATTTTTATTTTTATTAACAAATCTTTATATTGCATTTACTACACCAAAATAAAATTGACAAAGGATTTTCTTTTCTTTTTTGAATTTCACACAAATTACAAAATTCCTACCATCTGTTCCTCTAAAATATACGAAGCATTATCTTCTGTTTTAATGGGAATATTTGATTTTTTTTTTTACACTGAACATATACCAAAATTTAATGCATACCTATTTCTACCAGTTATTGTATGCATAATGTTAAATATACTTCAGTTCATCCAAACTTAATACATTAATCCAAATAAGTTTTGACATGTTATTTCGTTATCACTGATTATGCATCTAAAGTATCCTTTTATACATTAATTATACTTAAAAACAAATTGGAAATGAAACAACATTAAGAAAATAGATTCAGAATGCTTGCTCTGAAGTTTCATGTTTGAAAATATATTAACTTCAAATATAAAATTAATTATTTCAAAGTTTATCTAAGAAATGCTAAATCAGTACTCATACCATTCCAAAATTTGGAACATATGTATTAAACTGCCAACTAATTTCGCCAAGCAAAAAGACATTCGAATTTTTAAAAAAAAATTATGTCACTATAATTACTGTGTTCAAACATGATCATGAACAGTTTCCACTATTGGTTGTAAAGAGTGTTTTTTTTTCAGGTATAGAAGTTTAAGTTGGCATTACTTTCCAAGATGGCTACCGATTTGACAGCTGTCAAGTGATTTATTCTCAGTTAGTTTGGCAATTCATCAAAACGATCATCAAGCAAGGCGTAGATTCGTCGAATGGGCCCAAAACGAGATTGCCGTTGTTCCCGATTTTCATAAGCGAATTTTGTTTAGCGATGAAGCGCACTTCTGGTTGAATGGCTACGTCAACAAACAAAACTGCCGCATTTGGAGTGAAGCTAATCTACAAGTGTATGTCGAAACACCGTTACATCCAGAAAAACTGACTGTTTGGTGCGCTTTATGGGCTGATGGAATCCTTCTTCAAAAACGATGAAGGCCACAACGTTACAGTCGATGGTGATCGGTATAGAGCCATGATTACTAACTTTTCATTCCTGAATTGAACCATCATGATGTCCAGGAGCCATGGTTCCAACAAGATGGCGCAACATGTCACACAGCTCTTGCCACAATCGATTTATTGAAAGACATGTTTGGTGACCGCCTAATTTCACGTTTTGGACCTGTGAATTGGCCTCCAAGATCTTGTGATTTAACACCGCTAGACTATTTTTTGTGGGGCTATGTAAAGTCATTGGTCTATGCGGATAAGCCACAAACATTTGATCATTTGGAAGACAACATTCGCCGTGTTATTGCCGATATACGGCCACAAATGTTGGAAAAAGTCATCGAAAATTGGACGTCCAGATTGGACTACATCCGAGCCAGCCGTGGCAGTTCTATGCCAGAAATCATATTTAAAATGTCATGCCACAAGATTATCTTTCGATTAAAAAAAAATTCATGTCAATCGAATAATACATCGTTGTTTTATTGCAATTTAAAGTTCTATACCTCTAAAAAAACACCCTTTATATCGCAGCATCTGGCGGTTTTTTTATTTGAAGAAATTAGTCGGTATTATAATATACAAGTGCTCCAAATTTGCCGTTTCAACACATGTCACACAAACATATCTGTGATTTTGGACAATTAACCCATTAAAAATAATTTTAAAAAATTTTTCCTGACACATTACCTTTTATTTTTACTGAATTTTGCATTAATATAGATTATTGCGTATTGCACAGCAATTTGTCAAGTTAAGGTTAAATAGAGAATTGAAAAAGGTTATATTAAAATTTCGAATATTTCTATTGCTTTTAGAAAGTAAATATCTTACAGAATCAAATGTCTATATGTAAAATCATATTTGGTTTCATGACCTTAATTACTGATAAATATCAGAACTGATCTAAGTACACTTCATGGGTCAATATTTGTAAATAACTCAATACAACAAATTTATTCAGGACTTATATTTATAAGCAGGATAGTATCAATACAGGTGAACCTTCTAGACTTTAATACTTATGAAAAAATTAAAATCCAGAGTATTCTTATGCTTAATACATTTCAGCTGGGGTTGCATAGATTTCTTTAATACACTGTGTTATACTTCAATAATATGTGTATAGCCTATATGTGAAACTTATCATCAAAATTAATGAATTTTACATTTTGATAACCCTTGTGCAAATATGAATGAATGTTATCCATAGTAAAAAAAATGTACATCTCTGTGTGACAAATTTATACCAGTCAAATTCTGAAAAACAGATGTTGTGTTAAGAAATCCCTATACTTCATAATAAATAGATACACCACACAAATATTTTATAATTTTTACTTTTTTGTGTAAAAGAATTATGGATTCTAAAATGACTTATTATTTTGACCATGCAGGAGAGAACATGACAATTTTATATTCAATATATACACACAAATTTATCTTCTATAATATACACAATTTAATTAAAAAATTTTAATGCCTTAATTTTTTACCACATTCAGAATGAATTTCTCAATAAACAATATCTTTTTACTAAAATGGTGCTGCGAATGAAGACTTTAAAAATGTAGCATAATTTTTTTAGTACTTATAATTTTACAAAAGGTAAATGGTAATTTGCATTTCTAATGTTTGAAGGTATTTAATTTTTATCATCAAGTATAAACATTAATGAACCTGTAGTAAATTAAGATATTTTTTCATTTCTGAACTGAATGCTTTTTGAAATTTTTGTTTCCCAAAAGAATAAAATTAAATAGTATAATGCATTATATATATATATATATATACACACAAAAACTTGTTTTAATATATGACATATATGTAGGGTTACATATTAGATTCTTGTGTTTTTATTTTAGGTAATTTAATACAGAAATATCTATTAACTACTCTGAAGATGTGTAAAATAATTAAAATTAAAGTTAACTAAATATATTTTACCCTTTTATGTATGTTCTCTATATAATTTAATTTAAAATAAAAAGTATTTACATTCCTGTAGATATCTATCCAAATTCCTTTTAGCAAAAGTTTATTTTATGTACATAAAAATAGTAGAAATGGAGCTGGCGGCGATTTCTAAATGTTTGGTATTGAAAACAAGCTTATTCAAAGTGGTCAGAGCATAAGAAATTAGGAGATGGTTTAAAATCCTTATGCTTCATCAGCTTATCCATGTTTACTAAACACCCGAATTTTTCCCCGGGATATTAAAAAAAGATTTTTTTCCTATACGATCATCTTATCTTTTACTGTAATTGAGTAACCAAAAAAATAAAAAACGAAATTTTAGTGGGTATAATAGTACACAAAAGAAGTGTTAGGTTAGAGTTAAGCGGGAAACAAACCAAAACATTTTCACGTGCCCTCCTCGTCACGTGAATCAACCTCATTGAAGAAATAATTGTGTGTGTGCTGTTAAAACTACATCAACTCTCTCTTTGAAAAAAGAGTGATTTTCTGAAGGGTCATTACAACTCTCTTTTTATTAGCCCTTAAGCAAGTCACAAAATCAGGAATGTGTTTATGTTGAGGGGCCCGCTTCAAGCAGCGTTTTCCCATGGCAGTATTTTTAGCAAAAAAATGGATTTTGCCTTCTCTTTAGGAATAATCCGAATATTTCCACTGATTTTCTAAAAATTTTGTTAAGAGATAACAATTTACTACACGAGTAATTGTCTTAAGCCAGTCTAATGTGTAAATATGTAAGTAAATACAGATAAATTTTTCAAAACATATTTTTAAAAGAAAGGGAAAAAATTCTTTTTTAGTAAACATATTTAATTTTTAATAATACAAACAGAGAAAAGTCTGAAAAGCGGCAAGCGTCTGTTAAAGTAGCTATAAAAAAGCAAACCTGCACAAAATATTTAGCAGCTTGGATTTATGAATCTTATTGACATGATTTAATAATAAAACTAATAAACTGAAGCAGGGACATACACATAAATTTTTTATAGGGGGAATTAAATTTTTTTCATAAAAAAAGAGATAAAAAGTGCTAAGGCATAATCTATAATCTAAAGATTAAAAATAGGCTGGTCTATGAGGAGGAAGGGGACGGGGAATCGAACCCTCCTTCCTTGTGTATACATATCCTGCTTAGATTCTAAATGAATTCATGATACCAAATAGAGTGCTGTAGATTGCTATACAGCAGTGCTTCCTAAGCTTTCATTATTTGCGACTCAATTCTCAGTCATAATTTTTACCCCTCCCCCTTCTTACGATAACAATGCATTGAATTTAATTATATATGTACTTTGAAGGTAAAATGACACAATACATTATGACTTTAATTATAAACCGTACTAATTATCAAGATAAATATTAAGTTTTATATATAATTTTGTATATGATAGCCCAGGGGAGTCACTAGTAGTTACTAAACTTGTTTTTAATTGAACATAGATGAATAAATTATCAAAAACTTTGTGCAGTACTAATACATTTATAAGTAGTATGTATTATATCAGTGTGATATGTGTACTTCATTTTTTCTTATAAAAGAATGTTTAACACGAAAAAAAATAAAAATGTCAACAACTCTTGCCACATACAACTCAAGACTTTATTTTTTTCAAACTCAATATTCCATCTCCTTATCTATTGCCATCGAAAGTTCCAGAACTTTCCATAATTAAAATTACAGTTAATTTTTATAAATAAAAGCACGCGCGTGAGCATTAATATAAAGCACGAGAGAAAGAAAGAATTACAATTTTTAACACGCTGGGATGAATGGTTAAATCATTACAATAAGTAAATAATAAATATTACCATTTGTTACATCCTCCCCCTCTGGTTCCAACGGCGTCCCGACCAGGAACCAGGAGTCTGTGGGACCTTTGGTGGACGGCCACGCTTACGAAGAGGAATAAGGGGTTTTACTTTGTCCGGGTTGATAATCCGGGAGAACCTCTTGGCGTTTACCACACCTCTGCTTTAACTCCTTGTAATAATACAAGGAGTTAAAGCAGAGGTGTGGTAAACGCCAAGAGGTTCTCCCGGATTATCAAGACTAGCAATCTCGTAAGATGATGGTGATCTTTGTGTTAAAATCACGTAGGGACCGTCTCTGCGTGGCATTAGTTTCGCACTTCTTCCTTGCGCAGCGTTGCTCAGCGGATGTGATGCTACAAAGACATGTTCTCCAGGTTGATATGTTGGAGCAGTTTTTCTCTTTTTATCTGCGTAAAACTTCCTACTATCCTGTTGCTCTTCAACCACCTCTCTAATCTGAGTGGAAAACTTAGCGAATTTCTTGAGATAGGGAGTTATCTCTGGCACAAAATTATCGTTCTGGATGACGACTCGGATATCATTAACAACTTCACTTGGAGTGCGTAACTCTCTACCAAAATTCAGAAAGGCTGCCGTCTGTCCTGTCGTTTCGCATTTGGCTGTGTTGAGAGCAAAGCGGGTGAAGGGTAGCTTCTCTGACCAACAGTCATGTTTGTCTTTGACGAGAATTGCCAGCCGTGGGGGGTTTCAGATCCCTATTCTTTCGTTCAACTGGGTCAGCTTGTGGATGTTTATACAGGGATCAGGGATTGATGGATGCTTAATAGGTAGCATATTTGTTGCATCACTGCTGACACAAACTGGGTTCCATTGTCACTGATAAGGCGGCGAGGAATATCATACTACAGTAAAACCTCTTCAATCAAGGTAATGGCACATTCTTTAGCTGTGGCATTGGGTAGTGCAAACAGTTCGACCCACTTGGTGGTACAATCTTCAATGATGAGGATCAATCTTTTACCATCTTTACTCTCAGGTAGGGGCCCGAAGAGATCAATGACCAAGGTTTCAAAACGTTGGGCTGGCACAGGTGTCTGTAATAGCCCGGAAGGCTTCTGATTTGAAGCTTTGTATTTAATGCAGTCAGGACAATTCTTTATAGGAGACATTCTGTATGGGGGTACAGAGATAGGAGGACTATTTCCCGTGTTAATGTGGTGCTCCAAGATATTTGTTGCTTCTCCCCCTGTTTCGAAGACATTTTGGAAGGATTCCAACAGGAGGTTAAGTTTCTCCTTCTGGGCAGAAGTCAAACTTTCACCTTCCCCTTCTCTTAATTCACAGGTATTGCTGGACATCTTCTCAACTATGGATGGGGTGTCCAATTCTTCACCAAATGGATACATGTGGGTAGGATTGTCCCAGAAGTACCAACAAGTATTCTTCACATCTAGAACCAAACCAGCAGAACTAAGTAAATCTGTTCCTAGAAGTGTTCTATTTCCCTTTGCTTTTGGGAGAATTATGAATTTGGTCAAGACTGATCTCCCCTCAATTTCTAATATACTTGGGTTGTGAGGGCCTCACCTGTGGTCTGTTGACCATCGGCTAAGCTCATTGCTAATGTGGTTTCCTGGAAAAGGAGTCCCTTATCCTTAAATATCTGGAACATCCTTTCCCCAGCAATTGAATGTGAAGATCCTGTGTTTGCACATACACGTCCCTTTATTCCACAGAAAGTTATGTCGATTAGGGTCAATCGAGGGCTTCTGGTCTGAGCTGTGTAAGCATTGATGTGATTGGTTGATACGTCTGTTCTTTGTGAGGCGTTGAGGTTGCAGGTGGGCCACCTAGATTTTATCACTCCTTGTTTCCCACAGCCATAGCATCTGAGAGGGGATCTCTCATTTGGTACCTGATGGGAATATTCTCTTTTGAGAGGGCGTTCAGGTTTCCTGAATGATACCTGTCTTCCATCATTTACGGTTTTACTTGCCTTCACGTGTCTCCTAGGTCCACTGGGTAGGGAACGTCGGATGTTGTCAAAAGCTTCCAGCTTATCTGCTAACATTTCTGGGGAGATAAGTTCTTCCCAGATATCCAGGTAATGTTCCTTACACTCCGGAGAGCATCTCTTTTTCATTTGATCGGCAATCGTCAAATTCTTCAATCCGTCAAATGAATCAATTTTAAGCTCATTGAGCCAACCTTCAAAATATGCTCGGATTTCAAAATAATAATCCTTCCACGTCCCATTTGGGCTTTTTCTGTAACGTGAAAACATCTCCGGAAATTTTCTGTGGTTAATTTGAACCGTTGCAGAAGCATTCTTCGAATGTGGGAATAATCCCTGCATTTCTCCTCAGGCTCACGGGCAATGAGGGAGGTTACATCACTACGTAGGGAGTAGTAGAAAAGTGGGGGTTCTGGATCACGAGGCGCTGAGGTGCTTGAGGTCCCCGCCTCCCCGAACGAGTTCTCTCCGTCCCCTCCACCCCTTCCCGCGGTTCAACCCTTCCGGCGTTTCCCTCCATCCACCCCTTCCAACCGGTCCCTCCAATTTCGTCCTTCTTCATCCGTGACACTTATATTTATAGCTGTTACACTCTCGCCCCTTGATATAAAAAGAACATAAATTATAATATCTAATTTCTATTTATATCTAAAATAGAAGGAGAAAGATTTTTTTCGCTCACTTAACGTAATAATCAAGTGGATTTCCACCAAAGCAACTTTCAGTGGATCTCTACTCTATAAAATAAACATGCGTGCTAAATTTCAAGTCTAAATCTAACAGAGCAAAAACGGAAATTTTATCATCAATACCTCGTTGAGAGCAAGCACTCTTAGCGGATTCCAATTCAACAAAAAAGAAGCATGCAAACCAAATTTTATTATTGCAGTCTTAGCAGCTCAAAAACGGGAATTTTGTCTATCAATACGCCCCAATAACTCTCCCCGCTTCCCTCTGGAGTAGATTTCCGTAAAATCCATTCTTAGTGGAACTCTATTTAACTAAAGAAAAGTGCTCAACAAATTTCAAGTAAATGAGTTAAATTCAAAAACAGGAATTTTTCTATAACACGCCTTAATCCCTCGCAACTCCACTCCTTTGGGGGGTCTGTTTTCGCAAAAATCTTTGTAAAAGGAACTTTATTCCATGAACGGAACATACCTTCTAATTTTCAAGCAGGTGTTTCAATTAGTTGAAAAACGGAAATATTTATCTATTACGCCCTTAATCCCCCTCAGTGACCCTTGGGGATCAATTTTCCCCAAAATTATTTTGTTGCGGATCTCTACACCATGAAAGGAATTCGCTTACCAAATTTTAAGACTGTATGTCTAATAGTTTAAAAATGGAAATAATTATCTGTAGTGCCCCTTAAGCCCCCGCCACGCCACTTAGGAACGTTTTTCACAAAACTCATCTTATAGCGGATCTCTACTCAATGAATGGAATCAGCTTACTAAATTTCGAGATTTTACGTCTAATAGTTTAAAAAAGAAGTTAATTGCCTATAACGTCCCTTAATTCTCTACAACGCCACTTGGGAGTCGATTTTCAACAAAACCCATTCTGTAGGGGATCTGTACTCTATGAAAGGAATCCGCTTACGAAATTTTTCAAGACTGTACGTCTAATAGGTTAAAAATGGAAATAATTATGTATAACGCCCCTTGGAGGTTGATTTTCGTGGGAATCTCTACTTTATTTGAAAAAAATCTGTGTACCAAGTTTCACGATTGTACATCGAATAGTTTAGTAATGGAAATAATTATCTATAACGCCCCTTGGGGTTCGAACTTTGCAATATTCGTTCTTAGCTGACGTCTACTCCATGAAGGGAACCTATCTATCAAATTTCAAGTCTGTAGGTTTAATAGTTTCCCGAGATATCGTGATTAGTCAGTCAGTGAGTGAGTCACTTTTCTCCTTTATATATATAGATATAGATTGTTTTGCATCAACAAAAAATATTTGTTAGAATTAACAAAAATTTCTCTGATAATTTGATTGTTTTAAAATGAAGTTAACGAATTGTGAGGTTAACGCTGAATAATGTTTATCTGTTTTCAGCTTACTTTTACAGCTTTATTTTTTCTTACTTTTAAAGGCATCCTAATAGTTCAAAAATCAGCTAGTTTTTTTTTTTTTTTGTTGTTGTTGTGAATGTGTTTTGCATTTTGTATCTCACATCATATTAATATACAAAATATACAATAAATGGTTGCTTATGTCCATATTTACATTAACTACGAGCTGTATATCATAATGGGCTTTCTTTGCTAACAAACTATTAATACTTAAGGTACTTTTGTTGATTCTACGAAAAAGTATTTGGTAAATGACACTAAAATAAAGTAGCAATAGCAAAAACACTAGACAGTTTTTGTCTCATTTAAGCTCATTTTTAAAACATAGATTTTATTAGGGCTACAAAATATTTATTTCATAAACAAAACACCTTTATCATTATAGATAAATAAAAATGAATTGCCAATGTTTAAGAAACTCACATGAAGATAAAGAAATGAGTACATTTTCAAAGGTCTTATCGAACAACCTATTAAAGTTATTTGTAGACTTTTAAAATAAAGATATTATTACAATTTCCATAAATAGAATAAAATTAAAAAACTTACATTCAAATACTTTGATGGAGCAAAATCTTTTCTTGAAATGGCTTGTATCCATTTTTTTTCAAAGAAAGTCCTCTTTTGGGAATCCAAACGTTTGTACTTTTCCAGCATCTTTATAATTGCTATTTCAATTTGGTACAATGCATGTAAACACCATTTTGTTATGATCTTATCCAAAATCGTCACAAATAAATTGAAAATCTGCAATAAGAATGTGTAGAAAGCTGCGAACTATACAGGAGCAACAATCAAAATGGCGTAGGCGAGTAAAGTGAACTTCAAATCGGGCGGGATTCCTATACCTACTATATGTGACGTCACAAGCCTCTCTCATTTCAGTAGCCAGGCCTTGTATCTAGGAGGTGTTGGTAAAGTGAACTTCAAATCAGGCGGGATTTCTATACCTACTATATGTGACGTCACAAGCTTCTCTCGTTTCAGTAGCGCCAGGCATTGTATCTAGGTGTTGGCTGTGACGAAACGCCGCAGAAAAATGAAAATTTAACCGGCTCCGTAAACCTTACTGTCCCGGAAGAAATTACTGGTAAATCCTTCTAAAGCAAGAGAAAATCCCTGGAAACCGAGAGACACAGTGAATCATCCTGACTTCAATTGTCTGAAGAAAAAAGAAAATCTATTTCCTGTTAAAAGTTTTTGCAATAGTGTTTTGTGCATTTTTCATATACAAGTGATAGCAATCCTGCTACAGTGTGTTAGTGCTAGGGATAATTTTATTATTTTATTTCATTGATTTTTTGGTATTCTTATGCAATGATAATTCTTAATTTTGCTGTATATTAATTTATTTCTTGTGAGATAACGTTTCCTGATTAATATTTTGTGAATTGCACATTAATAATTACTATTTTGTTTGATATTTTACTGATTTCCTATTGAATTTAGGTAGCATTACATGCCTGATTATTTTAGTTTAGTTTAGTATTTTCATTGCATTGAATTTTTGTATCATTACAACTGATGATTCCTAAATTTTCTTTATATTATTTTATTATTTGAATTAATGTTCCTTGTTGGTATTTTGAATATGTTATTAATTTATTTACCCATTTTAATTGTTTTTTGAAGTACATAATAATTTATAAGGTTTTAAAGCTAGCCATATTTTAAAGTGTATTCCCATATCTGTAAGAGCTTTGGTGGACAATAAGGCCTGGACCTTAGTTATTTATTTTATTCATTTGCAACTCTTAAATTTCTCAGTCATGTCATTTCTGGGAAAATGGGGAAAAATGTGAGTCGAATGGGGAAGAGCTAAAAATAATTGAATTAAGGACAAAAATTTTAACAAATAATGCTTATAAGGAAGACCCTGAATTTGTGAAATGTATCTTTGAGGGAATCGTATCAAATAGGATAGACGAAGAGAACAAACAAAAAGAGCAAACACTGCGGGAATTTGAGCTGCAGAAAATACGACTGCAAAATGAGACTCAAAGAGTCATAGGTCCACAAACAAAAATTGAATTAATAAAATTGCTACCAACATTCAATCCTGAACTTGATAACATGCACCTGTTCCTCACCTTATTCGAACGGCAAATGAAGGTATTAGATCTTGGTGAAGATCTGTGGGTACCCTATATCTCATTGATGCCCTACAGTAGTAGAAAAGTGGGGGTTCTGGATCACGAGGCGCTGAGGTGCTTGAGGTCCCCACCTCCCCGAACGAGTTCTCTCCGTCCCCTCCACCCCCTTCCCGCGGTTCTCCCCATCCAACCCTTCCGGCGTTTCCCTCCATCCACCCCTTCCAACCGGTCCCTCCAATTTCATCCTTCTTCATCCGTGACACTTACCCCAACTTCCCTTCTCTTTTTGCTCTCGTGTTTATAAATATTAAAATTATTCTCAAATTGAATCATATCTAAAAAAAATTTCAAAAGTTAACACGGTATTAATGATTAAAACCAGTATTTGAATTAAACATGGAGTGGAAAAACATTTATCGGGTTCCCGAACACGCAGGTAGTTTCGGTGGTATCGATGATGTACATCGTTCTCTAAAAGGGAAGGTTTCCAGAAAAGATATAAAAAATTGGTTACAAACAAAGGAATCATACACTTTAAATAAACCAGTTAGCAAAAAATTTGATACGAATCGAGTAATCGTTGGCCGAATAAATCAGCAATTTCAGGCAGATCTAGTCGATATGCAATCCTTATCTTCTTTTAATGACGGTTACAAATATTTGTTGACCTGTATCGATGTTCTTTCGAAGTATGCTTGTATCGGCTTTTAAAAAGATTTTTTCTGAGCGCATTCCGAAAAAATTATAAACAGATGCTGGGAAAGAATTTGTGAACGTTGTGTTCCAAAAATATCTAAAGAAAATGAAAGTTGGATTTTTTACGACAAATAATAAGGCAAAGGACTCCATTGTAGAACGATTCAATCGTACTTTCAAGACTAAAATGTGGAAGTATTTTACTGAAATGAACACAAAGTGTTACATTGATGTCCTTGGAAAATTAGTGTACAGTTATAATCATACGTGGCATCGGAGCATTCGCATGGAACCTAGCTCGGTAAGTGAAGGAAATCAAACTCAAGTGTGGCTAACTTTGTACGGACAATCTCTGAAAGAATCAAAATCCATATTCAAAGTGGGTGATACCGTGCGAATCAGCAGAGAAAAACTTAATTTTGAAAAAGGTTATAAACAAAATTGGACGAGAGAAATTTTCACGATTCACCAAATCCTTTCTAGAAATCCAATAGTTTACAGAGTAAAAGATTTATCTGGTAAAAATTATTCAGGGCACCTTTTATCCCCAAGAACTGCAAAAAATATCCGATTCTGGATTTTATCCTGTTGAAAAAGTTATTAGAACAAGGAAAAGAGGAATGGTAAAAGCGAATATTTAGTAAAATTTCAGGGATACCCAGATAAATTTAATGCATGGGTAAGTGATGTCAGAATTATATAAATGGGAGCGCATCATACTCTTTCCTTAGTTTGAAAGATGTCATTCTATATTACACTAGTTAGTGACAGTTCCAAGCTTTTTTTTCCCCAGAAAACAAAATATCCAATTTCATGACTCAACTTCCATTGCCCGTTACTTTGAATAATGGAGAGTGGTAAGTTGGCTTAGTAGATTTAATATATCCACACACATGGTATAACATAAGAAACGATAATAATATGTTAGGATTTGATGTAGGTAATGGAGAATTACTTGTGAGACGAGTTCCACCAGGTTGTTATGAAACTGTGCCAGATATTTTAAAAGGAATGCATTTGGAATTGCATCAAAATAAAATCGAGTTTATTTATCATTCTGTGACAAAGAAGGTAAAGATAAAGCTTGGTGATCAGGCTAGAGTCGTTTTATACAAAGGCCTAGCTGAATTATTAGGTTTTGAACCTGGTGAATATAAAAAATCAGTGGAAAGTCCATACATAGCTTATCCTACAGCATCATTTCCTATCATGTATGCCTACTGTGATCTCGTTGAACCTCAGACCGTCGGTCACACTCAAGCTCCACTCCTGAAAATTATAAAAGTAGAAGGAAAAGACGGAGAAAAAAAAGTAGTCAATGCTCACTATACAAGACCTCACTACGTACCTGTTATTCGACAACAGTTCCAAACGATTGAAATGATTCTGCGATTACATTCTGGTGACTTAGTTCCTTTTGAGAGAGGTCGCGTGATAGCTGTGTTACATTTTAGGCTGAGACAAATCATTTAAAAGAAGATGTGAGTAAATATAAAATTCATTTCTTGAAAGAAATTTAATGAGTAAAGAGATGCTTGTTCCTTATAATTGTTGTACAAAGCAATTTGAAGACTATTACATTTCACAAACAGGAAATGGACTCCCATATTACGCTGGACAATCTTTTCAGAAAGGATATGGTATTGGTGGATGGTTCAAACGATTATTCCGTACAGCTTTACCTTTTCTTAAGAGTGGTGCTAAATCAGTGGGAAAAGAAGTTTTGAAAACAATCACACAAATTGCAAATGATATGTTGGAGGGGCAGAGTTTTCCAGAGTCTGCTAGACAAAGGACTAATGAAACTGGAAAAAAGTTAATAAAAAAGGTATCCAAAAGCTGACGAAATGATAGGGCGTGGTAAGAAGCATCAAAGGTATAAAAGAAAGAGGAAAGGAATGAAAGCTACCAGTTCTTCCAAATCGAAGAAAGAAAGAGGACTAGATATTTTCGATCATTAGGAGTGATGGCTTTTCTATTAAAGGAGTCTCCTGAATATGTTAAATCTGAGCTGAATTTATTTTTAACTCCTTCTACCCAAACTGTAATAGAAAAAGGTCAATGGGTACAATTCCATCCCATTACTAATGTTGCAGATGGAGGTCCTATTGAATTCCTCATACCTGGAAATGGTGATGCTTATCTAGATCTCTCTCAGACCCAATTACATATTCGAGCAAAAATCTTTAAAAGCGATGGTAAAGTAATTACTAATGAAAATAAAGTTCGACCTGTAAACTCTCTCTTATTTTTGCAGTTTGTTTTTCCAAGTAGACGTTTGCTTAAACGAAAGAACAGTTTCCTCTAGCAATAATACATATCTCTATAGAGCTATAATGGAAACTTTATTAAATCATGGGTACGACAGCAAAACTTCTCAGCTGACATCTGAACTTTATTATAAAGACACTGCTGGCAGGATGAATGTTTATGATGAAAATGATAAGGAACCGAATGAAGGATTCAAAAGCCGCATGAAGTTCATTAAAGGAAGTGAAACTGTTGATATGGTTGGACGACTACATGTGGATTTATTTAACCAAGACAGACTTTTATTAAATTTAGTGGATGTGAAACTAAAACTCATCCGAAGTAAACCATCATTTTGTTTGATGGGAGAGGGAGATTACAACGTGATTTTTGAACATGTCTCCCTTTATGTAAGAAAAGTACAAGTTAATCCGGCGGTTGTTATAGGTCATGCGAAAGCTTTAGAAAGAACAACGGCGAAATACCCAATTGATCGAGTTAGCTGCAAGGTGTTTTCAATCCCACACTCTAGTTATTCTTTCATACAAGATAATGTATTTTTTGGGCAAATGCCTAAGCGTATTGTCATAGCATGTGTAGATAATGATGCTTTCAATGGGAATTATAAAAAATCTCTTTTCGAATTCAAACATTATGATATGAATTTTATCGGTGTGTACGTAGACGGTCAACCTGTTCCCCATCAACCCCTAGAGGTAGATTTTGAAAAAGGAAATTATATTCAAGCTTACAATAACTTATTTTTAAATTCTGAAGGACTTCATTTGTCTAGATCAGAATTTGCTAAAGGCTATTCCCTTTTTTTATTTGATTTATCCCCAGATCTTTGTGAAGGAGAGCATTTTAATCTCATTCGTCACAGCAATGTGAGAGTCGAGTTAAAATTTAATAAGGTTCTGAATGAAACTGTCTCACTTATTGTATTCGCCGAATTTGAATCACTGATTGAAATAAACAAGACACGAAACGTTTTATTTGACTTTGGGAATTAAATGTTCACCTCTCAGATAAGTAAAATTTTATCAAAGGAGGCTCCTAGAGATTTCTTAGGTGTGTATCCTTCTGACAAAATACCTAAGGTCAAGAAAAAAGCAGCACTCGTGGTAAATACAGACCCCCATGATGAAGAAGGATCTCATTGGTTAGCTATGTATATTCAAGATAAAAAGACCATCGAATTTTTTGACTCTTATGGATTTCCACCATCGGGATACGAGCCTCATATCTCGCAATATGTGAAATTGTTTCCAAACGTAATATATAATGAAACTTCATTACAAAGCCTCACATCAAATGTTTGTGGACAATATTGTATATTCTATCTTCTTAAAAGGCGTAAAGGACATTCAATGAGTTACATTTTGGGACGCTTTCTTAACCACAAGAAAAATGATTTTAGACTGTATTTGTATTTCAAAAAAATTTATAATGTAAAGATGGTTTTTAAGAAATATAAAAAAAAATATTAAAGAAAAAAATTGATTTCTTGTTTTTATAGTTTATCTCACACATATACATTCTATTTATTATTTAAAGTTTTCCATATATCTTTATCAAGCGATAAGTATTTCTAATTACAATTTTAAACTATTATCTTTTTTATAAACATTTAATTAAAAACAAGTTAACACTATTTTCTATTCCTATCCTTTATTCTTTAAATTTTTTTTGACCCCTCTCTTATTGTTCCCCTTCATTCTTTAAATTAATTCTCAATTCATATATCTTTTTTTTTTTTGCTTTTCAACAATAAATACACTCATTAAAATTTTTTTGCTTTATTAACCCTCTTTAATCATATCATAAATAAAAACGCACACAATGTTTCAATGAAAAAAAAAGCTTTATTTAAAATATCAAGCATACATAAAATATTTAATATTGAATCCAAGTAGCAGGTTTTGCATACATAGTCTCGTACTTAAAATATCTGTTTTTTTATTAACTGAGATGGAAAAATCAAACTCTTTTAGAATATCAATAAAATTCCGAAGTCCATTCGGTTAAGTTTTCTATCTTTTAACAAAAACGCTACCAAGTCTACAATGTTGGTATTTGGAAGTATCTTATTTTTGATCATTAGTTCTTTCTCATTGGTCCATGATAATGACGCACTATTTTGTTGAAGAAGTTCCATAATTTTCTCAGTTTGGTATCTTCTTTCAGAGGCATCTGATTCAAAATTTCATTTTCGATATTTATTCGTATTTCATCAGAGGAATTCATTCGGTCAAATTCTTTTCTCATTTTTGTATTAAAGTCCTCAGATTTAACCATGTATTGGTTCTGTTATGTTCTGGGTTGGCAGAGGCAAATTTGTATACTTTTTGAAGAATTTGAGTATATAAAGTAGCTTTCTCTTGATCGCTTAAGTTAGGTTTTCGAAGAATTTTGTGCATTTCCTTATCTAAATTGGTTAAATGAATTTCAGCGAATTGTCGAAAGTCTCTCTTCAGGTACAGGACGAATTTCTTAGTGTGTTCCATGAAGTAATGAAGATATAACAGAAACTGCTGCAGGTATGAGGAAGCTCAGAAAACCTTCGCCTTTCTGTACAGAAGTTTCCTTCTTTTATATAATGGTACTTTCCTACTTGCTAATTTTCTTAGCACTTTTTTGTTGGGGGGGGACAGCCGAGACTTTGATGTTTTGTCAAAGGGACGTTTCCTTTGAGAATGTTGATGGTACATTCGCACAAAGCCTTTATGAGGAGTTTATACAATTTCGTAAAAAGAGCAGCTTTGCTTGCTTTTTGCTTCGAGCCAGTTGCTTCAAATGATTAATATGTTGACTCGCTAACATTTTTAAGTTAAATGAAAAAAATGATCGTATAACAAGCTTTAAATAACTTTTAAAACTTAATTATTTTACCTCATGTAAACTTCATGTACCTCATGTAAACCTCCAGTTACAGTAATTTTTGAGAAGGTATCTACTATAATAAAGTATCTAATTTAATTTAAAAGTGTGATTTCTTTTCTTAACGATCAATTATATTTAAAAACTATTATAATCCATCCCACGAGAAAAATTTACTATTTGGAAATGAACCAATTTTGAGTTATCGGGGTTGATAGATCGGGGTCTCATCCTCTGGAAATAATCCGGTGCGAAGACGTAATTTTTCATCTGTTTCTGGCCTTAAATCAATAAACAAATAACCATATGCGACCGAAGTTGCATCCTTGAAACTCTCTTGAAAGTACTTGGTTTGACTCGGATACATTTGTTTAGCTAATGAAGCCATTTGCATTTTATCCCTTACATTTTTAAAGCTTAACACGCTTATATAAGATGCATTTAATGAAATAGTTCGAAATTCTGCCCCTTTATAAAAGATTTTGAACAATAAATATAGCTTTTCAAATATTCTTATGATGACTACCTTTTGTAAATAAATTTGATAATTTTTTATCGCCTCCTAATTCGGACATTAAATCATCTCTCAATAATGATTAATGCATTACTTATCTGGCTAAGATCTGAAGGTAAACCATCAATGAACTCGACATTAGAAATTTCATCAGAGTTTGATAAGCACCATAACACCAAATGATTTTTGAAGGAGTTGGCTTAAACATTTCATAATCCAACAACTTTT